>CM043701.1:14782316-15382316 GCA_023935145.1 Bretschneidera sinensis
TTGATAGCGAATTTCTCTCTATCTTTCACTTTTGGATTTAGACCTAGCCAACTCAACCACGTAAATCTTGTGTCTTTCTTTTGTGTAATTGTTTTGCTACTTTAATTTGACTATCTTTATCGTTCTTGTTACAACAATATCTCTTTGTACAAAAGCTCAGAGAATAAACAATGAACTTCGGGGTTTAATGGTTGTCCCATACATAAATTCTTTAGTTATACTTAAATAGTATTCTTGTATGGTTAAAGTCTGCGCTAAAGTGTATTTATTTTCTTTTATAATTCAATGTTGTATTTTATGTTTTTGACAAACTTTTTTTTCTTCATATACGATGACATTATGAATGAAATTTACAGTGAAGGCATTGCTTTGCAGTATATAAAAGCAGTCCAAGGTGATTGTGGCGCTGTTGGAGGGCCTGATGCCAAGAAGCCAGCTGATTCTTTATTTGCTGAAACTTTTGCCCCCAGTTGTGGTGTTGAGATCCCAACTCTCTCGCCGATCACTGGCCGTTTGCTTGGCAGCCAAACAAAGTATGCTCCCCCTTCTGAAGCGTTCTCACAAATTCTGATGAAAAACAACAAGAGCTTAGAAATTATGTACGATAAGAACCACACAGAAGTGGGCGGTGCCGTGACTGGCAGTGACGGTGGGTCTCCCTATTCTGGTGTGTGTTGTTTAGCAATGGCAAGCTTAACATTAGCTTCGCTTTAGAGGGAGGTGTTTCTAAGATAAGAAGGCCTGGGTGCTTTAGTGGGGCTAATGACGAATGCAGTGGCGCTAATTATTTGTCTGGACATCATCATCGATGGAAATTTGTCGCTATGGATTTGATTGTTGTGGGATATGCCTTTGGCTTATGATCATGTCCCTTGAGAACTTGAATTGTTTTCCACTTAATTTTGGGGATTATTTTCTTCTGTTGTATCAAATATCTTGGCTTCTGTAGTTTGTTTATGTTTTAAGAGTGCCAAATATATGCCATTCATTTTATTATTTGTTTTCTTCTTCATGTGTGAAATTCTTAGTTACCCAAGCCCATTCAGTTGAAATTATTGTCTAGAGAAGGCTTCGATCTTGAAAGGCTTTATTAATTAGATTTTGGGTGAAGTGGCACTCACCAACTAATTTTCCTGGTGATTACTTACCTCTTGGTTTTTTCTCAACCCTTCGTACCTTTAACAGGTATGGCATATTTCATTTCTCGAAAGTGACAAGTGAATGATTCGAGATCTGTCGATCACATGAATTATAAATAAAAAAAAAGAAGACAAGATTTATCCAGGTTTATTCCAGAATAAGATTACGTTTTGCTGGAAGTTTCTTATTATCAATCTCACAAATCTGTCGTTATAATGTATGCTCAGTACATAAAGAGTATTTATAAGCAACTTAAGACGTTCTAATTAGCGTTTAATTAGGATTTCCGTACTGATGCAGAATTACGGCTATTCATGGGCCTAAGTTCAAACCTCTAAGCAAAAAACCAAACTCAACTCATGTATAGAGCCTAAAAGTTTCGAGAGCGAGAACCCCGCTCACTCACCGAGAGCGGGACTTTATGTTCATCCAGAGTTCTATAGATTTAGTCCCGTGAAATATACACCAACTCTAACAACAAAGATTATTCATTCAAGAACTTAAAAGTTCACGCCCAGTTCTTCATGAACAAACACCCCTAAAGGTTAAACATAGTTCTTGAACTGAAGTTTGTAGTATCTTCAATGGATTAGGTTTGATTACTTCTTAATTGTCTCTTGAATTTCCAAAAGTTAAGTGGATATATCTTAAAAGAGCAATTAACATATGAAATGTATGTGAAGTTGAAGTTATGCTACTCCACCTTTTAATGGATATTATTTGAAAAGAGAATGGCCCTGATGTTTGCATACTTCACTGTACTTCTGCACTCTTTTAAGTAAAATACAAAGTTTTACCTTTTCAAATAAAGAAAATGCTACTCCATTTAGGGGTAAAAGGAGAAGCACTGGCAAGAAATAGTTGAACTAGGAATATTGAAAGGCTGTCTCTAGGAGGTGAATAGAAGCAAAGTGAATTTTTGCTACAAATAGCAAAGGAGCTGAAACCAGGTCAGGTTTCTATGAATATACGGAAAACCACATTGACTTCAAATGTTTGTGGATACAGATTGCTGTGTGTCAGAAAAAAAGAAGAAAAAGATATTTTGCTATGATCATTTAGGGTTTTTGACTTTTTGCTAACCTCTTGTGAGGTTTTGAACTTTTATGGTGTTGTTTGGTACTAATTTAAAGTGAGACTAAAATAGATACCAAACAATTTCACTTTTAAGTAACTACCAAACAAACTCTATATGCATATCAAGATTTGGCAAGGGCTTTGAGGTCATGCCCCATAACTACATATGGGATTTGTTTTGAATGTTAGTGTTTTAAAAGTCAATTCAAAAATTGAAAATCAAACATTGGATTTAATAAGGAATTTTTTAAATCCACTCTCAACCCCACTAATCGGATAGATCCTAACTGCAAAGGATTATTTTTGACTAAAAAAATGACTCTTTTCATGGACCAAACATGAAAATATTATTAGCAAAAGAAGTGACATGTGATAAAAACTTTATATCTGTAGCAGAAAATAGAAGAAAATTACTCCGTACTAGTTTGATTTGACTTTGCACAGGAACCCAAAACGGCAAGGTTTCTCTTTCCACATCTAAAGCTTCACTTTTTTTCTTTGCAACCAAATTAACCAGTAATTCTAGGGACCGTTGTGATAAGAGTTTAGAGGATTGGTCTGTTTTATTGTTGCCCTTCTCATTACAAAAGAAGATTTAAATAGAGGAACCATCCCCATCCTAATCGTCTAAAAGTGTTGAAGATAAGGAAGAATCCTCTTTCTAGAGAAATAAATACAACTAGACAAGTCTTCTGTCCCTTTTACATATAGGTATTTAGACATTTTGTCCTTGTTTTGGACACGTCTTGTCCTTGAGAGTCTTCAAGATAAGAGGTCCGTCTTTTTTTTTAAGTCCCACATGGATTGCGGGTTCTTTATTTCTCCATCATATTTCAAATGTTTTCTTTAATAACGGAGTCTAAGTTGTTATCACTATTAGTATATTATATAGCCAACATTTCTTGTTTAGCTTGGTAATTTTGAAAATTTACAACATCTTCGATAAGAATATCTGGGGTATGAAGGTCTTGCCTATTAATTTCATTCAACCATTGTTCTGTTTGTTGTTTTTGTTCTTCAAAGGGTACATATGAAGAATTTAATTGAATTATAAAGATTCTTCTTCCATCAATAACTTTTAGTTTATTTGTGTCTCTATAGAATTGAGCCATATAATGAAATTGACTATTGCATTTTATTCTTGAAGTGTCAGTGTCTAGAATGTTGATTGCATTACTGACATTTTCAAAGTTGGAATTGTAACAACTGTTTTCATTGAAATAAAAAAAGTTTTTTTTATACAAAACCCAAATTTGATATGATTGAAAGAATTTTTCTCTTCCACGAAATCCGAATAGATTTCAAATCTCTAGGCTACAAATGCTTATGTTATTTATGTCCCCTGCACTCCCAATTCTCTCTTTTTTCTTCTATTGGGTATCTCTGCTTCATGATCACAAACATGAGTCAAATCTCTTCTCCTTCTTTTCCTTTGCACAACAGAGAAGCAACTCAAGTTGTTAATGATGAGAAAGAGAAGCTAGAGCCGGCTTTCGATCTCAATTATCCCCTTTCACAAGTACTTGTTGAAGAGCACAACACTGATCAAATGAAAAACAAAGTATCTGATAATGATGATGATGTTGGTTTGGTGATAGACCTTGATTCGAGACAAGGAACCTCCGGAATTTTGAGGGAGAAAGAAAGAAGAATTTGAGAGAGAAATTGATTATTGCACCGTACTGAACGACTAATCCTTTTGATTATTGCAGCAGCATTCGCTGTTATCAGGATTGTTGTTGATTTAATCATTTACTACGGTTCTGTTTTTGAGAAGGGAAGCTTTACTAGCAGTGAACAGTGGTTGCGTTATCAGTTTCTAATTATATTAGAGTTCCTATTTCCCAGTTTACATTTGCGACTTTTACTCGAAATCACTGGACATGGAATCAATTAATTGATTCCTGTTGCTTGTTACCAATGCAATTTACTCGGATGCTGCGGTTTTCAATAATTGGTGTTTTTGGTGTTGTCCATGATTCACATTTTCACATTTCTATCTGTGTTAATTTTAGGTACTTTCTTTTTGACAAATATTTTTCAAATCTTATATATATATAAAATAACCTTTTAGTTAGTAATGTACATCAACTTTTGTAGACTAAGATATTTTCAATAATTCAATTTTTTTATAGCACAACTACAAAGGTAATTTAATAAATATATTAAATTTTTTTTTTCATTTTCGGGGTTTCTTGGTGATATCAGGCTAACCAGTGGTTGAAAAAACATATTCCTGATACTGTTGGAAAGCTCTCGTTAACATCTATCAAATGGGAGTTGGAAGCCCCCGCCACCGTCGATCTTTCACTTTCACGCACCGTCGGCAACCCCGTAGTAAATTGATAGAGAATTTTTTAGATCTATACATTTTGGGGGTATTTCGAAAAACTAACACCACTATTGGGTCGAAAATTCAACTTTTGGCTAGACTATGAAATACAATGGCAAAAGATTGTCGAAATTCGGAGTGTGTAGCCCACACACCGGCGACGTATGCCTGCCATGAGTGGGCCTTGCCCCAACACCCACCAATGGACTCTTTTATTCTTTTTTAAAAAATTAATTAAATTACTAAAATGATGTTACTTTTTACTAACTTGTATTTGATTTTAATAATGACAAAACATTATTCTAATTGCACTAACAATTTTATCTAAGTGTTTAAGCGGTAAAAACATTCAGCACCGAAACAAGATGCAATAATTCAACGCAATTCAGACACCAAAATAAGACAGAAGATCTAGAATAGGCATTAAGGTAATTGAAATAATTGTAAATCTATTATGTTCAATTACATAGCTCAATCTGTGGCTCAATTTACAAAAGATTTTGACAAAACTAAAAATACAAAAAGTTTATAAGTAAAAAACTGTTTTTGAAAAGGAAAACTGGGTTGAAGGACAACCCAATCGATTGGGTCCATATACTAATTAACTGGGATTTGGGACAGAAAGATCCTAGTCGACTAGTGTTGAGGACTCAGTCGACTGGTGTTTTGACCCAGTTGATTGACACTCTCCCAGAGCATAAAAAGTGAAATTTCTCACTTAACCCAGTCAACTGGTATAAGGACCCAGTCGACTGGTAATTCGAAAATATAACCATTTGAGATGCGGGACTTGAGCATTTAATACCCAAAACCTACCAAGTTAGTATCAAATGACCATATTGATTCAAGGCTATATAAACTTACTTCAATGAGCATTTAAAACAAGAAGAGAACACATTCAATTCACAAGATAACTCATTAATTCTCAAAAGCTTTGAAAAATTCATTGTTGAGCCATTCTTCAAGCTTGTTCTTGAAAGAGAGATATTTTTCATTTGTAAAAGCACTTATTGCTATCTTTCTACCATTTACTTTATAAAAAATTTCATTTATTGTAAAGGGAAATAGTTGGTATAACTCTTAGAGTGTTTAGGATTAAACACTTCATTGTAGCTTCCGTGAGGAAGGAATCGGTTGTAAGGTTTGTACAACACCCATAAAGTTGTATGACTAAAGTTTTAGTGGATTACTTTAAGGAGGTTCCTTGAAGAGAGTGGACGTAGGGTCGGAAGGAATCCGATATTGCCGAACCACTATAAACGGAGTTTGCATTTTTTCTTCCTTAAACTCTTTTACTTTCATGTTTGTGTGCTTTGTGCATTTCATTGTTTAAAAACTTGCAAAGTAATTAGCAAAAGTTTTTAAAACCCAATTTACCCCTCTTAGGTTTGAACCTTGGTTTACAATTAGTATTACAGCTTTGTACTCAATTTCAGGCTTAAAATTCTTGAGTTGATCCGATGGCATCAAATAGCTATACCAAAGGGTATTCCTATACTAGACCTCCTTTGTTCAATGGCTCCAACTATAACTATTGAAAAAATAGAATGAAAATCTTTGTTGAAGGACAAGATTACAATCTATGGAGAGTCATTGAGGAAGTACCTAGAATTCCAACAAAGGAAATAATCATTGGAGAAATCAATCATACAATGCCTAAACTCAAAACAGAGTTTAATGAAGAGGATTGTAGAATGATGTCTCTCAATAGTAGAGAAACTAGCATATTACATAGTGCTCTAGATATTTCTGAATAAAATAAAATTTCTGCATGTATTTCAACTAAAGAAAATTGGGACAAATTGCAAGTTACATATGAAGGAACTAACGAAGTTAAAAAATAAAAAATCTATATGCTAGTGTCCGAATATGAAACTTTCAAAATTTCTCCAAATGAAACTATTTCTCAAATGCACTCACGCTTTACTACTATTGTTAATGGTCTAAAGTTTTTTGGTAGGAACATTGAGAAATTTGAACTAACAAGGAAGATCTTAAGGTCTTTGCCATCCACTTAGAAAGTAAAAAAGAAGGCTATAACAGAGGCCAAAGATCTCGACAAACTTAATGTTGAAACACTCCTCGGATCACTATTGACATATAAGATGGAGGAAATGAATCCCGTTGTCAATGATGATGAGAAGAAGAAAAAGATGATTGCTCTCAAGGCCTCTACAAGAAACAAAGAGGAAGAGAAAGAAGAAGAGGAAGAGAGTTGGCTTTAATCACCAAAAGGTTTCACAAGTTCTTGAAAAAGAGCAAGAAACCTTACACAAGAGAATCCACTTTAAAAAGGGAACCTCTTGTGTGTTATGGTTTCAAGAAGCCCGACCACATCAAGGTCGATTGCTCAACAACGAGCAAACCATATAAGAACTTTAAAAAGAAAGCCATGATTGCAACCACATGGAGTGATGACGAAGAGGAAGAAACTTCGGATAATGAAGTTAGATACGAGGAGATTGCCAACCTATGCTTGATGGAAGTCGACGATGAGAATGAGGTATCAACTTCTTCCCCTTCTAATAATAACATTGTCAGTAGTAGTGAAGAATTAATTGAGGTTATAAATGAAATGCATGAACAATTGAAGAAATTCGATTATAGGAATACCCCTCTTAAAAAGAAAGTCTCATCTCTTTCTAAAGAGATGAAAAGCTTAATGGAAGAAAAAGGAAAAACAATCTTCTATGCTTTATGATACTTCACAATCTAAAACATGAAAATAAAAATTTAAAAAATAAAATAATGGAATTAAATAACACTGTATCTAGACTTACGCTTGGAAAAGAAAAGCTAGATGAAGTGCTATCTAGTCAAAGATTGAATGGAGGAAAATCCAGCTTGGGTTATTCTCCATTGGATAAGCAAAAGTCTAAAGAGACTTTGTTCATGAAAACAACATGTTTGAATGAAGCCTCCACTTCCAAGACCTCTAGCAAGATTAAAAGTGCTCATTCAATACATGCTAGTAGGTCTAAGAATGTGAATTTAAATGCATATACTAGAATGAAGCATCCTAGAAATAGTAATGCATATATGTATGCTCACTCAAGAAATGCAAATGTTAGGAATGATCATTCAAGGAATGCATATACTAGAAATACACATCCTAGAAGTAACCATCATGTGCATCCTAGAAATGATATGTATACTTATAACTTGCACACCACACATGAACATCCAAGGGATTACCATCATGTGTATTCTAGAAATAATATGTATACTCACACTACAAGTGCACATCCTAGGAGCTACCATCATACATTTCCTAGAAATATCATGCATGTCCATAACTTTAATCATAGAAACATGTATCCTAGGAATGCTTATCTAAGAAACTATAGACATGCACAACTAAGAAATCCTAGAAATTTCAATAACTATTATCCTAAGATTATGCATCATCAATATGTCTATAATTAAAGAGCACCTTATAATGCTAAGAAGGTATGGGTCTCTAAAGGAACCATATTTTCTAGAACTAACCCCAAAGGACCCAAGAAATTTTGGGTACCTAAGAGTGCAATTGTGTATCCTTGTGTAATGTAGATATGTCTTCACACCAAGGAAAAAAGGTAACTATTGGTACCTTGATAGTGGATGCTCAAAGTACATGACCAGTGATCAAAGCATGTTCAAAGAGCTAACTCTAAGGGATGACGGACATGTCACCATTGGAGATAACACAAAGATAAAGATCATCGAGCATGGAAAAGTTGGTAATGATTACTCAACCATTGATCATGCATTATATGTGCAAGGTCTTAAGCCAAATTTGCTTAGTATTAGTCAACTATGTGACAAAGGCAAAAAGTTATATTTGAAACATCTCATTGTCTAGTTATAGACATCAAGAGTAACACGATCAAGTTTGTTGGCCATAGACACGAAAATATCTATATAGTTGATTTAAAATCTTTGCATTCGGAAAATGAAAATATTTTTTTGCATTTAGTGAAAACCCATGGCTATGACATAGAAGACTTGGCCATGTAAATATAGATTAGCTTAAAATCAATTCAAAAATAGATTTAGTCATTGGACTTTCAAAAATCAAATTTGAAAAAGACAAGGTATGTGATGCTTGTCAAATGGGAAAACAAACTAGAATTTCTTTTAAATAAAAAAATATAGTCTCAACTACTAGACCATTAGAACTTCTACATATGGACTTGTTTGGTCCAATAAGTACCATAAGTCTAGGTGGCCATCAATATACTCTTGTTATTGTTGATGACTATTCAAGATATACCTTTGTTATTTTTATTGCTGACAAGGATGAAGCTTACAAAGGATTTGTGAACTTTTGTAAAAGGGTTCAAAATGAAAAAGAGATTTTTATTTCAAGCATTAGAAGTGATCATTGAAAAGAATATGAAAACCAAAGCTTTTCAAAATTTTGTGATGAGAATGAAATTTATCACAACTTTTCAGCACCTAGAACTCGTCAACAAAATGGAGTTGTTGAGAGAAAAACTAGAGTTCTAGAAGAATTTGCAAGTACAATACTTTATGAAAATAGTTTGTCAAAATATTTTTGGGCGGAAACCGTAAACACTTCTTGCTATGTTTTAAATAGAGTTTTAATTAGGCCTATACTGAACAAAAATCCATATGAATTATGGAAATGTAGAAAGCCTAATATCTCTTATTTTCATGCTTTTGGTTGTAAATACTTTATCCTAAATAACAATAAAACTAACTTGGGTAAATTTGACTCAAAGACTGATGAGGGGATATTCTTAGGATATTCAACCTTTAGTAAAGCTTATAGAGTCTTTAGCAAAAGAAATCTAGTGGTTGAAGAATCTGTACATGTAGCTTTTGATGAGTCTAACCCAATTAATAGTAGAGTAGGTTCTTTTAATAATAATGCAGCTTTCATCTCCCATTGTTGACCCAAAGGAGAGCCAACCTCAAATGAGTCAAGAGGTAGACGATCTTAATCTTGATCAACCGTCTAGAAGTGAACAAGAGGATAGTCGTCCTAAAGATTGGAGGTATGTGAATTATCATCCAATCGATCAAGTGATTGGTGATCCTCCACAAGGGGTAAGAACTCGTTCCTCTATTAGAAATATTTACAATTGTGTAGCTTATTTATCGCAAGTAGAACCTAAGATGTTTGTAGAAGACGAGAAGGATGTTGATTGGATAAATGCTATGCAAGAAGAAATAAATCAATTTGAAAGAAACAAAGTATGAAATTTAGTTCATAGACCAAAGAATCACACTATAATAGGAACTAAATGGGTATTTAGAAATTAGATGAATGAAAATGGAATAGTAACTAGGAACAAGGCTAGACTAGTAGCTAAGGGATATAATCAAGAAAAATGAATAGATTTTGATGAGACCTATGCTCCCGTAGCTAGATTAGAAGCTATTCGAATGTTATTAGCCATTGCATGCTTTAATAAGTTTAAGTTATTTCATATGGATGTAAAAAATGCCTTTTTAAATGGCTTTATAGAAGAAGATGTGTATATTGAGCAACCTCTTGGATTTGAAAATCCTAGTCTTCCAAACTATGTCTATAAGCTTTCTAAAGCTCTATATGGGTTGAAGCAAGCTCTAAGAGCATAGTATGAAAGACTAATTAAGTTTTTGCTTGAAAATGATTTTATAAGAGGAAAAATAGACACAACCTTCTTCACAAAAACTCGCAAAGATGACACACTACAAGTCCAATTATATGTTGATGATATTATATTTTGTGCTACTAATGAATCTATGTGTCAAGATTTTGCTAAGTGCATGCAAGGTGAATTTGAAATGAGCATGATAGGAGAGCTTACATACTTTCTTGGACTTCAAATCAAACAATTGAAAGAAGACATCATTATCAATCAATCAAAGTACACCAATGACCTATTAAAGAGGTTCGGGATAGAAAGCTCAAAGTCAATTGACACTCCTATTAGCACCTCTACAAAACTTGACCTAGATGAAGAAGGTAAGTGTAATACCCGTGTTCTTAAAATATGGGTAAAAAAGTAATTTGATAAATATGACATGGAATTAAAATAATATATATACGTGAAAGAATTATTATTAAATAAAATAATTCTTAAAAAAAACTGGATGTGTGGTGCTATAGTTACAAAGAAAAAGAAAAAGAAAAAGAAAAAGAAAAAGAGAAAGAAAAGAAAAGAAGAGAAAAACAGAAGTGTCCAGCGTGGAGAAGGAAGAAAAGAAAGAAAGAAAAAAGTAAAAATATGGACAACAAGTGTTGTTAAGCTAACATGGAAGAAATACATGTTAGCCAACACGATACTCCCAAACGTTGCAGTGGTTAAGATTTTGTATAAAAACAGTTTTTATTATTTTGTTTATTTAATTTTTACTAAATCTTGTTTTGTTTTCTTCTTTCTTCAATACAAATTACTCTATTTCTTTAAACACTTGGGGACTAAAAGAAAGGTTGAAAGAGAAAATTTTTGAAAAGGTTTACGGGAGAATTTTATATAGAGTCACATGAAGCTCTAAGAAAAACAAAATGTAATAACGTGAATTTTATTTTTGAAATTTAGCATACATGAAATTTAAGGAATTCAATGTGGGAATTTTCAAAAGGTGTGAATTATGGAAGAATTGAAGAATAAATTATAAATTTTAATATAAATATTTTGTCAGGAGTTGATGATCAGCAATCGGGGGAAATTGCTGAAAAGAGCAGAAAATGCAAGGAAGTGATCCAAGAATAGCTCTAAGTGTTATGTGGTGAGTTAGATTTACTTTTAGTGTTTGAGATAAATATGAAATATATAGTGATAATATTTGAATTAATTATTAACCTATGATTTGATGATGGATGAAAGTCGGTTGATAGGTATGATAAGAATAATTGATATGTTAGAGATTTATTATATGAGAATTAATATTATTGAAATAATGATTGATAATTTGATAGGAACTATGAGGATATAATTTGATGAAAATGATAAAATAATAAAGAGCTGGATAGCCAAATTGAATGTCTGAATGTATGCTTGTTTTTATATTATTGTTCATATGCATATGTGTGAAATCAAAGAACCAGGGAAGACAGCCGGTCTAAATGAGAATAAAATAACCGGGAAGACAACTGGTCTGAATGAGAATATAAGAACTGGAAAGGCAGCCGGCCTAAATGAGAATAAAATAATCGAAAAGGCAGTCGATCTAGGCTAAACATGTCGATATGTGGGAAGACGTTCCCAAATAATAATTACATTTAAATTCATGCATTGCATTTGCTTTAAATATTGATTGTTATTGCTTGAGATGCTAAAGTGTTATTCTTGGGTGTAAATTTATTGATAGATTAATGAGTCTCACAGAAAGATAAATATGATGAGAAAGAAATATGAAAGCATGATATGATAAGAACTATTTGAGTGATTGATTATATGTTGTGAATCTTATAAAGAGGTAATTATGAGATAAAATTGAAAGTCTCAAGATGATTAAATATATGAAAAGAAGAGATTTATAAAGGATGGGGATTATGATAGGAGTAGTGATAATAGAATGCTATTATCAAATTATATGAGATATAGATGAATGAATATTAGAAGACTAATTATACAAATTGAATACTTCTAGTAAATTTAATTCACTGAGCTTGTGAAACTCACTCTTCATTGTTAAATAATTTCAGGTAGCAGATAAGACAGATAGATTGGTGAACTGAGATGCAAAAGAAAGCATTATCTGTAAGCCACGTGGTCCACATCCTCAGACTAATGGAAAGAAAAAAAAATATTTGTAAATATTCATGCATACTATGTTGTATATACTGTTAAGTTGAGATATGAATGATGTAACTCCTCTATTGAGGGTTGAGGATTTATGTAATTAGATCATTCAGTTGACATTTTTATATTGTTGTATGTATGTGTCGTGCTGGATTTTCAAAATATGATGAATCCATCTCGAGGGTGGCCAACCCGGGATAGGTCGTTACAATTTTGGTATCAGAGCCTTAGGTTTTATGATTTTGTAGACTGCATAAGAATTTAAAGAAATGTAAGATTTAAATAAACTGTATTTTAATGCAGAGTCTGAGGATGACACGTGGACGTGCTAGAGCTAAAGGTAGAGTTATGAATCAGAGGGGACATGGTAGACCCCCAATATTTAGAAGAATTGAAGTAGAGGCGGAGGTTGAGTCTGTGGTTCCTACAAGGGAATAGATTGCTAGTGCAGTTGTTATTAGTAGAGGTGGGAAAAATTTGAAATTAGAAGGGATGAGCAGAGAGAAGTTCTTGATCGTTCGATAGAGAGAATGAATGCTGCAGAAGAAAGGGCTGATAATTTGAAGAGGAGATTAGAGGAAATAGGTAAAATAGAACCTGATATGGTGAGACAAGAGTTTTATGAGGGAGAAGTATGTTTGCACGTGAGATACAAGGGGATAGTTTTATGAGATTTCTTAAGTTTAAACCCTAATATTTTAGAGGATCTGCAAATCCTGTGGAAGTCAAGCAGTGGATTAGACATGTTGAGAAATATTTTGAAGTCTTACCAGTGATAGATAAACAAAAGGTTGTTTTCACTTTATTTATGCTGGAATGTGAGGCTTCTTAATGGTGGGAGGATATTCTCCCTAGAGTGAGTACACAGGTAGAATAACCCTTAACTTGGAATAAGTTTAAAGATGAGTTCTTTGCAAAATATTTTCCAGATACATTTCGAACACAGTAGGAGAGAGATTTTATTCACCTAAGGGAGAGTACCTTATATGTGGTAGAGTATGATAGTAGATTTATAGCTCTGCTGAGGTTTTTAGCTGAGTTAGTGAATACAGAAGAGAGGAAATGTAAACAATTTTTAGACGGGTTACACTATGATATTTGATCTAAACTCTCTTACATGGATATAAGGAATTATGCTATACTGGTGGATAAAGCATTACAGATTGAGAAGGATTTGATAGAGTTTAGAGGTATAAGAGATTGGCTGAAGATGTCTAGATTTGAGGGACCTAAAGGTGGTAGCAATATGAGTGTGCAGGGTGGGAGACCACCCTGGATGGGGTGTTCCTTGTCATAGGGAATTGTAGTACAGAGTCAGAGGCAAGTAGGATTTGTTGCTTCTGTAGCTCAGTGTAATATCAATGGGACCCCTAGATTTGGGAGACAGGCTATGAGAACTAGGAGTTATGGTAAAAGAGTAAGTATGCCACTAAGGGGAAGTGGTAATCTGATATATGATCGAGAGGTAAGAATTTGTTTTAGATGTAATCAGGTAGGGCATCTGTCTCAGAATTGTCCTACTCTGATGTGATTTGTATGCAGTGAGGGATGATATATTGGTGTAGATTGTCTAGTGGGAAAATCTGTTGAGATAGATGTTAGAGATATTGGGAGAAAACAGGTGGAGAGAGGTGGTGGATTAGGGGGTATGCGGGGCAGTGGCAGAGGATTAGTAGCTGAGAGAGGACGCGATAATCATTTACAGTCCATAGATAGCAAAGTCTATACATTGACCCAACAGGATGCATAGGCTATTCCTGATGTTGTTATGGGTATGGTATCTATTCTTAATAGACCTGCTAGATTATTTATTGATCCTGGTCCAACCCATTCTTTTGCATCTAGTGTTTATATGAAATATATTGATGCTAGTGTTAGTCCTTTGATGCATGCTGTTGTTGTTGAGGTTTCTAATGGGGATAGGGTTATTATTAGGACAATTTATCAGGGTTGTGTGATTAGTATGGCTGGTAGAGAATTTGAAGTTGATTTATCGCCTTTAGATATGATAGATTTCGATTTAATTTTGAGAATGAATTGGTTATCAGCATATCATGCTTGGGTAGATTGCTTTAGGAAGAATGTGGTGTTCAAGATACCAGGATAAAAAGAGTTTAATTTATAGGGAGAACGTAAAATACTTGCCAACTGTCTTATTTTTGCCCTGACTGCTAGTAAATGGTTGAAGAAGGCTTATGAGGGGTATTTGGCATATGTGGTGGATTCTAGCAAGGAGATTAGGAAGTTAGAAGAAATCTTGGTATGAAAGATTTTTTCTGACATATTCACTGAGGAGTTGTTTGGTTTGCCTCTCAATAAGGAGAATGGGTATTCTATCAAGGTGATTCCATGATCAGCACTCATATCTATAGCACCTTATAGAATGACACCAGCTAAGTTGAGAGAGTTGAAAGTCCAGCTTCAAGAGTTGCTAGATAAACAGGTTATTCAACCTAGTATGTCACATTGGGGAGCCCCTGTGTTGTTTTTCAAGAAGAAGGATGGGACAATGAGGTTGTGTATTGATTATAGTTAGTTGAATGAAATCATCATCAAGAATAGATATCCTTTGCCTAGGAAAAATGATTTATTCGAGTAGTTACAGGGAGCTAGGGTGTTTTCTAAGATAGACCTGAGATCAGGTTATCATCAATTGAGGATCAAGGAGGGGGACGTGCCTAAAACTGCTTTTAGGACACGTTATAGCCATCATGAATTTCTTATGATGCCATTTGGGTTGACTAATGAATCGGGTGTTTAAACCATTCTTGAATAGATTTGTGATTGTATTTATTGATGATATTCTAGTATATTCCAAGAATAAAGAGGAGCATGGACAACATTTAGAAATTGTGTTGGAGATTTTGATGAGAGAGAGAATATATACTATAATTTCCTAAATGTGAATTTTGGTAGAATAAAATAACTTTCTTGGGGCATGTAATATCTGGGGATGGCATAATAGTTGATCCACAAAAGGTAGAGGCAATGTTGAGTTGGGATAAACCAACTAATGTAACTGAGATTAGAATCTTTTTGGGGTTAGCTGCTTATTATAGAAGATTCATTTATAAATTTTCTATTATTACAGTACTATTGACTTGATTGACCAAGAAAGAGGTGAAGTTGTATGGTCTGGGGAGTGTGAGAAAACTTTCCAATGACTAAAGGAGAAATTGACTACAGCTCCAGTATTGGTGCTTCTTTCTGGTGATGAAGGAATTGTGGTGAATGGTAATGCATCTCATCAAGAGTTGGGATGTGTCTTGATGCAACATGGGAAGGTAATGACATATGCTTATAGGCAATTGAGGAATCTTGAGAGAAATTACCCTAACCATGACTTAGAGTTAGCTGCCATAGTGCTTGCTTGAAAATTTGGAGACATCATTTGTATGGAGCCACTTGTGAGATATTTACCGATCACAAGAGTTTGATATACTTACCTATCTAGAGAAAGTTGGATTTGAGACAGAGGTGGTGGATAGAGTTGATTAGTGATTATGACTATACAATTCATTATCATCTAGGAAAGACTAATGTAGTAGCTGATGCATTAAGTAGAAAGTCTATAAGAAGATTAACTGCTATTGAGAGTCCTGATGTGAAATTGATGATAGATTTAAGAGAGATAAGACTGAAGTTAAATATCAGTGATAGAGGATCATTGTTAATAAACATGGTTGTGCAATCATCTATAGTAAAATACTTGTTAGAGATGCAAGGTAGAGATGAAGAGATATAAAAGATTAAACAGGAAGTGCTTAGTAGAAAATAATATGAATTCAAAATTTGAAATGATGGTATTTTAGTATTGGAACATAAGATTTGTATTGTAACGACCTATCTTGGGTTTGCCACCGCCGAGATGGTGTTGTCACATTTTGAAAATCCCAGCACAACACATATATGCAACAATAAAAATAATACTAACAGAACTTCTTTTACATCAATCCTCAACCCTCAACAGGGGAGATACATTAATCTGATATTAACTTAAACATAATATACAACGTAAAATGCATGAATATTTACAAATAAATTTTTATTTTATTTTCTCACTAGTCTGAGGATGTTGACACGTATGTGGCTAACAGAAAATGATTTCGTCTGAATCTCAACTCACCAAACTATTTGTCCTGCCTGCTACCTGAAATCATTGTACAATGAGGGGTGAGCTTCACAAGCTCAGTGAATTAAATTTACTAGAAGTACTCAATCTATATAAACAGTCTTTCAATATTAAATCAATTATATTTTACATAACTAGATAATAGCATTCTACTATCACTACACATATCATAAGTCTTATTCTCTATCAATATCTTCTTCTTATTTATTGGTTCACCTCAAGACCATCAATTATCTCATACTTACCTCACAATGAGGTTCACATCATAAAGTCAACCATTTAGATGGTTCTTATCACCATAACTGTCTCTCTGTGAGACTCATCTGTTTATAAATAAATTCATAATAACACACCACACATGAGCATTTCAATAATGCAAGAAACAATTAAAACAAATACAATGCATGAATTATTATTATGGGACCGTCTTCTCACATGTCGACATGTTTTTATTATCTTAGACTGGCTGCCTTCCCGGTTATTTTCTTTACAGCTTTTCCTGGCTGCCACGGTATTTATTTCCATCATATACCAGCTGTCACGATGTCCCTTTTATTTTCAGCACATACTAACTGTCACGGTTTTTCAATTAGACCGGCTGCCTTTCCAGTTCTTTTCATTTCATTTAATGCATATGCATATGAACAATTATATGAAATATGCATTTGAACAATAACATAAAAAAACAAACATAAATTCAAATATTTAAATTGACTATCTTGATTTTTCTCAAATTATATAAAAATTTCCACTGAATTCCTCTCATCATAAATCACATCCAATCATCCATCAAAGCTTATCCAGATTCACTAAATTTCATCTTAAATCACGTCAAATCATACATCAAAGCTTGTCAAGATCCACTAAATTTCATTAATTTCTTCTCCTCATATATCACATCAGTTTATTAACCATAACTCGTCAAGAATTTTATTTATCACCATCATTATTAAATCAACTCATTATTCTAAAAATATTCATTTTCACATAATAATTTTCTACGTGTCCAATATTTATACCATACCTATCAACCAAATATTATCTACCATGAAAGCATACGTTAATAATTAAATTTAATATTATCACTAGATATTTGATTTTTATTTAGACTACTTAAAGTAAATCCAATTCACCACATAGCACTTAAAGCTACCCGTGGATCACTTCATTGCCTTTCCCGTTCTTCTCAGAAATTTCCCTTGGTTGCTGATCATTAACACCTGACATAATATTTGTATTAAATTTCTAATTATTTTTTCAATTCTTTATAAACCACACCCTTTGAAAATTCTCACTTTGACTTTCAAAAAATTTCATGTATGCTAAAAATTCAAAAATAAACACTACACTATTACCTTCTGTTTTTCTGATAGCGTCTTGTGATTCTCCATGAAATTCAGCAGTAAACCCCTTCAAAATTTTGCCCTTTCAACATTTCTTTGAGTCCTTAAGTGCTTTGAGAAATAGAGTAGTTAAAGGAAAACTTTAAACGAAATCGGTAAACGTTAAAATTATGCTTACTGATTATACATATATAGACTTTGTAAACTTTGAAATATCATCAGCATGTCTTCCACGTTTTTGACTTGTTGGAAGACATGCAGCCCTCAATTTTACACTTGGCAGCAGGTGCTGCCACGTGCCCCCCCTTTTTTTAAAAACTTTTTTCTTCTTTTGGGATGCCTCTTGACGTCCTTGAAATTTTTTTTTCATGAGAATTATTTTATTCAATGTTAAATCCTTTGTGTGTGTGTGTGTGTGTGTATATATATATATATATTATTTTAATTTCATGACATATTTATTAAATTACTTCTTTACCTTTACTTTACGATTACAGGTATTACATGTGTTCCCAATAATGCTGAGTTGAGAAAGGAGATATTGAGAGAGGCATATGATGATGTATATTCGAAGCAATCGAGTAACAATAAGATATATAGAGGATTGAGACAGAATTACTGGTAGTCAGGATTGAAGAGGGATGTAGCTGAATATATTTTTAGATGTTTGGTTGGTCAGTAAGTGAAGTTAGAGAATAAACATTCGTGAGACTTACTACAACCTCTTTCTGTGCTTGAATGACCATAGAACAAAAATGTGAGTATGGATTTTGTTTCTGCATTTTCCCATACCCAGAGAGGTCACGATATAGTGTAAGTGATAGTAGATAGACTTTCTAAGTCATTTCAATTTCTTCCAATTAAAACTAATTAGAATCCTAAAAAGTTGGCTAAACTGTATATAGTTGAGATTGTGAGGTTGTATGGAGTACTATTGAGAATAGTGTCAATTAGAGATGCTAGATACATCTTGGTTTTAGAGAGGATTTCAGAAAGTCATGTGTACACAGTTGTAGTTTATTACAACTTTTCATCCTCAAACAGATGAACAGACAAAAAGGATTATTAGAATACTAGAAGATATGTTAAGGGCAAATGTGATGAGTTTCTCAGTGAGTTTGGATGCTTACTTGCCATTAATGGAATTTGCTTATAATAATCAAAATCAATCTAGTATTAGAATGGCACCGTTTGAGGCATTGTATGGTAGGAAGTGTAGAACTCCTATATATTGGGAAGAGATGGAAGAGAGAAATATATTTGGTTCATAAAATATTGAGTTGACTACTGAGAGAATAAAACTGGTTAGAGAGAACCTTAAAGCAGCACAAAGTAGACCGAATAGCTATGCTGATAATAGAAGAAGACCTCTTGAGTTTCAAGTAAGTGGTTTGATGTACTTAAAAATATCTCCATGAAAAGGTATATTGAGGTTTAAAGAAGGGAAAGTTGAGTTCGAGATTTGTGGGGCCATATGAAGTGATTGAAAGAGTTGGACCAGTAGCATACATATTGGATTTTCCTCCAGAGTTAAAGCAATTACATAATATGTTCCGTGTTTCACTTTTGAGAAAGTGTTTACATGATGAATTAAATAGTATTTTGAGTCAGACTATAGAACTTCAGGAAGATTTGAACTTTATGCAAGTATCAGTCAGAATACTTGACAGAAAGGAACAAGTCTTATGTAATAAAGTAATTCCATTAGTTCAAGTATTATGGTGGAACAAATATGTTGAAGAAATTACTTGTGAGCCTGAGACAAGGATGAAGAAAGAATACCTCCAACTTTTTCATGAATTAGGTAAGAAAATTTCAGGGATGAAATTTTTATAAGGTGGGTAGAATTGTAATACCCGTGTTCATAAAATATGGGTAAAGAAGTAATTTGATAAATATGACATGGAATTAAAATAATATATATGTGATAGATTTATTATTGAATAAAATAATTCTTAAAAAAACTAGACTTGTGGTGGTGTAGTTATAAGAAAAAAGAAAAAAGAAAAAAAGGAAAGCGTCCAATGTGCAGAAGGAAGAAAAGAAGGAAAAAAAAAAGTAAAAACGTGGACAAAAGGTGTTGTTAACTAACACGATTCTCTCAAAAGGTGCAACAGTTAAGATTTTGTATAAAAACGGTTTTTATTATATTGTTTATTTAATTTTTACCAAATCTTGTTTGGTTTTCTTCTTTCTTCAATACAAATTACTCTATTTCTTTAAATACTTGGGGACTGAAAAAAAGGTTGAAAGAGAAAAATTTTGAAAGGCTTTATGAAAGAATTTTATATAGAGTCACAAGAAGCTCTAAGAAAAACAAAAAGTAATAATATGAATTTTATTTTTGAAATTTAGCATACATGAAATAGTCGGAATTCAATGTGGGAATTTTCAAAGGGTGTGAATTATGGAAGAATTGAAGAATAAATTAGAAATTTTAATATAAATATATATTAAAATTTGGAGAACAAGAACTGGAAGAGCTGGAAACTGAACACAGTGCAATCGAGTGCACTAGCACTCGTGCGCACAAGAAGAAGGCTCGAGCCAACATGAGATCGAGCGCACCCGTGCAGTAAAACGGCAACACCGATTTTGGAAAGTAGGGTTAGGGTTCTATTTTTCTAGCTAGGGTTTCCAGATGTCTTAAGACCCTATAAATAGACTTGTAAAACACAGAAACAATATCTTCTTTTCAGTTTTAAGCTTTGGAGATGAATTGACGACTCTTCTCCATAGTACTTTTCGGGTTTATTCTTTTCTCTTTAGTTTACATTATGAAGATGTGTAACATCACCACAATGTGTAACTAACTTACTAGTAGGGCTCGATTGAAGTCTTAATTATGCTTTTCTATATATGAGTATTGTTGCCTTTGCAATAGCTGTATTATGATGCTTTAATTGATTAATGCCTGTTTTTTTTTAATTCCTCATATGTGTTTGCCTGGTCAACATATGCATGTGGTATGGATTAGTTAGTTAGATCAATTTGGATGACCGAGTCCTGGGTCTCACAATAGCAACAAAAGAAATCCACGTCAGATTCTTGGGTTAATCAACATAGGAAACTGGGAGTATATAACATGCCCTAGGTCTTGTGTGTTTGTCGATTTTCACAGAACTTATGCTCTCTTAAAGGACAACTTAGTATACACCATTCTAAATCCTTTAAGAAAGAAAAGAGTTAGAGTATACACCATGCCTGACTCATGGCTTAGGGAAATCAATAGCTTAAGGAGTATACACCATGCCCTTAGGATGACAACATTAGGTATTCATAGTATGGTTATAGCATTGACACATTACTTATTGGGAAAGTATGATTAGTGGTGGATATCAAAACACTATGTTTCTATCATTATCAAATTCAAACTCAATATTTATTTCTATCATTTTATATTGCGAAACTGATTCTAAAGCGAAATTCACCAATCCCTGTGGAGATGATCTCGCATTTGCACACTATGCTACTGTTGACCTTATGCACTTACAAGTAAAACCGTTCAAATATTTGTTTATTAATTTAGGTATATTTTTGTACAACAAGTTTTTGGCGCCGTTTCCGGGGATTATACTAAATTTCTGTTTAGAATTATTTTTCATTCAGTTTTTATTTTTCTGTTATATTTTATTCTGTTTCATCAAAAACCTAATTTCTTTTTCTTTTCGCTTTCCGCTATTTTGTTTTAGATACTGCAGCAGAGTAATCTGTGGAACTACGATCAAGCGCACTGCCTGGTGCGATCGAGCGCACTCGAGGTAGGGATTACCCGAGCAACAGTACTGAAACTACTACATTGAAGCATTTCAGGTAATTCATGCAAAGGCTTCGATCCAGGAATCTAACCTTCTTTCTACTTGATACAGAGCTTGAGCGAACCATTCGACAAAGTCTTAGAGACAACATTGAAGAGGTAGAAGAAGAACTCGAGGAAGAAGCACCGATGGCGGATTAGCTAGAAAACCAACAACCACCTGAGCGAAGACCTATGAAGCAATCTTTCATCCCGTAGAACCTCGACCAGCCATCATGCATTGCTTATCAACCAGAGGCGAAGGTAATTATTACATATCTCCACAAATACTCAGTGCATTGACTTATTTAAAGGGTACACCAGCTGAGGACCCACACTTGCACCTTCGAAAATTCTTTGATCTCTGCAAGTTCCAGCATATCCGGGGCCTAGACCAAGAGGGAATAAGGTTAATTCTTTTCCCTTTCTCATTAAAAGATAATGCTAAACTATGGTACAATTCATTACCTGCAGTTTCTATCCATACTTGGGAAGAGTTGGCCAGTAAGTTCCTAAGGAAGTTTTTCCCAGCTCAAAAGACAAGACAAATGAGGAAGAAGATTCAATCTTTCCAACAGAAGGATGAAGACCTATTCTTTGAGGCATGGAGACATTTCAATGAACTGCTACTCAAATGCCCACATCACAATCTACCTCAGGATGAACTAGTACAAGCTTTCTATGAAGGTTTGAGTGATACTAATAAAAGTATTATGGATTTAGGCTGTAGAGGTGTGCTGATGGAAAAGAGTAGTGAAAACTCCATGGAGTTGTTTGAGATATTAAGTGAGCACACCCAACAATTCTCCTCTATAGGTAAATAAGGAGTTAAGAGCAAAGGTATGTATGAAGTGACTCTAAATAGTGGATCCTCTAATCAGATAGCTGCTGTGGAGAGGAAGCTAGATCTGCTTGTTAAAACCATGACTGTTCAGAACGCCTCACCTAGTCCACTAGCTACACCACTCCAAGTATGTGTTATATGTTCTCATTTTGATCATAATACTGAGACCTGTCCTTTATATTCATCTGCAGATCTAGAACAAGCAAATTATGTGAGACTAAACAACTATCCACCAAAGAACAATCCATATGCAAACACCTACAATCTTGGATGGCGAAACCACCCCAACTTCTCTTGGAGCAACAATCAGAATGCCCTGAACCTTCAAAGGCAGCAAAGGAACTCCCAATCAGTAGCCCACTCAGTTCTTGAATAAAAGAAAAGTGACCTAGAGAGTCTTGTGAGGCAATTGGCAACTCAACAACAACAGTTGATGACTTCACAAGATCAGTTCATGGCAGATGAAAGGCAATTTCAGATTGAGCTAAGACAGACCGCTACAAAACATGAACAAGCCATTCAAAGACTAGAGGTAGAAATGGGGCAATTGGCTAAAGAACTAAGTGGCAGAAAGCAAGGTGAGCTTCCAGCTCAAACATTACCTAATCTAGGGGGTACCAGCAACTGAAGGCTGTTACAACTCTAAGAACTGGTAAGGTCATAGAAATCAATGAGTCTGCACAAGCATCTCTAGAGAAACCATTTGCATCAAAGGTAAGTGAAATGGAGAAGGTGAATGCACCACCATTCCCGCAAAGGTTAGTAAAGCAAAAGAAAGAAAATAAACTGCTTGATATTTTTGAAACTTTACAGAAAGTAGAAATAAACATTCCGTTATTAGATGCAATTCAACAAATATCTACTTATGCTAAATTTTTGAAAGATTGTTACACTCATAAGAGGAAGTTTCAGGAACATAAGACAGTAGATTTAACTGAAGAGGTAAGTGCAGTATTGTTAAGAAAACTATCACCAAAACTAAAAGATCCAGGTAGTTTTACTATTCCCTGCAGGATAAGTGACCAACTATTTGAGCGTGCATTATTGGATTTAGGAGCGGGTGTAAATTTACTGCCATACACAGTATTTGAAACACTAAGCTTGGGGGATCTTCAATCGACTTCCATCACTTTGCAATTGGCAGACAGAAGCATCAAAAGACATAGAGGTGTTCTCGAGGATGTCTTGGTAAAAGTAGGTGAATTTATTTTACCCACTGATTTTATTGTGTTAGATATGGAAGAATGCCCTATGCAATTACCTCTGCCCATCATCTTAGGAAGACCCTTTATGAGAACTACTGATACAAAGATTTGTATGAAAAAGAGTATAGTAAGTATGAAGGTAAATGGTGAAAAAATAGAGCTCAAAATATTTGATGCATTAAAATTTCCTCAAGATGATATGGAATGCTTTAATGTATGTATAATGTAAAGTTTTTTTGAGCAAGCTTTTCAGGTCCATCATACTGATCCATTGGAGACCATCCTTAACCATGGCTTCATAAGATTAGATATTGAGCAAGAACTTGAAGATGTTACTAATGACATCATTAAAGCTGTACACCTCCTTGAGGCCTCTCCAAAACATCCAAGTAAGTATACCCCTCCATTTGAATATCTTGTACCTACTAATACTGCTCTTCGTCCTTTTATTGTCCAGGCACCAAACTTGGAATTAAAGTAGTTGCTAGAGCATTTAACCTATGCCTATTTGGGAGAGAATAGGACATTACCAGTGATAGCTGCTGCCAATCTAAGTGTTGGGGAAGAAGAGAAACTGTTGAGAGTTCTTAGAGAGCACAGATCTACTATCGGATGGACCATTGCTGACATCAAGGGGATAAGTCCAGCCAAGTGTATGCATCATATCTACCTTGAGGATGAAGCAAAACCCACCCAGGATGTTCAGTGAAGACTCAACCCACACATGAAAGAGGTAGTTAAGGCAGAGGTATTAAAACTGTTAGACGTTGGCATTATCTACCCTATCTTAGACAGTAAATGGGTAAGTCCAGTCCAAGTTATTCTAAAAAGAGTGAGATCACAGTGGTGAAGAATGAAGATGAGGAGCTAATACCTACAAGAATAACAATTGGTTAGAGGGTATGCATTGATTACAGAAGGCTAAACAAAGTGACCAAAAAAGATCATTTCCCATTGCTCTTCATTGATCAGATGTTAGAGAGATTAGCTGGCCATAGCTATTATTGCTTCTTGGATGGGTATAGTGGTTACAACTAGATTGCCATAGCACTAGAAAACCAAGAAAAGACTACCTTCACATGCCCTTTCGGTACATTTGCTTACAGAAGGATGTTATTCGGTTTATGCAATGCACCAGTCATCTTTCAAAGATGTATGATGAGTATTTTTTCTGAAATGGTGGAGAAATTCATTAAGGTATTTATAGATAATTTTTGTGTTTTTGGGTCTAATTTTGATAAATGCCTCAATCATCTGGAGAGTGTCCTAAAGAGATGTGAAGAAAGTAACTTGGTGTTAAATTGGGAAAAATGTCACTTTATGGTTCAATAAGGAATTGTATTGGGTCATTCCACTTCCAACAAAGGTATTGAGGTAGATAAGGCTAAGATCAACATCATTTCAAAGTTGCCTCCTTCTCTAATAGTCAAGGGTGTCAGAAGTTTCCTTGGACATGCTGGATTCTACAGACGATTCATCAAGTATTTCTCCAAGACCTCTAGACCTCTTTGTGCATTGTTAGCTAAAGATACCAAGTTTGAATGAACTGATGACTGTATGAAAGCTTTCAACACATTGAAGAATGTGCCCACCTCCGTACCAATAATGATGGCACTTGATTGGAGTCTTCCATTCGAGCTGATGTGTGATGCTAGTGATTTCGCCTTTGGAGTTGTCTTAGGCCAGAGAGTCAATAAGGTACCTCATGCTATCTACTATGCTTCTAGAACTTTAAATGATGCTCAGCTAAACTATTCTACTACTGAAAAATGAATTATTAGCTGCTATTTTTGCTTTAAAGAAGTTTAGATCATACCTGATTGGCTCTAAGATTATTGTATTTACTGATCATGCTGCTTTGAGATATTTGTTTTCTAAGAAAGATGTAAAGCCTAGGTTAATCAGATGGGTACTCCTACTGCAAGAGTTTGATTTGGAGATTAAAGACAAGAAGGGTAGTGAAAATGTGGTTGTAGATCACTTATCTAGGCTACCTCTTGAGGACGACAAAAATGAGCTACCTTTGAATGAGAACTTCCCCGATGAACAATTGTTCGCACTAGAGGTAGACCTTCCATGGTATGCTGATATTGTCAATTATATAACTGCTAAGGTTTTTCCTCTAGGTATGACCAATCAAGAAAGGAAGCGGTTGATATCTATGTCTAGACACTACCATTGGGATGACCCCTATCTATTCAAATTCTGTCCTGATCAAATCATCAGACAGTGTGTCTCAAAGGAGGAGCATTTACACTTATTGCAACATTACCATTAGTTTGCTTGTGAAGGACATTTTGGGGCCAAGAGAATAGTTCTTAAGGTATTACAATCCAGTTTTTATCGGCCTAATTTGTTTAAAGATGCCTTCTCATTCTGCAGCTCATGTGATAGATGCCAAAGGACAGCTAACATCTCATCCCGAAATTAGATGCCCTTATAAAATATTCATATAGTAGAACTTTTTGATGTATGGGGTATTGATTTCATAGGTCCATTTCCTAATTCCTATGGTTATTTATATATTCTTATGGGTGTGGATTATATGTCCAAATAGGTCGAGGCTGTACCCTCAAAGACTAATGATCACAAAGTGATAGTGAAATTTCTACAGGATAACATCTTTACTCGGTTTGGGACTCCAAGAGCAATCATCAGTGATAGAGGCAGCCACTTCCATAATCAATCTTTTGCTGCCCTAATCATGAAATATGGGATCACCCATAAAGTTGACACCCCATATCATCCTCAAACCAGTGGCCAAGTGGAGATAAGTAATCGAGAGATCACGGGCATCCTGGAGAAGACTGTGAATCCTAGTAGGAAGGATTAGTCTTTGCATCTAAATGATGCTCTATGGGCATATAGGACAGCTTATAAGACACTAATTGGCATGTCTCCATACCACTTAGTCTTTGGGAAAACGTGCGATCTACTAGTGGAGTTAGAGCATCGAATATATTGGGCCATAAAACTGTTCAATTTTGACATGAGGCAAGTGGGAGAGAAGAAGAAGCTGTACTTAAATAAGCTGGAAGAATTAAGGTATGATGCATATGAGAACGCCAAGCTCTACAAAGAAAGGACCAAAGCCTATCATGATAAGCAACTGGTTAGGAAAGAGTTTCATGTGGGATAAAAGGTGTTGCTCTACAATTCATGACTAAGACTGTTCCCAGGCAAACTCAAGTTTCGATGGTCTGGTCCTTATGAGGTCACCAAGGTAATTCCTCATGGAGCTTTGGAGATCCATGGTTCCAAATACAATCAGACATTCACGGTGAATGGACACAGAGTCAAGCCATACCTTGAAATCAACTCGCCACCAAGAGACGAAGCTTTGGTACTTCAATCTATCCATTATGCAGTAGAACCGAGAGCACTTGAGCCATATGAGGTGGATTTTAAGTGCCCCCTTATAAGAGAATAGCACTGAAGCTACTATAGAGAGCATTTGAGCAGTTTAGACTTTTAAAAACGTGTAACTCAGGTGCCCCTATTAAGGTCAGTGGTACTGAGGCCATTGAATACGATACAGTTTTATTTATTTTTGCTAATTGTTTTCATTATTTTTAATTTTTAGTCCTTTTTATAGTTCATTTAGTTGTCAACACTTTCTGTCCCTACGATCGAGCACAACCTCGCCATGCGCCCAATAGCAAGCAAGCGCAATCACACACGCACACCTGCGCATAAGTGCGATCGAGCGTATTTCACAGTGCGATCGAGCACACTCAGGGGTAGAGAATCACGTGTTAGTTTTAGGTCATTTGATTCTGTTGCATCCTTTCACTTTTACTCTCACACTTTCACTCTCGCACTCTCTCTATCGCACTTTCACTCTCGCACGACACTCCAAAACTCTACCACCCTCGCCCACACCTAATTTCTCACCGCCCATCACCACCACACCACCGTCCAGACCCCCGTATGCCACCGCTCACACCCACATACATACCAGGTATTCCCTCATGGCCGTTTTTCCCTTCATTTCTCATATCATCCTATTTTCGGATGTTCTTTGACTTACTTGTTATTTTTAATAATTAAATTCATATATATTATCTCTTTTGTGCTCTTGGGTTGTATATAGTGGTTTTACAGGAGGTTGAGACCTTATTAGAGTGCTGTCCACAGCTTCAATTCATTATCGCCCCCAAACTGTTCGATAAAAATCCTCAGTCACACTTCAGTTAGTGCGATCGAGCGCAGGGAACGCTGTGATCGAACGCATAGGCCAAGTGCAATCATGCGCACTTCACTAAGATCGAGTGCAATATATGCAGAAACTTATCCAACATGCTTAAACAAATTGCCTCCACATCCCGTGCTTCGGGAAGCCGCACACAGTCCTCCCGGCCCAGTTTCGAACAACGGGAGATCTTATTCAAGACCACATTCAACATTGAAGAGGATTTCAAAAACTTTGAAGCCACTCAATGAGCGGTCCAAGAATACAAGCACCGGGGTTTGAAGAGGCTGTTCAAGCTTGTTTGCTATACTACCTACACCCGGTTCGTGGTTCAGTTTTATGAGAACCTATCATTCGATTGCAACAGGCTGGGGGTATTGTCCTCATCAGTTCATGGCAAGTATATCGATGTGACCTCTGCAGATATAGCTGCTACTCTTTATTGTTGTGATGAGTCCCCTCTTGAGGACACCTAGATGGAGGAACAACCGGAGTCTTTTTCTCTGTCCACCATCGTTGAGAACATGTGTACTGAGCAGTATGTCGATCGACACAACAATGCGAGGAGTTGGTCCAAGTTGCCTCCATAACTCTAGCTCGTGGATTCTATTCTTTAACGGAATGTGTGCCCATTGAGGCACACGACCTAGAGGCGTGACCAGTTCTTACAGGTATTATATGTATTCCACAGAGGCCACTGGTACTCTATCCCTGCTATCATTTGGAGCCAACTACATAAGTTCTAGGACCATGTCCATGCACGTCAGGTCACTATAGCTAATGCATGGGGGCTCTCATTCCCGTTCCTCCTCAGCTATATCTTCAAGAAAAAGAGGATTAAGGGCTCTTCCATTGATAGACCAGTCCGGGACTACCCATTCTTTGGGAAGAGCCAGTGGACCCTGAGCCAGTCGCACATGCTCAGAGGATCTCGAGGGCATGCACCTACTATTGAGAGGGTGGTGGATGATCCTATGAAGACCGAGGACCCCTCAACGGGCTATACTTGGGAGGAAGACCATCCAGACATAGGACCCACTGAGTACCAACATATTCTCATGGAGATGTCCTCTTTCCGATGTGAGCTCTCTGACATTCGATGGGAGGATAGGGAGGCTACATTACTAGTGCATCAGCGCATCGATGGTTTGAAGGCACGCTTTATGAGACAAAAGGCAATAGTCTAGGCCATTCTTAATCGACTGCCTCCCGCCCCTGGTGCCTTATCATCTGCACCACCTGGTGACCATTAGTGAGAGTGGTGCACTATCTGGCTAAAGACGTAAAACTTAGCGCTCATGGGAGGCACCCCACAGGATATCCTTTTATTTTTAGTATTTTTTACATTTCTTGTTAGTATATATCTTTATAACTAGTTACTTTTAGTATCTTTTGTTTTCCAGTATTACTTTTATTTTTCATTTTCAGGGACAAAGTGTGTACATCAGTTCAAGTTTAGGGGTGCACTATAAGCCATGCCAGCCAGCTAGTTCTCCATCTCCCAGGTCAGATCTTTCCATGTTCACACATTGGGGACAATGTGTAGTTTAAGTTTGGGGGTATGGGAGACACACTCACACACACTTTGTCTTAGTTTTTTTTTATTATTGAAAAGATAAATACATGAAAATTTTGGTTGATCTAAACGAATATTGTGATAAGATTTCATCAGTAAGCTTAAAATCTAGAACATATGGTCTAAATAATAAAGTTTTAAAAGTTTAATTACTTTAAAGCATTTAAGAAATCATAAGTTTGATCTAATCTGACACGAGTACATTAACGCATAATTGTGTGGGGTATGACATGTAATTCTAATATGTATGTTTCCATGGCTCAACTATAACCAGATGACTTGTTAGATGAACACTTTGGCATAGAAAATAGAAAAAAAATATTGCACAAAAAGAGAAAATAAAATGCTCCTAATGATCATTAAATAAACCTTCCACTGAGTAACTGAACCTCTTGCCTCAGTAAGCAGTGAGTGCTCATGTCAAAAGGTGGAAATTTTGCTCATAATGATCATTAAATAAAGTTTTCACTGAGTAACTGAACCTCTTGCCTCAGTAAGCATGGGAATTTTGCTTGGCAACATTAAGACCAGTTAGTTTCATAGCCTTTTTGACTCGAGTTCGTAAGTCCGTAGGGGTGTATTTACACCTAATGCCCTAAAACCATTTGGTTTGAGTCTCATTGGCTAAACACTCGCTACATGGGTCAATTAGAAAGCTTAAGGAAACTCAACACAGCAAAAAAAATCTCATAATAAAAGAAAAAAAGGAAATAAAACTATACCATTATTGTTCATTCTGATAGAAAATTCAGTGAAGTTTGAGACACTGAAACACTACACATTGGAGTTATTTAGAAGTCTCATCTTTTATGTGCTAGTTCACCACACACTAAGTCATATTTGTGATGGCTTATCCTGCCTCATGTAAGTGATTAGATTTTAAAACTCTTATTCATTGTGAAGATGTGTTTATATTTCAAGCATGCTCATGAATAAATATCATGGTTTTGTGTGCGACCCAAATTTTTAGATATCATGAATGATGGATTTATCTTTGTTATTGTTTTTCAGTTAGTTTTTCGTTTTGTATTGCTAAGGGACTAGCAATATATAAGTTTGGGGGTGTGATAAATACTTAAATATTCATATTTAAGCCCCTTAATTTACATTTTTTAAGCTCTTAGTTTACATATTTTATTCTATTTTACTTCATTTTTTTGTGTTTTTATAGGTTCTTGGAGAAAATGGAGCATTATCTAGTTTGGAGAACAAGAACTAGAAGAGTTGGAAACTGCACACAGTGCGATCGAGCGCACCAGCACTCATGCACACAAGAAAAAGGCTCGAGTGCAACCTTGCACTCGAGCGCACCAACATGAGATCGAGCACATCCGTGCAGTAAAATGGCAGCACCTGTTTTTGAAAGTAGGGTTAGGGTTCTATTTTCTAGCTAGGGTTTACAGATGTCTTAAGACCCTATAAATAGACTTGTAAAACACAAAAACAGTATCTTCTTTTCAGTTTTAAGCTTTGGAGACGAATTGACGACTCTTCTCCACAGTATTTTTTGGTTTTACTCTTTTCTCTTTAGTTTACATTATGAAGATGTGTAATATCACCACCATGTGTAACTAACTTACTAATAGGGCTCGATTGAAGCCCTAATTATGCTTTTCCATATACGAGTATTGCTTCATGTGCAATAGCTGTATTATGATGCTTTAATTGATTAATGCATGTTTTATTGAATTCATCATATATGTTTGCCTGATCAACATATGCATGTGGTATAGATTAGTTAGTTAAATCAATTTGGATGACTGAGTCATGGGTCTAATAATAGTAACAAAAGAAATCCGCGTCGGATTCTTGGGTTAATCAACATAGAAAACCGGGAGTATATAACATGCCCTAGGTCTTGTGTGTTTGTCGATTTTTACATAACTTATGCTCTCTTAAAGAACAACTTAGTATACACCATGCTAAATCCTTTAAGAAAGAAAGAATTAGAGTAAACACCATGCCTGACTCACGACTTAGGAAAATCAATAGCTTAAAGAGTATACATCATGCCCTTAGGTTGACAACATTAGGTATTCATAGAATGGTTAGAGCATTGGCACATTACTTATTAGAAAAGTATGATTAGTGGTGGATATCAAAGCAATATGTTTCTATCATTATCAAATTCAAACTCAATATTTATTTCTATCATTTTATATTGTGAAATTGATTGTAAAGCGAAATTCACCAATCTCTGTGGAGATGATCTCGCATTTGCACACTATGCTACTATTGACTTGTGCACTTGCAAGTAAAACTGTTCAAATATTTGCTTATTAATTTAAGTTTATTTTTGCACAACAGCTAGCTAGTAATTCTAGTAAAAAGGTGAGGACAGAGCTCAATGACTCGCTCTTCTAGAGCCCCGCCACTAAGAGTAGGTATAACTCCGTCATACGCCACAAAAAGATCATGACGGGTAGATCAATCGACTTCAATTCTATCTGTCATGTAAATTTTGATATATTACCTGCTTTTGAAGCCATTCACTTGACATTACTAATCAGGATACACCAAAAGGTTTACCCTCGACTTATTCACCAATTTTACGCCAACCTGGTTAAACCGAGTGCACTGGCTCTCAATTTAAAACTAGCATAATGGGCATTGAGTTTGAGGTGAATACTGACCTTTTGGTCATCACATTGAGGATCCCCGTGGAAGGGATCCAGTAAAGTCTAGATGGATGACTAGACAACTTCGATTACAAGGAGACGTGCCAGATTGTTAGGGGCGACCCTAACTATATCTTTAGGCCCATAATATTTCACCACTGTAGTGAAATGCCCCTCGACTCAAAGCTGTTCAATCTCATTGTGAGTTGGACCATCCATCTATGACTCAAGAGTCGGGGCTATCTTTCCAAGATAGACGTGGTATTGATCTAGTGTCTCAAAACAGGATATCATTTCAATATCTACCTCCTACTACTCGCTAACATGATAAATGATGAAGTGAACGACTCTGGGTGCCTCCCATACGGGATGCTCATCACCCTGATCCTACAACATTTTTGAGTTCCCTTACCCGCCTCAGAGGCTCAGAACATCGACCCCAAGGACATCATCAATGTCTCTTCTTTGAAGAAGATAAGGTGCACTATCTAAGATGAGATGATCTACTCCAAGGCAGAGAGAAATATTATGATTGGAGAGGGTGACAACAGTGAGGAGGATGACGAAGTTCCTGCTGATGCAGCTCCTCCCACTGCTATGGACACTGACGCATGAGCACCTAATCCATAGCACAGTGGCTCTAGTACTGGTCAGGCTAGATACGATGACATACTTCAGGCTATGGCGAGCCTCCAGATGTCCATGTAATCTGGGTTCCAGAGCTTGAGCTCTTCTATTGATCACATCCATCGCGACCTCCACACACTTCGAGATGATTTTGAGGTACACGGGGAGCACATAGAAGGCTCTTTGGCTAAGCTTCGGGATCTTCTTTGAGACAACTCTGATTCCCTCACTCACTGAGCTTTTGTTTCTATCTCATTGTTTTGTACATATATAGCTCTCTGGATACTTAGCACGAACATTTTTTTTACATACATTCATATGCTTGTACTAGATATTCAGATTCTGTGAGTTTATGATGTATGGTTGTTTGTATATAAATGCTTACTTTTCGGTTATTTAGATTTTCCCTCGTATAAATGCTTTCATTTTAAGCTATATGATTCCTAAGTTTGAGCACTTTTTGCTCATCTCAATGCTTTAACTGTTCACGCTTATGTGCAAACTTCTGATTCTTCTCGGGACATCTTCTTAATTCCGAATCATGATGAGTTTTTGCACACAAATTTTTTTTTGCCTTATATTCATGCATATGGTTTTATTTTTCTTATTTTTTTGGGTCTAAACCCCCTTTTTTTGTTGTTGTCAAAACGGGGGAGAAAAAGGAGAAAAATCAATGTTTAAGAGAAAACTGTATGTAAACTTAGAATAGAGCACAAATTTAGGGGGTGCATTGCTCCGAACATATTAAAAAATGTAATATTGTCTTGTATTGATTGGTTGGGTTGATATAACTGTATTTAAATTGCAATTAAATGCTTAACAGGTTGGTTTTAATTCGAAAAACTGAGGAGACTCTGCCCAAAATTTTCTAAAAAACAACACTTAGTTTTTAAAACTGTTTTTTCTCTCTTTAGTTTTGTCATCATCAAAAAATGAGAGATTGTTGACCCGTATTTGATTTTAATAATGAAAAACACTACTACAATTGCACTAATAGTTTTATTTAAGTGTTTAAGCAGTAAATGCATTTAGCACCGAAACAATATGCAAGAAATCAACGTAATTTCGACACCAAAACAAGACAGAAGATCTAGAATAGGTATTAAGGTAATTGAAACTATTGTAAATCTCTTATGTTAAATTATATAGCTTGATTTGTGGCTCAATTTACAAAATATTTGACAAAATTAAAAATAAAAAAGTTTATAAGTCAAAAATTGGTTTTGAAAAGGAAAACTGGGTTGAAGGACAACCCAGTCGACTAGTGTTCTAACCCAGTTAATTCGCACTCTCCCAGAGCCTAAAAAGTGAAATTTCTCACTTGACACAATCAACTGGTACAAGTACCCAGTCGACTAGTAATTCGAAAATATGACCGTTTGAGACGCTGGACTTGAGCATTTAATGCGTCAAACCTACCAAGTCAGTGTCAAACGAACATATTGATTCAAGACTATATAAACCCACTTCAATGAGCATTTAAAACAAGATGAGAACACATTCAATTCACAAGATAGCTTATTAATTCTCAAAAGCTTTGAAAAATTCATTGTTGAGCCATTCTTCAAGCTTGTTCTTGAAAGAGAGATATTGTTCATTTGTAAAAGTACTTATTGCTATCTCTCTACCATTTACTTTACAGAAAATTTCATTTATTGTAAAGGAAAAGAGTTGGTATAACTCTTAGAGTGTTTAGGATTAAACACCTCATTGTAGCTTCCGTGAGAAAATGATCTGTTGTAAGGTTTGTACAACACTCGTTAAGTTGTACGACTAAAGTTTAGTGGATTACTTCAAGGAGGTTCTTTGAAGAGAGTGGACGTAGGGTTGGAAGGAATTCGATATTGCCAAACCATTATAAACGGAGTTTGCATTTTCTCTTCCTTAAACTCTTTTACTTTCAAGTATATTACTTGTTTGTGTGCTTTCTTCATTTAACTGTTTAAAAACTTGCAATTAATTAGCAAAATTTTTTAAAACCCAATTCACCCCCTCTTGGGTTTGAACCTCGATTTACAATTACTAAATTACAACCAAAGGGTTTTAAGTTATCATTTTCTATATATCTAGAGAGAGAATGCTAACTTACATGTCCAAGTTAGCATTGTGCCCAAATTTACTGGAACCGAAAATTCCCTTGCTACCTCATTCGAGTTGGGATTTTTTTGAGTTTTCAATTTTTTCTCTTCCAGCTCAGAAAACAATTGTGAAAGAACCACAATCAAGCACGGTCAATGGTCGATCCGGCAAAGATCGACTGCGAGCTTTATGGGGAATGCCGATCAGCAAAAAATAGTGATCATCTGGTAGTGGTTTCAATAAAAAATTGTGTCACAAATCTTCGAGCGGTGTGTGTGGTGAATGGCGATGCAACTTTGTTGGAACGTAGATTAGTAACTTAGACTCCAACAGTATCGACAGTGTATTTTCATGTCCATCTGTTTACCAGCAATCGCAATAAGTCTAGCGATTTAACAAAAATAAAAGAATTTTATTCAATTACTATATTATGGGACCTCATCTTGGAGCCAATCCAATGTTTACCTAGTGCTTTGCATTTTTTGCATGTGATTTTCTTTTCCACGGATGTTACTAGCATTCGAAATATCTTATTTCTTTAAATAAAATTGTTTTAATTTTATTTTTAAAGTATGATACTTTTTACCATATAGATACCACATCATCTATCTTTTATTGTTTTTAATCAATACAATTAAATACGTCCCCCTCTCTTTCTAATCAATTAATAAAACCCATAGGAATCATGTTTTTTTTTTTTTTAATAAAGTATAACATTCTTGAAGTTAGTTTATCATTGCTTCTACGGTTGTTGGCTTTGCTTGTATGACATTTACTCTTCATACCCTTCGCAAAGATTTGATTGGATGATTAACAACATGATGAGTGCATCATCCAAAGTTCTTTGTGGATTCAATCTTGTAGAATCGACAATGTAATTGAAGTCAAATCTACGGTTGAGGAAACCTCATAGAGTATAGAAAGATTCCATTGGAAAAAGATCTTCATTGCCAAATCCAAATAATTTTTGGTTGATTTGACTTTGATCTAAAATATTTATGTTGGGAATTTACTTATAAAATCCAATTACTCAAATTTTAAGTAATAAACAAGCAAGTATCAAGTACACAATAATTTAACATAGTTCAGTAACCTCTTTACCTACGCCACCAATAAACTCGCAATTTTATTAATCTTTAACAGCTTTAAAAAAAACAAAATTAGTATCTGACAACCTCATAACCCAAAATACTTAATATACCAAAAGCTCTCAACCTAGCTCTAGTTGTAAATCCCTCTTATTTACAATGTATATTGGAATTATGAGTATACTTCAAACCTTCTCTAAGACCCCATTTATATAGAGGATATTTTCCTAATACTATTAGGAAAAGAATAACAATATCATAATAGACTACTACTACTACTATTTGTATAAGGAACAATCTAATAGGAAACTAGTACTACTCTTAGTAGAACAACCAATTATAAAATAGGAAACTACTTTTCCCAAACTAATTAGAATTCTTCCTTGTGAGGATTTGAACCAAAATCTTAATAAATCTCCACTTTGTCTCAAATTCTCCACACCTCATCAACAAATCTAACTTTATTCTTGGTTGGCACGATCCTTTCTTTTGGTCCTTCCATATCCCCTTAACCTAATTTTCCAAGCAAAGCATTCCTATCCAACTCATGCAAGCCCTTATTGTTCATAGTAGCCTTAAATAGTAAAATTGATCCATTAAAAATTGCATTTCTCCATTTGCCGCAATCTATGTGTATCCCATCTTATCAATCTCCCCCAAAGATATGATATTTATAGTTAGAGACGAAACAAACTTTGCCTTCTTAAGTGTCTTCACGCTTATATTATGGAGCTTAAACCTTAAGCTTCCTTCGCCATCAATTACTTTGTGTTTCCCACATGCCATAGCAACTGTGACATGGGTAGGTTCCTTCATACAATCAAAGAACTTCTTCTTATTGAATATGTAAATGGAATACGCCGAATCAAGTAGCACTATATGTAATACCCGTATTCTTAAAGTAAGGATAAAAAAGTAATTTGATAGATAGTACATGGAATTAAAATAATATATACGTTAAAGATTTATTATTGAATAAAATAATTCTTTTGAAAAAAAGGATTTGAACGTTGTTACAAAAAGAAAAAGAAGTTCTAGGCGTTTGGAAGAGAAAAAAAAAAGAAAAAAAAATAATCAGACACTTGGATGCCAAGTGTAGCAATTTGTAAAAAAATAAAAAAAGGGGCCAACACCTGGACGTTCAGGTATTGGCCGCACAACATGCAACATTGCATGTTGGCCAGCAAAGAAGGAAAAATGTGGAGAATTGGTGCCGGCGGTTTTTGTGTGTGTGTGTATATACTTTATTTTAATTTTCCTACCAAATCATGTTTGGCTTTCTTCTTTCTTCAATTCAAATTTCTCTATTTCTTTAAACATTTAGGGACTAAACAAAAGGTTGAAAGAGTAAAATTTTGAAGAGGTTCACAAGAGAATTTTAAAGAGAGTCGAGGAAAGTTTTAAAAAAAAACAAAAGGTAATAACATGTATTTTATTTTTGAAATTATACATTTATGAAATTATCCTGAATTTCATGTGGAAATTTAAATGGTATGAATTATGGAAGAATTGAAGAACAAATTAGAAATGTTAATATAAATATAATGTCAAGTGTTGACAATCAGCAATCGGGTGAAATTGCTAAAAAGAGTAGAAAAGGCAAGGAGGTGATCCACATGTAGCTTTAAGTACTACGTGGTGAGTTAGATTTACTTTTAGTAATTGAGATAAATATGAAATATAAAGTTATGATATTTGAATTAATTATTAAACTATGATTGGATGATATATGAAAGTTGGTTGATAGATATGATAGGAATAATTGATATGTTAAAGATTTATTATATGAGAAGTAATATTATTGAAATAATGAGTTGATTAAATATATAATGAAGGGATAAATGAAATTCTTGACAAGCTATGATTGATAATTTGACATGATATATGATGAGATAATTTAATGAATATGATAAAAATAATAATTTTGAGAAAGAGCTGGATAGCTAAATTGAATGTTTGAATGTATGTTTGTTTTTATATTATTGTTCATATGCATATTTCATATTATTGTTCATATTCATATGCATGAAATGAAAAAAACGGGGAAGGCAGCTGGTCTAAATGAAATAAAAGAACTATGACAACCGGTTTATGCTAGAAATAAAAGAACTTGGAAGACAGCCAGTCTAATTAAAATAAAATAACTGTGACAGCTAGTATATCGTGGAAATAAAAGAATCGGGAAGGCAGCCAGTCTAAATGAAATCGTGGCAGCCGGTATATGTTGGAAATAAAATAACCGGGAGGGCAGCTGATCTAAGCTAAAACATGTCAACATATGAAAAGATGTTCCCAAATAATAATATAATTTAAATTCATGTATTGCATTTGTTTTAAATATTGATTATTATTGCTTGAGATGCTAAAGCATTATTCTTGATTGTAAATTTATTGATAGATGAATGAGTCTCACAGAGAGACAGATATGATGAGAAAGAAATATGAAAGTATGATATGATAAGAATTATCAGAGTGATTGATTATATGCTGTGAACCTCATAACGAGGTGATTATAAGGTAGAATTGATAGTCACAAGATGATTAAATATATGAGAAGAAGAGATTGATAAATGATGAAGATTATGATATGAGTAGTGATTATAGAATCTTATTTCCTAATTATATGAGATATAGATGAATGAATATTGGAAGATTATTTGAACAATTGAATACTTATAGTAAATTTAATTCACTGAGCTTGTGAAGCTCACTCCTTATTGTTAAAAAAATCCAAGTAGCAGGTAGGACAGATAGATTGGTGAGCTGAGATTCAAACTGAGTGATTATCTGTAAGCCTCATGGTCCACATCCTCAGACTAATGGAAAGAAAAAAAAATATTTGTAAATATTCACGCATAATATGTTGTATATAATGTTTTAGTTGGGATCTTAATAATGTAACTCTCTTGATGAGGGTTGAGAATTTATGTATGTAGATATTTTCAGTTGGTATTTTTATATTGTTACATATATGTGTCGTGCTGGGATTTCAAAATGTGACGACACCATCTCGAGGGTGGCTAACCCGAGATGGGTCGTTAGAATTTTTGGATGAGATTATTAGGTTTTATGATTCTGTAGACTACATAAAAAGAAAGAAAAGGAAAGATTAAAATAAATTATATTTTAATGAATAGTCTGAGGATGACACGTGGATGTGCTAGAGCTAGAGTTAGAGTTGTTGACTTGAAAGGGCGTGGTAGGCTTCCAATATTTAGATAAATCGAGGTTGAGATGAAGGTTGAGTCTGAGTCTGTGGTTCCTAGAAAGGAACATGCTGACAATATAATTGATATTAGTATGAGTGTGAGAGAATCTGGAGTTAAAATAAATGATCTAAGAGAAGCTCTTACTCATACTTTTGAGAAAATGAATGTAACAGATGATAGAGTTGATAGTCTATAGCATAGACTTGATGAACAGTCTAGAGTAATGCTTGAGGTTATTGTAAATCCAATAATGGTAGACGTTAAAAAAGGGAAAGGTGAGTTTATGCACAAAATGCAGGGATATTGTTTTGTGAGATATATTAAGTTGAATGCTTTGTTGTTTAAAGGATTTATGAATCCTTTTGAGCCTGAGTTAAGGGTGAAACATGTAGAGAGATTATTTAGAATTTTACCAATGATTGAGATTTTGTTTATTTAGGCAAATGTATTGACTATGACTTAGTATGATAGGAGATTTGTGGCATTGTCGTAGTTTGTACCGAAAATGGTAGACCTAGAGGAAAAGAAGTGTAAGAGGTTCATAGATAGACTACATTTTGAGATTGAATCGAAACTATCTTATAAGAGGCATATGAATTATGCTAGGTTGGTGGATATAGCACTATAGATTGAGAAGGATGTGATGGAGTTTAGAGGTAGGAGGGATTGGCTAAAGAGGTCTAGATTTGAGGGACCTAGAGGTGGTAGTAGTATGAGTGTGTAGGGTGAGAGACCACCCCAGAGGAGGCGTTCCTTGTCACATGGAACTGTAATATAGAATCAGAGGCAAACAGGATCTGTTGCTTCTGTAGCTTAGAGTAATATTGGAAGAACCCCTAGATTTGGAAGACAGTCTGTGGAAACTAGAAGTTATGGTAGAAGTGGGAGTGTACTACCTAGAGGATGTGGTAATGTGATAGAAAGACTAGAACGTGTTATAGATGTAATCAAATAAGATATTTATCCCAGAATTTTCCTAATTTGAGGTGCTTTATATGTAGAAAAGATTGATATATCAATGTTGGTTGATCCTAGTACAACTCATTCTTTTGCATCGAGTGTGTTTATAAAGTCTATTGATCTTTATATTAGTCATTTGATGTATAATCTTATTGCTGAAAAACCTACTGAAGATATAATTATGATTAAAAACTATTTATTGGGATTGTGTAATCCGTATGGATGATAGAGAGTTTGCAGTTGATTTGTTTTCTTTGAATATGGTTGATTTTGATTTAATTTTGGAGTTGAATTAGTTGTCAACGTATCATGTCTGGGTTGATTGTTTTAAGAAAAATGTACTGTTCAGGATACTTGGACAAGAGGAGTTTAACTTTTAGGCAAAATATAAGATACTTGCAAATTATCTTATTTCTGCCGTAACTGCTAGTAGATGGTTGAAGAAGTGTTGTGAGGAGTATTTAGCATACATAATGGATTTTAAAAAGGAAAATAGGAAGTTGGAAGAAATCTTAGTAGTGAAAAATTTATCTGATGTATTTCTTGATGAGTTGTCTAGGTTGCCTCCCAGTAGAGATATTAAATTCTCTATTGATGTGATACCGGGTTCATCACATATATCTATAGCACCCTACAGAATGGCACCTGCTGAGTTGAGAAAGTTGAAAGTTAAGCTTCGAGAGTTGTTAGATAAATAATTTATTCGACCAATTGTGTCACCATGGAGAGCCCTTGTATTGTTTGTAAAGAATAAAGATAGAACGATGATGTTGTGTATAGATTATAAATAGCTGAATAAGATAACCATTAAGAACAAATATTCTTTGTCCAGGATAAATGAATTATTTGAATTGTAGTAGATAGCGAGGGTGTTTTCGAAGATAAACTTGAGATTAAGTTATCACCAGTTAAGGATAAAAGAGGGAGACGTGCCTAAGATTGCTTTTAGGACACGTTATGGTCATAAGTTTCTTGTGATGCCATTTGGATTGACTAATGCTCCAACAACATTCATGGACTTGATGAATAAAATGTTTAAACAATTTCTTGATAATTTTGTGGTTGTGTTCATTAATGTCATCTTAGTGTATTCTTAGACTAAGGAAGAGAATGTAAAACATTTAGAAAATTGTGTTGGAGATTTTGAAGAGAGAGAGAGAGAGAGAGAGAGAGAGAGAGAGAGAGAGAGAGAGAGAGAGAGAGAGAGAGAGAGAGAGAGAGAGAGAGAGAGAGAGAGAGAGAGAGAGAGAGAGAGAGATTGTATGCTATAATTTCCTAAATGTGAATTTTGGCTGAATGAAATAACTTTCTTGGGGCATGTAATATCTGGAGATAGCATAACAGTTGATCCGCAAAAGGTAGAGGCAATGTTGAGTTGGGAGAGACCAACTAATGTGACTGAGATTAGAATCTTCTTGGGGTTAGCTGGTTATTATAGAAGATTCATTCAGAATTTTTATATTATTGCAGTATTGTTGACTAGATTGACTAGGAAAGATGTGAGATTTGTATGGTCTGGGGAGTGTGAGAAAAGATTCCAATTACTAAAGAAGAAATTTACTACAGCTCCAGTATTGATGCTTCTTTCTGGTGATGAAGGATTTGTGGTGTATAGTGATGCCTCCCATCAAGAGTTGGAATGTGTGTTGATGTAACATGGGAAGGTAATGGCATGTGCTTCTAGGCAATTGAGGAATCATGAGAGAAATTACTCTACCCATAACTTAGAGTTGGCTGCCATAGTGTTTGCTTTAAAGATTTTGAGACATCATATGTATGAAACCATTTGTGAGATATGTACTTATCATAAAATTTTAACGCATTTACCTACCCAAAAAGAGTTGAATTTGAGAAAAAAGTAGGTGGATGGAGTTGAGTAGTGACTATGACTGTACAATTCACTATCATTCAGGAAAGTTGAATGTGGTAACTGATGCATTGAGTAGAAAATCTACAGGAAGATTAACTGCTATTGAGAATCATGATGTAAAATTGATGATAGATTTAAGAAAAATAAGAATGAAGTTGAATATTAGTGATAGATGAGTATTATTGGAAAAAATTGTTGTACAGTCATCCATTGTAGAATGCTTATTAGAAATGCAAGGTAGAGATGAGGAGATAGAAAAGATTAAGCAGGAAGTGCTTAATAGAAAGTAATACGAGTTCAAAATTAGAAATGATGGTATTTTGGTATTGGAACATGGGATTTGTGTTCCCAATGTGTTAAGATGAGAAAGGAGATACTAAGAAAAGCTTATGATTTAGTGTATTCTATGCACCCTGGTAACAATAAAATGTATAGGGGAATGAGATAAAATTTCTGGTGGCTTGGATTGAAGAGAGATGCAGCTAAATACATTTCTAGATGTTTGGTTTGTCTGTAAGTGAAGTCTGAGAATAGACATCCAGCCGGCTTACTACAGCCTCTTCCAGTGCCTAAGTGGCCATAGGAGAATGTGAGTATGGATTTTGTTTCTGGATTTCCTCATACCCAGAAAGGTTTTAATTTTGTGTGGGGGATTGTAGATAGATTATCTAAACCATCACATTTTCGTCTTATTAAACTACTTGAAGTCCTGAAAAGTTGGTTGAACTGTATACAGCTGAGATTGCATAGAGTACTTTTGAGCATAGTATCAAATAGAGATGCTAGATTTACATCTAGATTTTGGAGATGCTTTCAAAATGTGACGACACCGTCTTGGGGGTGGCTAACCTGGGATGGGTCGTTACACCATATTACTCTCATCAACTTTTCTTCAATGTGCTCAATAGCTAGCACTTCTTCGTCACTTCCCTCGGTAATCTTAGCACTTTTACTACTCTTTCGATTATCATTCTTCTTCCCACGCATCTTCTCAATTATTTTAAATCATCTGTCATAGCCTTATAATAATATTATATGTGTCATATTTTTTCACAGTAAAAAACACTCATTCTCACTGTCATCTCTAGGCCTATTTTAGATCTCTAACTTGAGTTATTGTTCGCTCTCCTTTGGTCCTCCCTTGATTATAACTCTCTACAGCAAGTACTTGACTACCACTAGACAAGCTTTCATTTTGTATCTACTTCTCGTTCTCACGTAAGAATGCGGTCTACCAACATTGTTTGCACCAATGGTTTGTAAGATTTTGGCAAGGATGATAACAAGAGTAATATCTTCTCCTCATCCTTCAATGTTTTTTTTTGCATTCAAAAATTGAGACACTGACTTATTAAATTCATTCAAGTGATCATGAAGACTTGTACATTCTTCCATCTTTAAAGAGTATAGGTTTATCTTGAGACACAATCTGTTGATCAAAAACTTCGACGCATAAATGCTCTCGTGTTTATCCCATAAACCCTTGGGAGTAGTTTCCTTCATCGCAATATATTTGATCTTGGGAGCAAGATCCATCCTGATTGTGCTCACAACTTTCCTCTTAATCGGCTGCCACTTTTTATACGTCACCCCATCTGGCTTTTCTTCCTCTAAAGTCTGATCAAGATTTTGTTGCACCAAACGATCTTGAATTGTGTATTGCTACAAAGTAAAATTATTTTTCCATTAAATAAAGGAATCTCAACTTTAGGTATACTTATTAACATGGTGACCCAGATGCAACAAATAGCAGCATGCAACTTCTTCAAATAGATGACCAGACTCTGATTAACGTGGTTCGACAACCTCTTTGCCTATACTACCAACAAAATCACAAATTTATTAATCCTTAACAACAACTTTAGGAAAAACAAAACTATTATCCTGACAACCTCACAACCCAAAATCCTCAATACGCCAAAAGCTCTCAACTTAACTCTAATTGTAAATCCCTCTTATTTACAATGTATATTAGAATTATGAGTATGCCTCAAACTTTCTCTAATATAGAGGATATTTTCTGAATACTATTAGGAAAAAAACAACAACATCATAGTAGACTACTACTAATACTTGTATAAAGAACAATCTAATAGGAAACTAGTACTACTTCTACTAGAAAATAAGAAATTATTTTTCCTAAACCAACTCGAATTCTTCCTTGTGAGGATTTGAGCCAAAGTCTTAACAAATAAAATAAATAAATAAATAAAGGAAAAAAAAACTTTTCTTAAGCTGCAGATTGAAATGCTTTTTATTCACCGCCCCACTATTTTCTTCTCGTTCGGTTTGTTCAAACTTCAAAGTGTTGCTCATGAAATGGAATTTGAGCAATAATATGTTTGACAAGCTTCAAGAGTTGAAGTATTTTTTTAAGCGATTTATATAAGTACAACAATTCAATAATTTGATCTCAATATTATCACATAACCTACATATAAATATTTAATATTATCATATTACTCACACAACGTGGAGAATAAACAATAAATCGAAAATGAAGTTTTGTAATTTCAAAATTGAAACATTGCCACTTGATTAAACATTGAACCTAGATTTTATTGTCAAAATTGAAACATTGAACTTTTTATGTTCCACATGTATGAGCATTTTAAGTATAACCATCATTTACGAAAAAATATTTGTTCTGACATTAACAATTTACGTTCGGACAATATTGTTATCCAAATAAAAACGTAAATTATTTTTTTTTATTCCACATAAAACTATTAGGTTTACTGATTATATGGCGGGCGCTAATCCTATGTCTTCTCTTTTTTTTCTTTTTTTTTTTTTTTTTTCGGTATCTTCTCTTATTTCTTGATTCTTAATAGTTTTGATAGTGAGTATATATGAGTGGTGAAATCGTACCTTTGTGCCACAACAAATGATTTCACATGCTTAGGTATTATACACAACTAAAAAATCTCGTCTCTTATATTAACAAATTATGTTTTGGTAATATTGTCGTCCGAGAAATGTAAATTATGTTTTTCTTTCCTTTTTTGTTTCTTATAGGTTTATTAGGTTTAGGGATTATATAATGAGAGCTGATCGTGTCTTCTCTTCTTATTTCTTGATTCATTCTTGATAGTTATGACAGTGAATGTTAGAGCAGTGGTGACGAGTCCCAAATCTTTTATCGCGGGACCCAAATTTTTTGTACAATAAAAAACGACTCTACTGCTGTTTTAACTGTCACCCACCAAATGCAAGTTTTTTTCTATTGTGCAGTTAGGTCTCAGGCCAGCAATACAACAATCTTAAGACGGCACATAATCTAATAATTTCGGTTAATTTTTTTCGCGGGAAGTATAAGCACGGCGAAAGGAGTGCTGTGTTGGTATAGAGTGACGGACTAAGAATCATACTTGAAGAACGTGAGGAATCGGAAATGGGTACGGGATTTCTTGAGAATTCTCAGGAAAGTGAAGGAATTTTGGGAGAAAGTGAAGGCAATAAAGACAAGGAACACGAAGAGATCGTTGGTGCGTGGGATTTGGGGAGAAGGCAAGGAATGTTAAATCTCGATCTCAATTCGCAGCCAGAGGATGCTGAAATTGGCATACGGTTTCATGATAATCTTGATCTCGAATTGGGGTCTCGAGTTCCCGAGAAACAAACACAAAATAACCAGTCGGTTCACTGTAGAGAAGCTGAGGGAAGTAAAGGGAGTTTTCTTTTTGGCGTTGATTTGAAAAGAATGGAGAGAGACCCAGATGGCGATGAAAGAGGCAGTTCTTCCAGTAAAAGAAGGAGACACTCCATTGAGGAAAAGGGCAAAGCAAAAGAAGATGGTGAAAAGTTGTCAATTGGTATCAATGATGCCAACAGAATTCGTGATCTTGATATAGGAGTTATGCAGCTAGACCCGATCGGAGAAGAATTTGAGAAGGGAAGTGCAATCGGTTTTTGGTACTCGATTCCCAATGAGATCATAGAGCATAATTTCATGGAGATTAGTCCTTCAAATGAAAATACCGCGATGGAGAAAAGTGAACACCAAGAGAAATTGAAGCTTGACAAGGAAAACCTAGAAATATTAGGCATAATGGAATTAGTGTCAAGAAGAAAGGATGGTGCAAGAAGGCGCCATGAGATTGCAAGGGAGAATGCGGAACGGTTTGCTCATTTCAATATTGAAGAAGAGTACGTCTTCGGATCCTCTAAGCAAGGAAAGGAAGCGCCGCCAAAGGAAGTTGAGGAGAAGCCAAAAGATTTCCAAGGTCCATTTTCTGAGGCAATGGAGATGATCCAGAAGCGGAATTCAAGCTCACGTGTTGGAAAGAAGTCCTTGAATGGTGCATTGCCGCCGGACTTCAAATGGGTGCCCTCAAATAAGAAGGGATGCAATGTGTTGAAGCGTTGTGTTCCTTCGCTGCTGGATCTTAGCGTGAATGCTCTTGCTAAGAATGCCGAGGCAATGGTATCGCTTGAACATGTCCCAGATGCACTGAGGCGCAAGCTCAGTAGGGTGCTATGTGGTTCTAGTGGAATGGATGCTCACTTTCTTGAACTCCTTGCAAGGGGTTCTCCCACTGAAATACGTGTGAATGACTGTACACTGTTGACAGAGGAAGAGTTCACCAAAATCTTTGGTGATTGTGACCCTAAAAACTTGATGGTAAGTGAGTTCTACATATTGCTTTTTATGGGTACATATGCATTTCCTTGCTTTGGTTTAATTAAGCAATATAGAATTAAGTCATCTGGTCTTATTAATATCAAATAGTCGTTTCTTTTCACATTCTCTAAGCCACAAAACTAAACTTGGCCAGGTATCTAGTACTACCATTTTTCACTTTATCTTTTATGAACTTTTGTATTCAACTCCAAATAAAAACTATGCCTAAGTCATAATCTATGAAACACGCGAGAGAAATGAAAGTACAATAAACTTCACACAATAGAGAATTGGTTTAACAATTTTACTTGAAATTGGCACTTGGCTTTCTGCTTTCATTTTAACTACAAGATTATATGGAACTAAGAAATCAAATGTAGCTTATGACACTATCAGAGATTTTAGAATTTAGTCATCTACGTTTAAGGCTGTCATCCCACACTTAGTTTGTTGAAGTTTATATGAGCCTTTCATTGTTATCACGTCGCTGTATGGATTATTTGACTTAAGTCTTGGCTGTCTTAACGAATTAATTTATTTATTATTTAGAAAAGAAAATATAAAAGTAGATTTTCAATTAAGAGTCCATGATTGGCTTTGCACACACTTATGCCTAGAAGGATAAACTGAATATGGCTAATATTTCTTTTTGTGATTAAAGTGGTTTACCTTGTCTGAAGTTCTCTTGAGGCAACTTTTGTTAAGAGTTAATATAGTCAATAATATGTTTTCCGTGTGCTGGCGGCAGGTGCTACAACTTGACCTTTGTGGACGATTCATGTCTGATTTCATATTACGTGACACCTTAGCGCGGTCATCATGTAGCCTTCCTGCATTAGCCACCATATCTTTGAGGGGCGCATATCGTTTAACAGAGGATGGACTAACTGCGCTCTGTGCATCTGCTCCCCAATTACAGTCTATAAATCTGAGCCAGTGCTTGCTTCTCACAACTACTGCAATCAATGCTCTAACAAACAGTTTTGAATCTACTTTGAGAGAGCTGTATATAGACGAATGTCAAAATATAGATGTCATGCTTATTTTACCTGCACTGAAGAAACTCAAGTGTCTGGAAATATTGTCGGTGGCTGGGGTTGAGACTGTCCGTGATGATTTTGTCATTGGACTAGTCAAAGAGTGTGGTGCAAATATGAAAGAGCTTGGTTTTGCTAATTGTCTGTAAGTTCCTCCTTAATGTTTTTTCATTGATTTAAAAGTTAACATGGGAGCTTTAACATTTTTTACCTCAACTTATGGATGTCTTTCGTGACAAGGGTTCTTTTGACTGGATGCAGGGATTTGACTGATATTTCTCTTAAATTTGTGGGGGAATATTGTCCTAGATTATGCACCATTGACCTCTCATACTTAAGTAAGTTAACAGATTCAGCAATACAATATCTTGCCAATGGTTGCCCATCAATTAATATACTCAAACTCTGCCGCAATAATTTCAGGTTTTTATCTATCCTGTTCTTTATCTACTACTAAGTGATCCGCTCGCAGATTTTTCAGTATGATGATGTTATGCTTCATTTATGTTACATATGTTCAAATATTAGTTTCATTTCTACTAGCTAGCTTTTAGGTTTCATCATCTAGTGATTCCCTCTCAAAAGTTTAGTTATATTATATAGCTTGATGCAATCGATTGTTATTCTAGCATTTTTATTGTTTAGTTCATCGGTTACTTAAAGATCTGATTCTAAACTGTAGAAATTTCTTTTATGACAGTGATGAAGCTATTGCTGCCTTATTGGAAGTTTCTGGAGATAATCTCAATCAACTTTCGTTGAATAAGATCAGCAAGGTAAGCGATGAACATGCTTTACCTGATTTAACTTTCAGCTGTTTCTTTCTTTGTCTGAACTGCAGAAACCAGTTCTGTTGCAATGATCCTTGATGAATATACCTCTTCTTGCAGCAGAAATACATGCTCGCAAAAAAAAAAAACCGAAATCAGACTAACAAAAATGCAATTATTTTGTTAGATTGGATTCAAATTTGCATTCATATGGTTTAGAAGTAAACTCGTCCAGAGACCTTTAGCAAGGCTGGGCTAACTGCATTTTAAAGATTGTATTGCTTAGGGATTTATAAAATAAATCATAGAACTGGATCAAGAATCAGAGGACTCTGGAGTGGGGACTGTAATTTACAATGAGGTTTCTTAATTGAAAATCATAAGTGATAGAAACACAATAATTTAGAAAATTTTAGTAGATCAACATGCAAAATAAATATAACAACATAATTCTTTCTGTTTCATGTTCACAATTCCATGAACCTTAATTATTTGGTATTAAATTCCATGAACCTTAATCAAGAACATCAATAACTTGTTTTGCTGAGAATCACAAAAGCTGCTGGTGTGCGGCAAGTATGTTACCATGTGATTTTGCAGGAGATCTTTTGATTATTTTTTATGCTAGAGAAATTCCCAGTGTCCTATAACTTAACTAGTTTTTTTTTTTAATATGAAAGCTGACTGTAAAATTTTTACCTCACATTGAAGACCTAAAACTTTTACAGCTAACGAGCAACTTGTAACAGGTTGGTTTCAACACTGCCTTGTCACTTGCCAAATGCTCGAGAAATTTGTTCAGTTTGGACCTGTCATGGTGCCGCAACTTGACAGATGAGGCACTTGGACTGATTGTTGACAGCTGCTTGTCTCTTAGGCTGCTCAAACTGTTTGGATGCACTCAGGTACTAAAGCCCGATATCAAGCCAGTTCATTTTAAGTTTCCCCTATTAATACCAAGCCAAGGATACAATCTCTTGGCAGTGTTTTCCACAACTTGAGTTGTCTTTACAGGTTTTGAAATTGTGGACATCCCACTGATCTAAAGCACAAATAATAGTAGCACGAGTGGGAACGAGTCTTTTTAATTTTTTGGTTCATTGGATGAACTACACAATGGGAGATAGACCATTCCAATCCCTAATGTAAGCGGGACCAGGTCTTTTGTTGGATAACAAATGATTTTACCAACAAAGCTAGTTGACACCCACAAAGGGAGATATGGAGGATAAAATTTAGATCCTTTGGGAAGGAGTGAAGACTCCTCTACCAACTTTCCATTCACACAGCTTTAAGTTAGAATGAGTCTACGAACATTGAATTGTTTCTCTCTCTTTTATTTTTGAAATGACTTGCTTAATTTAAATATTTCCCTGTTTTTTTTGCAGATTACTGATGTGTTTCTGAATGGCCACTCAAACTCCCAAATGCGTATCGTTGGATTGAGACTGACCCCAGTATTAGAACATCTTGATGTCCTTGAACCCCAAAGAGCTCCATTACGCTATTCAGCATTAACATTTTCTGCTGATTAGCATAGTTTGGATCCCACCTTGGCATCCTGGTTTCATTTATTTTTCCTAAACAAGTTTCATTTTTTGACAGCTGAAAACTAAGACCATCATCATTTCAAAGCTTCTTTTTTTCAAAAGAGACACATTGAGTTTATGGGCTACACAATGGGAGGTAGCCCATTATTTCAAAGCCTTGAACTTTTTTAGTAAATAATACTTTTCCCGAATATCTTACTTGGCACCAGAATACACCTAGCCAATCTTTTTGAAGATATTACTTTTGTGATTTCTTGAATGCTTGATGCATTCATAGGTTTTATATGACCTGATGGAATATTGAATAGTTTCTATGATCAAATTAGAAAGTATACCGGTTTGATGAGTGATGCCATATATTATTGTTTCCTTTCTTTTGGGTGATGAAAAACATGGCAGTTGAACATTTCTGGCAGTTCTGTAAGTTTGGAGTGGAAGTTATTTAGTTCAATTCAAACAGTATGATAGGGGCTTCTGCTTGCGGACCAGATTGGCCTAGCAATAGAAATCTCCCCAATATGAATGGTCTTTGTTTCCAAAAACAAAAGATAGATAAAACAATTTTTAAAAAAAAATTGTTTATGAAAGAATCAAAAGTTATAAAAAATTATATTTCGTTTTAAAATATTTTTATTATTATTTTATTAAACACTAAATAGTTTTTAATTGTTTCATTAAAACTCTTTCAAAAACAATTTTGTAAATCATAAATCGAAATTATTACGATTGTGGTAGGCCCGTCAGTAATCTCATTTCTCAGCAACACTCAGAGAGAGAGAGAGAGATATGGTAAGTCCCCTAATCACTTTTCTCTTTGTTGTTACTGGTTTTTTATGGGTAAATTATATTTTTTTATCCCTGAGGTAATTACTTACTGATCTCTTGATTTATGGAGTATAACATACACTTTAATCTTGGCCGCCATGAATCTGTTAGTCCACGTTAACTAAAGACGCTTGAGAAACGTTTTTGTGAAGACGCAGATAGGCTGTTCGCTCTGTTCTTTGCAAGAAAAAGAGAAGTTAATCCAGTAAGGAGAAGAACGAACAAGGACAACGATTATACAAGAAGCTGATCATTCTAATTTTAAAAGAAATAGAAGAACATATGTTCTCTGTTTCTAAAACACAACAGAAAGCAGAAGTTACATGACTAAAACAATAAAGCTGCCTTCTTTTTCCTTCAAATTTTAAAGCAACCCTTTCGATCCTACACAGCAGCTTTACACTTCAAAACAAAAGCAAGAACAATCAGGATTACAATGATACCACCAGATGAACCACCAACTCTGTGAATCCAGTAAGGATCAAACCTGGTCAAGTTCCTGTCAAAGTAAAACGACAACGACAAAGTGATGGTCAAGATCAACACCAAGAGTAGTAAAGGCAACCAGTTGATGGGTTGCTCATCAATCTCCGAATCACTAGCCGGTAATCGGTTGATGTAGAGAGGTGAAATCACAGCTAGAATGGTCAAGCCTATGGCTGCCAGCTTCCCAGACGAAGAAGACCTGATTTTCCTTCTTGTAGCTATTGGTTCCATTCAACAAGCAACTTCCAGGACAAAACCTCCCTCTTTCTTGTTGGTATACCTTTGTTCTGCTGCTAGAATACCTCACTGTAGGCATCTGTCGTTTGATGTTGAAATTCTATTTATACTTTCTTTGTTCCCTACTGTGGTTTAATGATAATTAAGCATAAACCCAGATCTTAACATGTATCAGACGGCCTGAAAATTTTCAATTATTCACACCATTCTGGATTATACATGATAAAGATGATTTTATTTTTAATGCAATCATAACATACGGTTAGGATCGTTTTATAATTGTAAAAGCATAAAAGAATTAATTAAATATTTTTCTTCAATTTAAACTTTTAAGATTTACTCGTTTATTTTTAATATGATACCAAAGTTTTATATATTGAATATTTTAATCTTTTCATCAATTTGTATGTGAAATAACGCATTAAAAATAAAATAATTAATGTTTTAAAGATAATGATTATCAAAAAGAGTGAAGAGAATCCGTGGAAAGAGCCCTATCTATCAAAAATCATTTTTCAAGGGAATCATTCCAAAAGTTAGAATATATGTTCTGCAGGAAATTTGAGATTAAACTTCATGAAAAAGTTTTTGGTAGAAGATTGGGTTGGATGGATGTGAATGAGGTAATTAAATGGAAAAGGATTGATCAATATCTCCAACAGATTTTTTTTTATAAAAAAAACACTTTAGTAACAATTTGATTCTGGGTGCGTTATCGTCTGGAATCAGATGCGCGCTTTCAGAAAAATTGCTTTCTATCATGTCCGTATTGTTCTGCTTATAATTGCTGAAAACTAACCAATGAAGTAGCAATATAAATAATGAACCCTACCCCTGCCAATCAAAACACTAGAAGAACTAAGTTAATATTGAGAAAAACCCAATAACATTTAAGCTGCACAAAAGGATGAAGATTGTAATCCTTAGTTTGACACACAAATCTAACAACCAGTATTTGTTCAATTGCTTTTATTCTAGCATGGATGATCATTCGAATTAAGAATCTTATGGGATACTTCTCAAATTCAACGTCAAAAAAAATTATTATTGTAATAGTTTTAATCTTATATCGTTTCTGTGTCAAAATTATATGATCAATAATTATTATAAATATAAACATTAAATCAAATATCAATATAACTTATAAATTTGACAACGATCAGGTTGAGTGAATATTGAATATAAATTTGAGTTACAAATATCCAAGATCTACGAGATTAGATAGAGTTTTCACAACAGGAGTGTTAAGTTTCAATGTTAATCAATCTGCAACAAGATTCAGTCTCCAAGATGGATCAATTATCTACTATTAATTCAATGAAACAACAAATACATCGAAATATACATACCCACAAACTCAAACCAGCACAAGAAAAATACTCCTCCCCCAATTACTAAAAATTTATGGGAAAAAATACAACAGAAAAACGTGTAATCTAACAGACTAACTGACCCAAAAAAAAGGCACTAATTGACATCAGTGGAGCTCTTTGACTGATTCCCATTAAGCCTTTTCATCCATTTCTTCTGGGAACAAGTGAGCTCACTGAGCCCTGGACGGGTCGTATCTCTCCCAGGAGATGTCCCTTCTGGTGGAAGCTCACAAGAAAGCGCAGAAGCAGTGCTAGTAAAAGCATTGAGCACCAAGAATGCCAGTATAGGAGAGAGGTCCAGAGTCCCACCTAGCGGCGGTATGATTCCACGGAATATGTTCAAGTACGGGTCACACAGAGTGCTGCAAATGTTTGAAATTCACAAACGGAATCAATCAAATAAGAGAAAACCCCCAGTTTGGTTAAAAGGAGCAAGCAATGAGTGAATCAATCACCTGAGGGGGCTAACAATGGCAGGAGGAGAGTTGGGGAACCAGGTCAAAACGAGCCGTATAACCAGCAGCGTGTTGTATATGTTCAAGAAATTCAGGACTCCATTAGCCACCACGACCCCTGCTACTGAATCTCCCGGTAATATGGCAGCGAAATTGTGATTCGACAACGGGAACTTAACGTTACCGTAGTTCCTTGGACGAATCTGAAATAAATTTCAACCAACTAATTAATTATACTCATGCCCAGCTGAGTTCTAAGTAGGGAGACAAAGAGTTACCTGGTGGCAGAAAGTGTGAAATTCAGAGGATAAAGAGAGGGCTTTTTTGAAAACAAGGTTTTGAGAAGCAAGCGAGTGGAGAAATCTGAGGAAATTATCGGCTGTTGAGACTATTGAGTCGTTGAAGTCACGAATGATGTTTTGAGACACAGTGGGTACCAGAGTGAGCTTCCTTAGCCTCACAAAAGATGTTTGCGTAAATGCCGAAGAGAGTAATACAAAACTTGGCACCAATCTCGTCGATGCAGATTTTGGGTTCTCAGTTGCCGATTTATTCATTGCCATTTTTGGTGAGAGTGAGACTTGTGAGAGCTAACTCCGTCTGCTTGCTTTGGTGAAGGAGTGAAGAAGATACAATTACTAGAGGATTAGGATTTTTTTGAAAAAATATATAACAATTTTAGCCCCATAGTTTTCCGAAAATTTTTTAGTGGTCTATCTATTTTCAAATTGATTGAATTTAACCTCGTCCTTCTAAAACGACGCAATGTGAACCTCCTGTTAAATTGAGGTTGAAATTTGAATGCCACTATTTCTCTTATTGGTAAAAACATGCGTGTACAAGACTTGTGTCATTTTCTCATCCAATTTAAAAGTACAACGAGAGTGAAAAATTCCTTTTGTATTTGTTGTGTTGTTAGTGTGCGTGTTTTAAACGTAAAAACTTTGATTTTTAATCTCAATTCCACACAAAAAAATCTCATTGCACCAATTTAGAATGTCTAAAATTAAATTGATTTAAATTAAAAATAAATGGATCATTCAAAATTTTTGGTGAATTATGAGGTTAAAATTGTTTTTTTTTTCTACTTTTTTTTGCTTTTGGGGCTAAACTTATATATTGCATGTGGTGTATTTTCATTTGATTGATAACAGAAGTAGATGTGAGATTTTTAGCTCGTATCCGTGTTTGATCCATTATCTACTTGCTAAAACACAAGTATATATATGAAAAAATAAGACTCTTTAGAAAACAAGTATTTTTAGCATATACCCGTTGACTCACTACCCGTAAAACTCGACTCGTATCCGATTCGGATAGTTATTTTTTCACATAAATATGAGAATTTTTGCTAATACTCGTTTTTAACCCGTTATCCTCACATTAAAACACGAGTATGAGCATGCAAAATAAAATTCGTTAAGGAACGAGTATTTTTAACTCGTATTCATTGACTTACTATCCGTAAGACCCAACCCGACCCATGTGTTTTCCACCTCTAAACGAGAGTTGGATGGCATTATGCACTTTACTTAGGAGACAACACGCAACGATTTATCTCCTATTTGGTTAAGAGTTATAAGTCTAATTATGTTACGTATTTGCACTTTATAACATGCTTATTTCAAATATGTTGTTTGCAAAATTAAAACAAATTTTACAACCTTGTGATTTATAAGCCAGATTTTTATCTCAATTTAGTTATTTATCAAAATAACATTTTGTTACTTTAGGGAGGGTTAGGGACATAAACTCTTTTTTTTTTCTTTGTTCCTCAATTTCTTCACCATCTTTTTTTCTCCTATGGTAATTCTTTTCTCTCATCTCCGGGGAATACTTGATTAGACTGGGTCTAAAACTAGACTCGTCTGAAAATTCACTGATAATTTTAGAGAACTTCACTGTTTCTTGGGTCTCATGCTTATGTTGTCATTACCAGTAAAATCTCTAAAATTACTAGTGAAGTTTCGGACGGATCTAAAACTAATGTTTTAAACCCAATCTAACCAAGTATTTTTGCTCATCTCCGGTGAGTATCTCATTCGGTTCCATTATTTTCTATTTTTCTATGCTTTTCCCAAGCTATAATTTGAGCTCCGATTTGCTATTTTTTTATATAAAAAAATCATTTCTACTTTTTATCTCTCACATGTTGTCTTCTTCCTCTTAAAAACTGGTATAACCTGAAAAAAGTGAAAATTCAATCTGAAAAAATCTTGAAATCTCGTCTTTCTTTTTCTCCTCCCCAAACTCACTATTCTACCATCTGTTCTCTCTCTCTCATTCTCTCTTCGTCTCTTTGTACATTACAACTTGACAAAGGAGCAATGTAGCAAACTTGCAGATCTGGAGAAGCTTCTTGATTCTTATGATGGATGACATAGCTTGTTGTTGATTAGTGTCGTCATCGTTGCCGTGTTTCTTGTACCTTCTTATGTTTTGAGCCTTACACCGTTTCTTAGATCTTGGTTTTCCATCAACACTGATGCTATGCTTTCTCTTCTCTCTCTCCCTTCTTTTTCTATTTCTCATTCATATCTTGTTAAATTAGCATTTAAAACCAAGTTGAGAAAGTGTTAGGATATTTTATTTTTGCATCTCCTGGTATATTTTGATATAGCAAAACCTTGTGTTATTTACTAATGAATTTATCTAAGTGTGCGGGTTACTAAAATCAGTTCTCTTAAAAGATCTTTAACTAAAACTCACATATATTTTTGGTATATTCAAATTCCATATCTGGAAAGATAATGCAGAATCCAAGGAAATAAAGGACAAAAATTTTGAACACGTCAAAGGAACCAATCGACTAGCAGAGGAACCAATCGACTAGTCAATCGACCAGCAGAGGAATCAGTCAACCAGTCAGTCGACTAGCAGAAGTATCAAACGACCAGTGAGTCAACCAACAGAAGAATTAGTCGACTAGTGAGTCGACCAGTAGAGCAACCAGTCAACCAGTGAGTTGACTAGTGAGTCGACCAATAGAGTAACCAGTGAGTCGAGCAATAGAAGAACCAGTTAACCAGTGAGTCGACCAACAAAAGAACCAATCGACCACCAAAGAGAAGACCCAGTATACTTAAATTTTAATCGACTATATAATGACCGAAAGAATCTGTTACACAACAGTCAGAAAAATAAAAAAAGGCATCAAGACACAATCAAAGGAGATTTTGAAAAGTAGATTTTGTATAGATATCAGAGAAAAATTTTCTGGAGATTTCAGAGGATATCAGAGGAGAAAAGTTTGAACTTTCCTTCTGAAGACCTAAATGGAGTCCATAAATTGTTGCTTCATTTTTGTAGAAAAGGTACGAAGAAAACTAGCAAGAAAAATGCTTATTGTAATCTGTTTCTTATTGAGAGATTGTTCTATATTGAGAGTTGTGAGAAAAGTTGAGAGATTAACTCCAAGAGTACTCATTGCAAAGGTCAGCTTAGTACCCAAAAACTCAAGCAAGTGTATTTGGTGATTTATTTATTCTAATGGAACTCAATAGACTTGGAAGCTATTGAAGAAGTGGACATAGACTCATCGTAGAACCACTATAAATCCCATCCCTCTTTTTTTTTCTTTTCATAATATCTGTCATTTTTACTGTATTTAATCTTTGTTGATTAATTAATTTCTACTAATCGCAGTTGAAGTTTTATAGATTCAATTCACCCTCCCTCTTGATCTACTTAACAATTAGTATCAGAGCAGGTTTCCACAACAATTGACTAATTGTCAAGGAGTTCCTGAAAAGATGCACGTTTACGCCTCAACTAGGTCCAATGATGTTGAACAAGTCGCTAAGTTCAATCCTTCCATATTCGATGGGACAAACTACCCCTTTTAGAAGAAAATATGGATAGTATATATCAAGAGTGTAAACTCGAACTGTTTGAGAGTCATCAGCAAAGGTCCATACAGACACACCAAGAAGATTGGTGAATCATAAATTGTGAAAGACGAAGACGAGTACACTAAGGCTGAGAAAAATAAAAGAGAAATTAACAACAAAGCCATGCACCTCCTATACTGCGGGATCAATAAGAACCAGTTCAACTGGATCCAATCCTGCGAGACAGCTTAAGAAATTTGGCATAAGTTGGAAGCAGCCTTTGAATGTACTGATAATGTCAAACTAACTAAAATTACCATTCTAATGTCTACTTTTGACTGTTTCAAGATGAATCCGGGCGAAAGTATCTCAGAATTAACCTCTCGGTTCACTGAAATAATAAACGATCTGAGGCAGCTAGGAAAGGAGATTCCAAGGTCTGATCAAGTGATCAAGATGATCAAAGCCTTGCCAAAGGAGTGGCTACCCAAAGTTTCAGCCATTGAAGAATCAGAAAAATATACAAAAATGACTTTGGAAGATCTCGTTGGCATTCTAATGACTCATGAGATCAACTTAAAGGTGCTAAAGAATGATGAAGACAGGTAAAGAAAAACAATCGCATTAAAAGCTGCCGACAATGAAGATGAATAAATGTCCGACTTAGATAATGAAATAGCAATGCTCACAAGAAGATTCAAAAGGAACCTAGAATGACACATAAGAGGTAAGAAACCAAGCAAATTTGATTCAAACGCTAACGAGTTTACTCATAAATATTATTTTCAGAGAGGTAAATCGTCAAGAAGAAAATATCTGGTATGCTATGAGTGCAACAAGCCTGGTCATATGAAATATGATTGTCCACAACTCAACAAATCTGGATAGATACAACGAATGACCCCTTTCAAAAAAAAAAAAAAAAGCTTTGGTAACAACCTGGAGCAATGGTGAGCCCGAAGAATCAAAAGAGGAAGAAAAAGTTGCCAATCTCTGCCTCATGGCCTTGGAAAACGACAAGTCTCAATCAAGTGATGAGACTAAGGTAAATGACTCTAACCCTTTCTATCTAGAATTGGAAGAAACATTCTTTTACATGTTATATGAATACAAGAAAATAAAAAAATAAAAAAACAAGCATGAGTCATTGAGGGATTCTTTTTTAGAAATTCAAGATAAAGTGGAATCAGCAGACTTAGAAAATTCGTCTCTGAAATCCGAACTTGTTTTCATGAAAAAATCTTATAAGAAAACTATCAAAGAAAACACTAAGCTGGAACAAACTTTCACTAAATTCAATGAAAGTAGTGAAAAGTTTGAGAAGCTGTTGGGTTTTTAAAGATTTCTTTTTGATAAAGCTGGATTAGGATATAACCAAGGGGAAAAAGAAAAACCCTAAAAGAGCATAATTGACTATATAAAGATTTCGACTCCAAGGAAACCAAAACCAATCTATGAATGCTCTCATTGCAATAGACTATGTAACCTAGCTAAATTCTGCTTTGATAGATTGAATTATGTGTGGGTTCCAAAAGGAACTTACAGTACTAACCCAAAGGATCCAGTAACACACGGGTACCAAGAAACCAATCATTGAATAATATGTCTTGTAAGGGGAGCTTTTCAAGAACATGAATGATCAATAGTTTCTTGACACTAGGTTCTCACATCACATGAATGAGGACAAATCCAAGTTCATTGAACTGGAACTGAAGAAATAAGGAAAAGTCACTCTCAGTGACAACACCAATTGCACAATTGAAGAAATAGGTAAAGTAGGTATTTCCTCTACCTCAATAGATAGTGTCTATTGTGTTAGAGGATAAAAACATAACCTACTTAGTGTGAGTCAGCTGTGTGATAAAGGCTTCCGCGTATGTTTTGAGTCAAAACTTTGCACGCTTTTTGATACCGATAATAAAGTTAAGTTTATAGGACATAGGCATTTAGATGTTTTCGTTATAAATTTAAATGTTTTATCCAAAAAAAATGCTAAATGCCTATTCACTATAGATAGTGACAGTTGGATGTGGCATAGAATATTAGGCCATGTTTCAATGAAACAACTTTCTTGTTTATTATAACTCAATTTGGTTGTCGATCTACCAAAACTAAATTTTCAAAAAGATAAAATTTGTGAATCTTGTCAATTAGGAAAACAAAGGAAAGCCTCTTTCAAAAGTAAGAATGTGGTTTCCTCATCTAAGCCATGCCAACTGTTGCATATTGACCTAATTGGCCCATTGACACCCATGAGTCAAGGAGGCAAACAATATGTATTTGTTATTGTTGACGACTTCTCTCATTTTACTTGGGTGTTATTTTTAAGAACAAAAGATCAAGCCCTAATTGTCTTCATTCCGTTTTGAAATAGAATTTCAAATGAAAATGATTTAAACATTGCTTCTATCCGAAGTGATAATGGTCTTGAATTTAAAAAATTAGGTTTTAACATGTTTTGTGATGACTTAGGGATTGATCAAAATTTTTTTGCACCAAGAACACCTCAACAAAACGGAGTTGTGAACGTAAAAATGGTTTTGTAGTAAACATTGCACGCACAATACTTGTAGAAAACAACCTTGCACAAAATCTATAAGCAGAAACATTAAACACGGCATACTACATCATAAATAGGGCATCCATTAGACCATTGCTCAATAAGACTTCTTATGAGCTATGGAAAGAAAGAAAGCCCAACATTTCATATTTTCACACCTTCGGATGCAAAGTTTTCATCCACAACAATAGTAAGAGGCATCTCAATAAATTTGATGCCAGATCTGATGAAGGTATTTTTCTGGGTTACTCTACATCATCTAACTTGTATAGGGTATTCAATAAACGCACACTCACTGTAGAAGAATCTATACATGTTATATTTGATGAATTTGATTGCCCTGTTAAAACTAACCCCTCAAATGTAAATGAATCAGATCCCTTCCTATCAGACCTAAAGAAGTCAGCACCTTATGAAGAAAAGGGCAATTCCGCATCTAATATGGAAGTGGATCTTGAAACCTCAAACTTGCAAGAAAATGAGGACCAAGCAGAACCCCTTCAGATTGATGGTACAAATCATCTTCCTATTAAGAATTGGAAACACAAGAGTAGTCATCCTCTTGACAAGGTAATGGGTGATCTAATGGAAGGTATAACTACACGATCCAAAAATATTTGCTCAAACTATGCATTAATTTGTAATATTTGCTCTAGTTATGCATTCATATCTCCTATAGAACCAAAAAACATAAATGAGACTATTCTTTATGAGTACTAGGTGACTGCAATGCATGAAGAGCTTAACTAGTTCACATGGAACAACATCTGGACCTTAGTACCTAGGCCTAATCATCAATCCGTCATTGGATTTCAGAAACAAGATGGATGAAATAGGCATTGTGACTAGGAATAAGGCTAGATTAATTGCCAAAGGGTACTGTCAAGAAGAAGGTATAGATTACGACGAGACTTATACACATGTAACTAGATTAGAGAGCATCCGCATGTTATTAGCATTTGCATGCTTTAAAGATTTCAAACCTTTTCAAATGGATGTCAAAAGCGTGTTTTTAAATGGTTTCATAAATGATGAAGTTTATATTGAACAACCCTCTGGTTTTGAGGATCCACATCTACCGAATCACGTTTTTAAATTGCAGAAAGCTCTTTATAGTTTAAAACAAGCTCCACGTGCTTGGTATGAAAGACTGACCAAGTTTTTATAAAAAAAGGTTTTAAAAGGGGCAAAATGGACATTACACTATTTATAAAAGCTCAGGGGAGGATATTTTATTAGTGCAGATCTATGTAGATGACATTATTTTTAGGTCTACTAATGAATCTCTCTGTTAAGAGTTCTTAAGGGTTATGACTACAGAATTCGAGATGAGTATGATAGGTGAGCTTCAATATTTTTTGGGTCTTCAAATAACCTAAACAAATGAAGGTATCTTATAAATCAATCTAAGTACATCAGAGATTTACTTAAGCGATTTGGATTTGAGAGCTCACACCACTACAAAACACCTATGGCGACAGGTAAATCACTTGACTTTGACGAACAAGGTAAGACTGTAGATCAAAAGTTATATAGAAGCATGATAAGTTCACTTTTGTACTTGACTGCTAGCAGATCGAACATACTGTTTAGGGTATGTCTTTGTTCTCGCTTTCAAGCTTCTCCTAGAGAATCTCATTTGTCTACATTTAAACACATTTTTCGGTATTTGGCATATACACATTATCTTGGTGTCTTGTACTCGAGAGATTCTTCGTTTCAATTGCAGGCTTATTCAAATGCTGACTGTGGAGGATGTAAAGTATCTCGTAGAAGCACAAGTGAGATGTGCCAATTTCTAGGAAGCATGTTGATATCTTGTTTAGTAAGAAACAAAACTTTGTGGCACTATCTATTACAGAAGCTGAATACATAGCAACCGAAAGTTGTTGTGCTCAATTACTATGGATCCGACAACAACTCTTAGATTACAGGCTTGATTTTTCTAAGATCCCTATTTATTATGATAATACTAGAACTATCTGTTTAATATAAAACCTTGTTCATCACTCTAAGGCTAAACACATAGATTCGACACCACTTCATTCGAGATCATGTCGAGAATGGGGGTGTTGTCTTAAATTTTGTAGACATTGAACACCAATTAGCAAATATTTTCACAAAACCACTTTGCGAATATACCTTTTTTGTCTCCGTTTAGCTCTTGGGATGTGTAATCTCGAGTAATTTTGTTTTACTGGTTTACGGGTTTTGGGAGTCGACTAGGCAGTCGACTGGTCCCTCGAGTAGTCCCTCGAACAGTTGATTGGTGTCTAGGGCAGTCGATGTAATACCCACATTCTTAAAGTAAGGGTAAAGAAATAATTTGATAGATATGACAAGAAATTAAAATTATATACACACACATACACACAAAAGATTTATTTTTAAATAAAATAATTCTTTTGAAAAAAAAACAGACGTCCAGGTGTAGTAAAAAAAAAAAAAAAAAAAAGAAACACATCCAGGTGGGAAGATAAAAAGAAGAAAGAAAAAGGAAAATAAATAAATAAATAAATAAACGTCAACACCTGGATACAACACACAGAAATCGTGGCAGCAAAAAGAGGGTGGTGACTGTAATCTTTTATATATATAAAATTAGTTTTAGTTTATTTTATTTATTTCTTACTAAATCTTGTTTGGTTTTCTTCAACTTCAATTTAAATTAATCTCTTTCTTTAAACACTTGGAGACCCAAAGAAATGTTGAAATTTTGAAGAGATTTACTAGAGAATTTTAAAGAGATTCGAGAGATGCTTTAGGAAAAACAAAAGGTAATAATGTGAATTTTATTTTGAAATTTAGCATACATGAAATTTCTCAGAATTCAATGTGAAAATTTTTAAAGGGTATGAATTATGGAAGAATTGAAGAATAAATTTGAAATTTAATATAAATATTATGTCAGGTGTTGACGATCAGCAATCAGAGGAAATTGTTGAGAAGAGCATAAAAGGCAAGGAGGTGATCCACGAGTAACTTTAAGTTAGTAATCGAGATAAATATTAAATATACAGTAATAATATTTGAATTAATTATTAACCTATGATTTGATGATAAATGAAAGTTGGTTGATGGGTATGATAGGAATAATTGATATGTTAGAGATTTATTATATTAGAAGTAATATTATTAAAATAATAAGTTGATTAAATATATAATGAAGGGATAAATGAAATTTTTGACAAACTATGATTGATAATTTGATATGATATATGAGGAGAAAATTTAATGAATACGATCAATTAATAATTTTGAGAAAAAGCTGGATAGCTAAATTGAATGTCTGAATGTATGCTTGTCTTTTATATTATTGTTCATTTGCATGAAAAATAAATGAACCGGGAAGGCAGCCGGTCTAAACAAAAATAAAAGAACCGGGAAGGCAATCGGTCTAGCTGAAAACAAAAAAACCGAGAAGGCAGCTGGTTTAGCTGAAAACAAAAGAATTGGGAAGGCAGCCGGTCTAGTTGAAAATAAAAGAACCGGGAAGGCATCCGGTCTAAGCTGAAACATGTCGACATGTGAGAAGACGTTCCCAAATAATAATAACATATAAATTTATGCATTGCATTTACTTTAAATATGGATTACTATTACTTGAGATGCTAAAGTGTTATTATTGATTGTAAATTTATTGATAGAAAAACGAGTCTCATAGAGAGACAAATATGATGAGAAAGAAATATGAAAGTATGATATAATGAGAATTGTCTGAGTGATTGATTATATGTTGTGAACCTCATAACAAGGTAATTATGAGATAGAATTGATAGTCTCAAGATGATTAAATATATGAGAAGAATAGATTGATAAAGGATGAGGATTATGATATGAGTAGTGATAATAGAATGCTATTATCAAATTATATGAGATATATATGAATGAATATCGAAAGATTGTTTATATAAATTGAATACTTCTAGTAAATTTGATTCACTGAGCTTGTGAAGCTCACCCCTCATTGTTAAATAATTTCAGGTAACATGTAGAACAGATAGATTGGTGAGCTAATATTCAGACTGAGTCATTATCTATAAGCCACGTGGTCCACATCCTCAGACTAATGGAAAGAAAAAAAAATATTTGTAAAGACTCATGCATAATATGTTGTATATAATGTTCAGTTGAGATCTGAATGATGTAACTCTCCTATTGAGGGTTGAGGATTTATGTATATAGATAAATTTCAGTTGGTATTTTTATATTGTTGCATATATGTGTCATGTTGGGATTTCAAAAAGTGACGACACCGTCTCGGGAGTGGCTAACCCGGGGTGGGTCGTTATAATTTCAGTATCAGAGCATTAGGTTTTATGATTCTGTAGACTGCATAAGAATTTAAATAAGTGGAAGATTTAAATAAACTATATTTTAATGCATAGTATGGGGATGACACGTGGACGTGCTAGAGCTAGAGGTAGAGTTCTGAATCTGAGGGGACGTGGTAGACCCCCAATATTTAGAAAAGCTAAAGTAGAAAGGGATGTTGAGTCTATGGTTCTTACAAGGGAACAGGTTGCTAGTGCAGCTTGTACTAGTAGTGGTGGGAGAAAATCTGAGATTAAGAGAGATGAGTTGAGAAAAGTTCTTGATCGTGCAATAGAGAGAATTAATGCAGCAGAAGAAAGGGCTGATAATTTACAGAGGAGATTAGAGAAAAGGGGTATAATAGAACCTGACGTGGTGAGACAAAAGTTTTATGATGGAGAGGGTGTTTTTGCACATGAGATGTAAAGGGATTGCTTTGTGAGATTTCTTAAGTTTAAACCCCAGTCTTTTAGAGGATCTGTAAATAATGTGGAAGCTAAGCAGTGGATTAGACATGTTGAGAAATATTTTCAAGTCTTACCAGTAATAGATAGTTAGAATGTTGTTTTTGCTTCATTTATGCTAGAATGTGAGGCTTCTCAATGGTGGGAAGATATTCTGCCTAGATTGAGTACACAGATAGAACAACCCTTAACTTGGCATAAGTTTAAGGATGAGTTCTTTGTGAAACATTTTTCAGATACATTTCGAACACAATAGGAGATAGATTTTATTCATTTAGGGCAGATAACCTTATCTGTTCTTGAGTATGATAGTAGATTTATAGCCCTGTTTAGGTGTTTACTTGAGTTAGTAAATATGAATGAGAGGAAATATAAGCGATTTTTAGACATGTTACACTATAAAATTTGATCTAAACTCTCTTACATGGTATTGGGAATTATGTTATACTGGTGGATAAAGCATTACAGATTAAAAAGGATTTGATGGAGTTTAGAGGCATGAGAGATTGGCTGAAGAGGTTTAGATTTGAGGGACCTAGAGGTGGTAGCAGTATGAGTGTGCAGGGTGAGAGACCACCCCAAAAGGGGCATTCCTTGTCACAGGAAACTGTAGTACAGAGTCAGTGGTAAGCAGGATTTATTGCTTCTGTAGCACAGAGTAATATCGATGGGACCCTTAGATTTGGGAGACATGCTATGGTAACTGGTAGTTATGGTAGAGTAAGTATGCCACCAAGGAGAAGTGGTAATATGTTATATGATCGAGAGCCAAGGGTTTGCTTTAGATGTAATCAGATGGGGCATTTGTCTCTAAATTGTCTTACTCTGATATGTTTTGTGAGTGATGAGGAAGGACATGTGGGTGTAGATTGTCCAGTGGGGAAATCTGCTGACGTAAGTGTTAGAGTTGTTGGAAGACGATAAGTGGAGAGAGGTGGTTGATCAAGGAGTGTGCAGGGTAAAGGTAGATGATCAGTAGCTAAGAGATGACGTGGTGGTCAGTTACAGTCAAGAGACAATAGAGTCTATGCGTTGACCCAACAGGATGCACATGCCACTCCTGATGTTGTTATGGGTATGGTATCTATTCTTGATAGACCTGCTAGATTATTGATTGATCATGGTACAACTCATTCTTTTGCATCCAACATTTATATGAAATCTGTTGATGCTAGTGTTAGTCCTTTGATGTATGCTATTATTTTTGAGGTTTCTACTGGGGATAGGGTTATTATCAGGACAATTTATCAAGGTTGTGTGATTAATATGGCTGATAGAGAATTTGAAGTTGATTTATTGCTTTTAGATATGACAGATTTTGATTTAATTTTGGGGATGAATCAGTTGTCTGTATATCATGCTTGGGTAGATTGTTTTAGGAAGAATGTGGTGTTCAAGATATTAGGACAAGAGGAGTTTAATTTTCAGGAAGAATGTAAGATAATTGTAAATTGTCTTATTTCTGCCCTGACTGCTGGTAAATGGTTGAAGAAGGGTTGTGACGGGTATTTGGTGTATGTGGTGGATTCTAAAAAGGAGATTAGGAAGTTAGAAGAAATCTTGGTGGTGAAAGATTTTTCTGATGTATTCCCTAAGGAGTTGTCTGGTTTGCCTCCCAACTGGGAGATTGAGTTTTCTATTAAGGTAATTTCGGGATCAGTACCCTTATCTATAGCACCTTATAGAATGGTACCAACTGAGCTAAGAGAGTTGAAAGTTTAGCTTTAGGAGTTGCTAGATAAACAGTTTATTTGACCTAGTATATCGCCTTGGGGGAGCCCCTGTGTTATTTGTCAAGAAGAATGATAGGACGATGAGATTGTGTATTGATTATAAACAGTTGAATAAGATCACCATCAAGAACAGATATCCTTTACCCATGATGGATGATTTATTCGAGCAGTTACAGGGGGCTAGGGTGTTTTCTAAGATAGATCTGAGATCGGGTTATCATCAGTTAAGGATAAAGGAGGGGGGACGTGCCTAAGACTGCTTTTAGGACACGTTATGGCCATCATGAGTTTCTTGTGATGCCATTTGGGTTAACTAATGCTCTTGCATCATTTATAGATCTAATGAATCGGGTATTTAAACCATTCTTGGATAGATTTGTGATTGTATTTATTGATGATATTCTAGTATATTCCTAGAATGAAGAGGAGCATGGGCAACATTTAGAGATAGTGTTAGAAATTATGAGGAGAGAAGAATTATATGCAAAGTTCTCTAAGTGTGATTTTTTGTTTAGTGAGATTTCTTAAGACATATTGTGTCAAGAGATGGGATAACAATTGACCCACAAAAAGTAGAGGCAGTGTTGAAATAGGAAAGACCCACTAGTGTGATTGAAATTAGTAGCTTTTTGGGGTTGACTGGTTATTATAGGAGGTTTATCTAGAATTTTTCTATGATTGCTGGACCATTGACTAGATTGACCGAGAAAGAAGTGAAGTTTAGGTGGTTAGAAGAATGTGAGAGGGGTTTCCAACTGTTGAAAGAGAAATTGACTACTGCTCCGGTATTAGTGCTTCCTTCTGGTGATGAAGGATTTATGGTATATAGTGATGTGTCACATCAAGGGTTAGGATGTGTGTTAATACAATATGGGAGAGTTATAGCTTATACTTCTAAGAAATTGAAGAACCATGAGAGAAATTACCCGACCCATGATTTAGAATTGGCTACCATAGTTTTTGCTTTGAAGATTTGGAAACATCATCTGTATGGAGCCACTTGTGAAATTTTTACTGATCATAAAAGTTTGACGCATTTGCCTACCCAAAAAGAGTTGAATTTGAGGCAGATGAGGTGGATGGAGTTGATTAGTTACTATGACTATACAATTCATTATCATCCAGGGAAGGCTAATGTAGTAGCTGATGCATTGAGTAAAAAATCTATAGGAATATTAGCTACTATTGGGAGTCATGATACTAGCTTGATGATCGAATTAAGATAAATGAGGATGCAGTTGAGTGTTAGTGATAGAAGAGTATTGATGGCAAATATGGTGGTACAATCTTCTATTATTGATCATTTATTACAGATAGATGGTAAAGATAAAGGGATAGAGAATATCAAACAAGAAATATTGAGTGGGAAGCCGAATGGGTTTAGAAATAGAGAAGATAGAATGGTAGTATTGGGACATAGAGGTTGTGTTCCCATAACGTTTAGATGAGAAAGAAAATATTAAGAGAGGCTCATGATTCTATATATTCTATGCACTTGGGTAATAAAAAGATGTACAGGGGGTTGAGACAAAATTATTGGTGGTCAGGATGAAGAAGGATATAGCAGAGTATATTCCTAGACGTTTGACTTGTCAACAGGTGAAGTCTGAGAATAGACATCCAGTAGATTTATTACAACCTCTTCCAGTACCTGAATGGCCATTAGAGAATGTGAGCATGGATTTTGTTTCTGGATTTCCCCGTACCTAGAGAGGTGATGATGTTGTATGGGTTATAGTGGATAGACTTTCTAAGTCTTCTCATTTACTTCCCATTAAAACTACATAGAGTCTTGAAAAGTTGGTTGAACTGTATGTAGTAAAGATTGTAAGATTACATGGAGTACTTTTAAGCATTATATCAGATAAAGGTTCTAGATTCGCTTCTAGATTTTTGAGAGGTTTTCAAGAAGTTATGGGTATGCAATTGCAATTTAGTACAGCTTTTCATCCACAAACTGATGGGCAGACGAAGAGAATCATCAGAATACTAGAAGATATGCTGAGGGCAAGTGTATTGAGTTTCTCAGTGAGTTGGGATGCGTATTTACCTTTGATCGAATTTGCATATAATAATTAGTATCAAACTAGTATTGGGATGGCTCCATTTGAGACTTTATATGGTAGAAGGTGTAGAACTCCAGTATGTTAGGAAGAAAAGAAAGATATTTGGTCCAGAAATGATAAATTTGGCTATTGAAATGATCAAACTGGTTAGAAAGAACCTTAAAGCATCACATAACAAACAAAAGGGATATGCTGATAATAGAAGACGATCTTTTGAGTTTCGGATTGGTGACTGGGTATTTTTGAAGATATCTCCGTGGAAGGGCGTATTAAGGTTTAAAAAGAAGGGAAAATTGAGCCCGAGATTTGTGGGGCCATATGAGGTGATTGAGAAAGTTGGACCAGTAGAATACATATTGGATTTACCTCCAGAGTTAAAACAATTACATAATGTGTTCCATGTGTCACTTTTGAGAAAGTACTTACACGATGAATCCCATAGTATCTCAAATCAGGCGATAGAACTTCAGGAAGATTTGACTTTTATGCAAGTACTAGTCAAAATTCTAGACAGAAAGGAACAAGTCTTGTGTAATAAAGTCATTCCTTTGATTCAAGTATTATGGCAGAATAAAGATATTGAAGAAATTACTTGGGAGCATGAGGCAAGAATAAGGAAAGAGTACCCCCAACTTTTTCATGAATTAGGTAAGGAAATTTCGAGGATGAAATTTTTATAAGGTGGGTAAAATTGTAATACTCGTATTCTTAAAGTAAAGGTAAAGAAATAATTTGATAGATATGACATGAAATTAAAATAATATATATATATATATATATATATATATCCATACATACATACACACACACGAAAGGTTTATTTTTAAATAGAATAATTCTTTTGAAAAAAACGAATGTCCAAGTGAAGTAAAAATAGAAAGAAAAAGAAAAAGGAAATAAAAGAAAAGAAAAAATGCGTCCAGGTGGGAAGATAAGAAGAAGAAAGAAAAAGGGAAAAAAAAAAACAACACCAACACCTGGACCAGACCAGGTGTTGGCTGTCTAACATGCATTTTGCATGTTAGACAACACACAGAAATCATGGCAGTAAAAAGGAGGGGTGGCTATAAACTTACATATATAATTAGTTTTAGTTTATTTTATTTATTTCTTATCAAATCCTGTTTGGTTTTCTTCAACTTCAATTCAAATTACTCTCTTTCTTTAAACACTTGGAGACCAAAGAAATGTTGAAATTTTGAAGAAGTTTACAGGAGATTTTTAAAGAGATTCGAGGAAAGCTTTAGGAAAAACAAAAGGTAATAATGTGAATTTTATTTTGAAATTTAACATACATGAAATTTCCTGGAATTCAATATGGGAATTTTTAAAGGGTATAAATTATGGAAGAATTTAAGAATAAATTAGAAATTTTAATATAAATATTATGTCAGGTGTTGACGATCAGCAATCGAGAGAAATTGGTGAGAAAAGCAAAAGAGGCAATAAGGTGATCCACGGATAGCTTTAAGTGCTACGTGGTGAGTTAGATTTACTTTTAGTAATCAAGATAAACATGAAATATACAATAATGATATTTGAATTAATTATTAACATATGATTTGATGATAAATGAAAGTTGGTTGATGGGTATAATCGGAATAATTGATATGTTAGATATTTATTATATGAGAAGTAATATTATTAAAATAATGAGTTGATTAAATATACAATGAAGAAATAAACGAAATACTTGACAAGCTATGATTGATAATTTGATATGATATATGAGGAGAAAATTTAATAAATACGATCAATTAAAAATTTTGAAAAAAAGCTGGATAGCTAAATTGAATGTCTGAATGTATGCTTGTCTTTTATATTATTGTTCATATGCATGAAAAATAAAATAACCGTAATGGCAGCCGGTCTAAACGAAAATAAAAGAACCGGAAAGGTAGCCGGTCTAAATGAAAATAAAAAAACCATGAAGGCAGCCAATCTAGCTGAAAATAAAAGAATCAGGAAGGTAACCGGTCTAGTTGAAAATAAAAGAACCGAGAAGGCAGCCAGTCTAGCTGAAAAATAAAAGAACCAGGAAGGCAGTCGGTCTAAATGAAAATAAAATAACCAGGAAGGCAGTCGGTCTAAGCTAAAATATGTCGACATGTGGGAAGACGTTCCTAAATAATAATAACATTTAATTTATGCATTGCATTTGCTTTAAATATTGATTATTATTGCTTGAGATGCTAAAGTGTTATTCTTGATTGTAAATTTATTGATAGACGAATGAGTCTCACAGAGAGACAAATATAATGAGAAAGAAATTTGAAAGTATGATATGATGAGAATTGCCTGAGTGATTGATTATATGCTGTGAACCTCATAACAAGGTAATTATGAGATAGAATTGATAATCTTAAGATGATTAAATATATGAGAAGAAGAGATTGATAAAGGATGAGGATTATGATATGAGTAGTGATAATAGAATGCTATTATCAAATTATATGAGATATAGATGAATGAATATTGGAAGACTATTTATAGAAATTGAATACTTCTAGTAAATTTAATTCACTAAGCTTGTAAAGCTCACCCCTCATTATAAAATAAATTCAGGTAACAAACATGACATATAGATTAGTGAGCTAATATTCTGACTGAGTCATTATCTGTAAACCACGTGGTCCACATCCTCAAACTAATGGAAAGAAAAAAAAATATATGTAAATATTCATGCATAATATGTTGTATATAATGTTCAGTTGAGATCTGAATGATATAACTCCTTTATTGAGGGTTGAGGGTTTATGTATGTAGATAAATTTTAGTTGGTATTTTTATATTGTTTCATATATGTGTCGTGCTGGGATTTCAAAAAGTGACGACACTGTCTCGGGGGTGGCCAACCTGAGATGGGTCTTTACAATCGACTAGGTGACTGGACCCTAGGGCAGTCGACTGGTGGGGTGATGTTGGACGAAAATATACCTAAATTAATAAGTAGATAATCGTACTAGTTTTACTTGCAAGTGCACAAGGTCAACAGTGTAGTATAGTGTGCGGAAGCAAGGTCATCTCCACAGGGATTGGTAAAGTTCAGTTTTTAGAATTAGTTTCTTTAAGTAAAAAGAAATAAAATAACTAATGTATGTGATTTGATAATAATAAAGACATAGGGCTTTGATATCCACCACTAGTCATACTTTTCCAATTGTATAAGGTATCAGTGCACTAACCTTATCATGTATACCTACTGGTTGCCAACCTAAGGGCATGGTATCTACTCCTTAAGCTATTGATTTCCCTAAGCAACGAGTTAGGCATGGTATCTACTCTAACTCTTTTCTTCCTTAATGGATTCAGCATGGTATCTGCTTGAGTTGTTCCTTAAGAAAACATAAGTACTATGGAAATCGACAAACACATGAGACCTATGGCATGGTATCTACTCCCGGTTTCCCATGTTGATTAACCCGGGTATCCGGATAAGATATCCTTTGTTACTAATGTTAGACCCAGGACTCGATCATCCAAATTGATCTAACTAACAGGTCCATACCACATGCATACACTGGTCATACATATACATATGAGGAACTTAAATAAGCACAGGCATTAATCAAGTTAAGCAACATAATAAAGGCTATTGGCAAAAATTTATAAATGCATAAATATATGAGAAAGCATAACTAGGGCTTCAATCGAGCCCTATAAGAAAGTTAGTTACACATGCTGTCTAAAAACATCATATATAAACTAAACATAAGGGAAGAATAAACCTGAGAGAAGAGGCGTCAATTCTCTCCCAAAGCTTACAACTCCAAGTAAAAGCTAAAAGAAGTGTTCTCTAAGTTGTGGTGTATGTTGTGTGTGCTTTACAGGTGTATTTATAGGTCTTTGAGAAGTCCTAAGAGGTGCAAGAAACTCTAAATTTCCTAAACCGACAAAAACTCTTTATTTCCAAAACAAGGTTCTGCAGTTTACTGTTCACGCCCGTATATGTGCGCTCGATCACACACGTCTTGCGCTCGATCGCAGTGCTGCGCTTGATCCCTCTTTTGTGCGCACGATCGCAATGTACGCTCGATCGCATTGCATGGTGCGATTGATCGCAGATTGACCAGAGACTGCTTCAGGATTTTCAAGCTTCTTCCTTTAAGTGCCAAAACTGCTTCTTTTCTTCCAAAACCTATAAAACACATGTGAAATACACAAATGAAGTAAAACAAACTAAATTAACGTAACTAAGGACCTAATAAATGTAAATAAGGGGGCTTAAATTTGAATATTTAGGCACCTATCACACCCCCAAACTTACATATTGTTAGTCCCTTAGCAATACAAAATTAAAAACTAAAATGAAAAAAAAAACAGATAAATCAAATGTTCATGGTGTCCAACAAAAGTTTAGATCTTACAATACTATGATGCGCATTCATGAGCAAGCTTAACAGATACAAATATATTCTTGCAATGAATAAGAGCTTTGAACGCAAATCACTTTCATGAGGCAATTTAAGACATCACAAGTTCGACTTTGGTGTGTGGTGAACTAGCACACAAAAGATTGGGTTTCCAAGAAATTCAAATGTGTAGTGTTTCGATGACTCAAGATTCACCAAACTTCCTATTAGAGTCAACAAATATGGCATAGACTTTTATTTGTGAGATTTTTGCCAAGTTAGTTCCCTTAAGCTTTCTTGTTGACTCGTGTAACGAGCGTTCAGCCAATGACTCTCAAACCAGATGGTTTTAGGGCATTAGGTGAAAAGACACCCCTAAGGACTTACTAGCTCGAGTCAACAAGGCTACGAAACTAACTGATTTTAATGATACCACTTAGAATTTTCCACCTTTTGACGTGACACTCAATGCTTACTGAGGCAAGAGGGTCAGTTACTCAGCAGAAAGTTCTTTTTAATGATCACTTAGAATTTTCCACCTTTTGACGTGACACTCAATGCTTACTGAGGTAAGAGAGCCAGTTACTCAGTGGAAGATTTGTTTTTATTGATCATTAGGAGCATTTTTTTTTCTTTTTAAGCACTAATCAATATTTTCTATTTTCATATGCCAAAATGTCAATCTAATAGGTCATCTAGTTCATAGTTAAGCAAAAGAAACATACCAATCCAAATAACATGTCATACCCCACATAGTTATGTGCTAGTGTGCTTGTGATAGTTTAGGTCAAACTTGTGAATCCTTAAATGTCAAAAAGGCAGTGATCTAGGTTCAAAACTTGATTATTGGCCTATATGTTCAAAGTGTTAAGCTCGCTGATGAAGTCGAATCATAAAGTTTTGTTGAGATCACAAAAAAGTTTATTGGACAGAATGAACATGCATTTATCTATGAAAATAGCAACAAAACAAAAAAATGTGGGACATAGTGAGTGTGTGAATGTGTCCCCATACCCCCAAACTTAAATTGCACATTGTCCCCAATGTGTGAATAGCATGGAAGGAGCTGACCTGGGAGATGGAGAACTGATGGCTGACATGGCTCGTAGCACGCCCCCAAACTTTAACTGGATGTACTCACGTTGTCCTCAAAAAATAAAGAAAACAGATATAAAATGGAAACCAAGTAATAAACAACAATAGAAAAGTAAACTATGAAACACTGATAATAAACTATGAAAAGGATATGCTTTGGGGTGCCTTCCATGAGCGCTAAGTTTAACGTCTTCAGCCAGACGGGGTATTCTCTCAACTTTAATCTTTTGGTAGGGAGTACTTAAAGTTCACTTCATGTGGCTCAAGTGCTCTTGGTGGTGTTGCACATTCATTATGACTCAATCTTTTCAGTGTATTCAAATGTGATTTCTTTTTATCACCCGGTCTTGGATGCATAGGATAGACTTTAGGGAGGTGCATAGCTTTCAAGATGTTATCAGGGACAGTTTCTGATGCAGGCTCAATATCCGATCTTTTGAAGCTATGGGTGAGGGCGGCCTCCAATGGATCAGTGTGATGGACCTAAAAAACTTGCTTGACAACACTTTGCATCATACATTCATTAAAACATTCATCATCATTATCACCTTAGGGTAATTTCATTGCATCAAATATCTTAAATTCTATTGTCTCTCCATTTACCGTCATACTTACAATACCCTTTTTCACATTAATTATTGTATCAGCAGTTCTTATAAAGGGTCTTCCTAAGATGATGGGTAGAGGTAATGGCATAGGGCATTCTTCTATATCTAATACAATGAAGTCAGCAGGCAAAATAAACTCACCTACCTTGATCAAGACATTTTCAAGTATACCTCTAGGTCTTTTGATGCTTCTATCTGCCAATTGCAAAGTGATGGAGGTTGGTTGAAGCTCCCCCAAACCTAGCTTTTCAACTACTGTGTATGGTAGCAAATTGACACTTGCTCCTTGATTATGCCCAAAGTATAACACGGTTATTGTAGTACGGCTTTGGGGTGTCAATTTCACAGGGAAACAAGTTAAGTATAAAGGAAAATGTGTTAACCTTAAAACGAACGATAAAAGTCAAACTAAAGATTTTTGAGCTTTGATAGTGAAATAATGTAAAGGAAAATTGCGTAAATGTAAATGAAATATAAATGAGAAATAACAAGGTTTCGAGAATCCTTCTTAGGTTTGTTCCTTATTTTCACTCTTGATTCAATCGATTTTATCTCAATTGCAAGTTTCAACTCCCAAACAAGCAATAGGAATATATTCAATCAAGCACATTTATAACTCTTATATAATTGCTACGAATTAATCATTGATTTCGGTTCATGCACACATGACCGATCTTAAAGATTATCAAGAAACGACAATATATCTTAAAAGACAATATCGCAGTAATAGACAATCAATAAGATAAATCTATCGGAATCAATCACATCCAAACAACCTCAATGGAGGAGAAGGATGCAATCACCGGATTAAGAGAGTCTAAAAGAAGAAGAATAAAAAGTACATCTATCACATGAACTCAAATCTTCTTACTTAATCAATGAATAATTCATAAACAATATTTAACAATAAATCCATACAACTGAATCAAGAACGGGAAATAAAGAATAAGAAATCCCTAAAGATTCATCCATTTCCCTTGTAAAATGATTAGTTGGCCATGGAAATCAAGGTGGAAGAACAATAAGGATGCTCTCCCCTTGATTTGCAACCAAAAAAAACTTAGAAATAAAATGGAAGAATGCTGGATTTGGATCCTTTGAATCCTCTCTTTTTTTCTCTCTTCCTTGCTTTCTCTCTTCTTCCTTGAATGCCCGGCTGCACACTCCTTAAGGAGTCATTTATAGATAAGTAGTAGCTAGGGGTAATTTGGTCCGGAGAAATGTCATTTGGTCGCCCTAATCAGGTCCAGAAGTGAGTGGGCGCCTAGGCACTGCCTTACCCGCACCTAGGTGCTGGTTATGCCCGAGAGTGGAAGGCGTGGTGCTCATTTTTGGGCGCCTAGGCGCTCACTCTTGCAGATTGAGAGGCATGGCGCTCATGGATGGGCACCTAGGCGCGCACTCTTGCAGATTGAGAGGTGTAGTCCCTGGAAGGCATGGTGCTCAGTTTTGGGCGCCAAGGCACCCACTCTTGCTGCCCTTGGTCAGCTTGTGCACACAGTCTTGCTGCCCTTCACCAGCTTGAACCCAGAAGTGCACACACTAGTGTGCCTTCCCTTACCTTGCTCCAAAGTGATACACACACTTGTGTGCAGTCTTCTAACTTGCTGTATTTTATTACTCCAATCTTGGTTTAGACTTTAACCATCTTTGAATCATGTTTAGACATGTCTAAACCTTGGACAAATATCAACACCAACATGCAAGAACTTTTGGCGCTTTAAACATAGATCGCTTTAACATCTCTTTTGGACTCAAAGTACCTGAAAATGCATCGAATTAAGTCAATGATTTATGAATATCACTTTAGAGTTATCAACATGTAAAAGTGCGATTATGACCGAGATCAACCCTAAAATGTTAACAATTAAGTATTATTTAGATGCATTTTATGACTCTCATCACAACCCCCAACTAGCATATTGCTAGTCCCTAGCAATTCAAGCGAAAGGCATGAAATGAGTTCTTTATTTAGAAATCAAAACAAAATACAGCAATGCTGGCGTTAACCAAGAGTGATTCAAAAATTTGTCTAAAAAATCATGCATAACATATAGCACATAGAATCATTAAATATCACTCAGGTCCAAGAATAATCCAAATGTCAACCTTAAAATCGTTATCGACTCTTACCATCCATCTTACCACAATACATTAGTCCGAACACCCGGATGATTTTATGCACAACATAGCATGAATACAAGTCTTGGCCTCTAAAAACATATTAATTTGCGTGACATCAATCACAAATCAAGCTCCATATGCTCACTTTTCAAATCACTCTCCACTATGTAGAAAAATCACACTTCATCGGATCAATAGGTCTTTAATAAGCTTGCAACGTTAGGCTAGGGTAAAGGTAAAAAAAAAATGGGAAAGTTTAAACAAATAAAAGAACTAAGTCTCTTAATTTAAACACAACCACTTTAAGCACAAGATAACCTTACTTCAACACCCAACTCTTTCAACAATTTTTCGAGCATTTCTCGCAATAAATCACCATATTTTTTTTCTTCTTTCTTTGCTATAATTCATTTTTTTCTCCTTTTTTTATTTTTTATTTTGGCATAAGACCATTCACCTCCTCTTTCATTTTTTTCTTTTCTTTTCCACAACCCCCAACTTATCTCTTTTAATGTACTTGGGTTATGGTAGTAATATTTTCTCATATTTCCACCTTTACTCCTCTTAAGTGCTTCTCACAACATGTGTATAACTAAGTTCTTTTAAATGAGAGGTAAGGATAAAATATTTTTAGGCTCATAAATGTAAGTAAATGGTTTATCGAAAGAAACAAGGCTCAATTTTTCTTTTCAAGAAAAAGGCTCAAATAGGTGACTAGCGATAAATATAACAAGGGTAAGTTTAAAAAGGCTCAAACGGTCCAAAAATGGCCTACATCATATCCTAAGTAGTGTGCATTCTATGATTTTCACCTCAAGTGATTATCAAATAAGTTCTAGAGCTTGTAGAGACCGCAAAAGTATTCACAAAACAACCGCGCATAAAACTTCTCCAAATGCTTTAGACTAATCATGCAATCTTACCACAAACCAGAGTCTCAAACCAAAGAAAAATTGACACTTAATTTATTCTCAAAGCGAAGCAAGATTTAACTTCTTCTAAATGCTATATGCCATCTCGATTAAGCTCATATCATTGACATGTGAATTAACTCCAAGACTAACACAAAGCATGCTAAAAACAAACAAACATTTTTTATTTATTTTTTTTTTTAACAACGAAAAGAAAGAAAGTGACACCAAGCAGTTCAATGAAAAAAAAAATGTGTTTCCTCCACCCCCAACCTAAACATTACATTGACCTCAATGTAAAAGAAAAAGGAAAGGAAACTCCCTTTGTAGCCAAAAGTGCACAGAAGCTGAAAATTGCGCACTACCATTTGAACTGTATGTCGCTCTTCTTGCTGAAATTTTTTTTTTCTTCAGAAATTTAAATTAAACTAAAAACTAACAATTAAGATTGAATAAAAACTAACTAAAAACATAACAAAAAAAATAAAAAGAAAAACATACCTTTGTTTTGTGGTCAAGGTGAATAGACCCATAAGCGGAATGTCTTCCACTTCCGGATCATGTCTATCAATTATCTTAAGTCGTTGACCGTTTACTTTAAAGATCCGGCCATCTCTAGTATCTTCAATTTCTACCGCCCCATTTTCAAAAACATTTTTTACTATAAAAGGGTCGGTCCATCTCGACCGAAGTTTTCCAGGATGCTTATGAAGTCTGGAGTCATATAAGAACACACGATCATTGGGTTCAAATGTTTTCCTCAAAATATTTTTGTCATTGAATACCTTCATCTTAGCCTTATAGATTCTAGAATTTTCATAAACATCGTTTCTTAATTCTTCTAACTCGGTCAGCTGATATTTTCGAAGTTTACCCGCTTCGCCCATGTCAAAATTAAAAGACTTGATGGCCCAATAAACTCAATGCTCGAGCTCCACAGGTAAGTGACAAGGCTTTCCAAAAACAAGCCGATAGGGCGACATACCTAAGGGAGTTTTAAAGGCTGTACGGTAAGCCCAAAGCGCATCAGTTAGTCTCAAAGACCAATCTTTGCGATCGGGGTTAACTGTTTTTTCTAAAATTTGTTTAATCTCCCTATTAGCAAGCTCTACTTGTCCACTAGTCTGAGGATGATAGGTAGTAGAGATTTTATGTAATACTCCAAATTTTTTCATTAAAGCTTCAAAGGAACGGTTGCAAAAATGTGTACCTCAATCACTAATTATAGCACATGGTGTACCAAATCAAGATAACACCTTTTCTTTAAAGAATTTAATCACTGTTCCATTATCATTGTTTCGACAAGCAGCTGCCTCTACCCACTTGGATACATAATCTATTGCTACAATGATATATTGGTACCCGAAAGAAGGAGGGAAGGGTCTCATGAAATCGATGCCCCAACAATTAAAGATTTCAATCACTAAAATAGCGAGACACAGCTCTTAACTTTCGACATCTTTCACAAGAGCAACAATAGGTGTTTGTATCTTTAAACAAAATAGGCCAATAAAATCCACACTGCAAAATTTTTGCAACGGTTTTTTCACCGAAAAGTGGCCTCCACAAGCTTGGGAGTGACAAAATAGACACTCGAAATCTCTTCATTAGGGATGCAACGCCTTAGAATTTGGTCAAGGCAGTACTTAAAAAGATAGGGGTTATCCCAATAAAAATTACGTACCTCATATAAGAATTTCCTCTTGTCTTGAGCGTTCCAATCCATAGGTATCTCACCTGTAGCCAAATAATTTACGATGTGAGCAAACCATGATAGAGAAGTAATGGAGAGTAATTGCTTATCGGAAAAATCATCTTTGATTGGCATGTCATCACAAGTGTCCTCAAAAGTGAGTCTGGATAAATGGTCAGCTACTACGTTCTCCACTCCTTTTTCATCCTTGATGGTGATATCAAATTCTTGCAAGATGAGGATCCATCGGATTAGTCGTGCCTTAGCATCCTTCTTTGTAAGAAGATACTTGAGGGTTGCACGATCTGTAAAAATAAGGATAGGAGAACCGATTAGATGAGCACGAAATTTATCTAAAGCAAATACTACAGCTAGCAACTCTTTTTCAGTTGTAGAGTAATTCATTTGAGCACTATTTAAAGTCTTACTAGCATAGTAAATGACAAAAGGTTTACCTTCCCTTCGCTGTCCAAGAACAACACCTACAGCGTAGTCATTAGCATTGCACATGATTTCAAAAGGTAAAGTCCAATCTGGCCACTGCATTATAGGTGTGGAAGTAAGCTTGCCAATCAACATTTTAAAGGCCTCTTGACAAGCTTGACTCCACTCAAATGGGGTATCTTTAACTATGAGGACACATAGTGGTCTAGATATTTTTGAAAAATTTTGTATGAACCTCCTATAAAAATCTGCATTACCAAGGAAAGATCTCACATCCTTTATTGTCTTAGGGGTAGGCAATTTAGAGATTAACTCAATCTTAGATTGATCAACCTCTATTCCTTTAGAAGAGACAATATGCCCTAAGAGAATGCTGGATGGTACCATGAAATGGCACTTTTCCCAATTTAAAACCAATTCTTTTTCCTCACAGCGAATTAATACTCTTTCTAAATTCATTAAGCATGTTTCAAATGAAGATCCAAAAACAGTTAGGTCATCCATAAAAACCTCCATGCAATTTTCAACCATGTCACTAAAAATGCTCATTATGCAGCGTTGAAAAGTAGCAGGGGTGTTACATAATCCGAATGGCATTCTGCGAAAAGCATAGGTGCCAAAGGGACAAGTAAATGTGGTCTTTTCTTGGTCTTCTAATGCAATTTCTATTTGATAATAACCAGAATAACCATCTAGAAAACAGTAGAAGGGATTACCAGCTACACACTCAAGAATTTGATCAATAAAAGGGAGTAGGAAGTGGTCTTTTTTGGTGGTAGCATTTAATTTTCTGTAATCAATGCACACACGCCACCCGTTCACAAGTTTGGTAGGGACTAACTCTCCTAGGTCATTTTTTATCATAGTGACTCTGGACTTTTTCGGGATGACTTGCGTAGGGCTTACCCACTTACTATCAGCTATGGGATATATAATACCTACATATAATAGTTTCAGTACTTCATTTTTCACTACTTCTTTCATAGTGGGGTTAAGCCTACGTTGAGGGTCTCTACAAGGACTGGTTCCTTCATCCAAATTTATTTTATGGGAGCATATCAATGGACTAATTCCCTTTAAATCAGCCATGCTCCATCCCAGGGCTGATTTGTGTTCATTTAAAGTTTGAATTAATCTCTTACCTTGGGTCTCAGATAATTCGGAAGAAATAGTAACATGAAAGGTATCACCTGGACCGAGAAATGCATGTTTTAGACCCTTAGGTAGTGGCTTTAATTCGACTTTAGGTGCTTCCACACTTGAGGGGACTTGAGTCTTGCTTCTTTTGGGCAGCTCCTCAAACCTTGGTTACCATGCCCGATTTCCATAATCATGAGATTTGTCAAAAACAACACATATATCAATTATATCAGTTTTATCATCAAATAAATCTATCTCAGAATTAACAAGAAAATTTTCAAGAGGGTCATAATCATGAGTTAAGAAAACTCCCTCTTTGACGAGTGACTCGATCATGTACAGCTGGTGGTTTTCGTCCTCATCTTCGGGCTGTTTTGCAACATTGAAAATATTTACTTCAAGGGTCATGTTGCCAAAGGACAGCTTCATGAGACCATTCCTACAATTTGTTAGAGCATTCGCAGTAGCAAGAAAATGTCTACCCAAAATCAAATGGATTTTAGAGTTAGTGTCTACAGCAGAAGTAGTATCAAGAATTAAAAAATCAACAGGATAATAAAATTTTTTAATTTGAATCAAAACATCCTCAACCACACCTCGGGGTACTTTGACTGAGCGATCAGCCAATTGTAATACCACGCCGGTTGGTTTGATTTCTCTTAACCCCAGCTGTAAGTAAACGGAAAATGGCATCAGGTTTACACTAGCGCCTAGATCTAGTAAGGCTTGTCCGACCTCATGATTTCCAATGCTGCACGCAATGGTAGGACAACCCAGATCTTTGTATTTCGAGGGAATTCTTTGCTCAATTAGTGCACTAACTTGCTCAGTTAGGAAAGTTGTTTTCTTGACATGATGTTTCCTCTTAATTGTGCACAAATCTTTGAGAACTTTTGCATAGATGGGGACTTGTTTAATCACATGCAAAAGAGGGAGATTAAGTTTCACTTGCCTTAAGTTCTCAAGGATTTCATCATTCATTTCCAGATTTTTCTTGTTGGATTTTAAAGCTTGGGAGAATGGTGCCTTAAGAGGATTTTTGGTCACTTCAGGGTCTTTGGACAGTTCGGTTTCACTACTAGTTTGACCCTTTCTCACATCCTCAAGTTTATTCTCTGGTGGAATGTGTAGTGACTTACCACTTCGGGTCTCAATGACATTTACATCTTTCACATTTTCTTGTGCCATATGTTGACCGTGAGGTATGGACTGAGCTTGGGCAGGGAACTTACCTCGCTCAGTCACACTCAAGGAGCTCATTAATTTAGACACTTGGCTCCTTATTTCTTTGTTTTCCTCAACCAACTGTGTAATTAATGCCTCACACTTTTGGTTTGTCTTGCCTTGTGCTTCTATAAAAACATGCAAGGTGTCTTCTAAAGAGTTCCTAGAGGATGAGGGTGCATGATAAGGTGCTGGGTATGATCTAGGGGGCTGTGCATGCTGCTGATTTTCAGATTTCCAACTGAAGTTGGGGTGATTTCACCACCTCGGATTATAAGTGTTAGAGAAGGGTGTTGAGGGCTTCTTGTACATGCCTAAGATATTGCATTGTTCCTCGTACAGCGCTCTCATGTCAACAAATGTGGGATAATCTTGCATGGGATGATCAACTCCACCACACACAAAACATGATTCTAAAGGTTCGGCCTGATTAACCATGTGTGTTGGATTTTTCGTTTTTAATGTCTCCAACTCCCTAGTAAGCATTTCGACCTTGGCCTTGAGGTTATCCTCTTCCCTAAAATGGTAGATTCCTCCACCATTAGGTCGTGACCTATTTGTGCTCTCAGTAGCACTGGGTCCAGTCCATGTGTGAGCTTTCTCAGCAAGCTCATTGAGGTACTCAATAGCCTCATCAGGGTCTTTTTGCAGAAACTCTCTATTACACATCATCTCGACAAATTGGCGTTCTCTATAGGTAAAACCCTCATAGAAATAGCTCACTAAATGCCAATTTTCGTACCCATGATGTGGACACATACTTAACAGCTCTTTAAATTTCTCCCAAGACTGATACAAAGTCTCGTTTTCCTTTTGTACAAAGGTGGAGATTTGTCTTTTCAAAGTGTTAGTCTTATGTTGATGGAAGTACTTATTAAAAAAAACTTCTCGTTCCATGACCCAATTGATCGTGGTCTCAGCGAGTATAACCAACTCTTAGCTTTATCCTTTAAGGAGAAAGGAAAAAACTTGAGTCTCACGATATCATCAGTTGCATCGTGACTATGGAAAGTCGCAACTACTTCCTCAAATTCTCTAATGTGCATATAGGGGTTCTCGTTTTCCATGCCATGAAAAGTAGGGAGAAGTTGTATCATCCCTGTTTTAAAATCTTGATGACGGGTATTGGCTGGAAACATAATGCACGATGGTGTGGCTGTCCGATTAGGATGTAGGTAATCTTTAAGAGTCCTAGCACCATTCTCATTTGGATTTTCAGCCATGTTAACAAAATCCTCTAAATTTTCTTATGAGGGTGCACTATGGTTTGATCTAGGCGAGGTTTCACCAATGGAGGTGGAAAAAAAGGGTAACTCTAATTCGGGTCCTCTAATGAATCTACCTCGCGAATCTCTCGGTCTAAGCATGCACCAATTAATTTAGAGGGGGAAACAAATAAATAAAACAGAATAATGAACAAATAAATAAAACAGAATAATGAACAGATAAATAAAAACAGAATAATAAACAAATAAATAAAAATAAAATAAAATAATAAACAGATAAATAAAAGCAGAATAATAAACAGATAAATAAAAACATAATACAATAATAAACAAATAAATAAAAACAGAATAATAAAAAGAATAAAATAATAAACAGATAAATAAAAGTAGAATAATAAACAGATAAATAAAAACAAAATACAATAATAAACAGATAAATAAAAACATAATAATAAACAGATAAATAAAAACAGAATAATAAAAGAAAATTAGAAAATCAAAACAAAAGTAAATGAATAATATTACCGTATTTACAAACTGCTGAAAAGAAAAATATTTACGATTTTTTTTTTTTACCGCCGCACTCAAAGTTGACAAGTTTCCTTGTACTTAAAAGTGTTTCCCCGGCAACGGCGCCAAAATTTGATTACACTCAAAGTATAACATGGTTATTGTGGTACGGCTTTAGGGTGTCGATTCCACAGGGAAACAAGTTAAGTATAAAGGAAAATGTGTGAACCTTAAAACGAACGATAAAAGTTAAACTAAAGATTTTTGAGCTTTGATAGTGAAATAATGTAAAGGAAAATTGCGTAAATGTAAATGAAATATAAATGAGAAATAACAAGGTTCTGAGAATCCTCCTTAGGTTTGTTCCTTATTTCCACTCTTGATTCAATTGATTTTATCTCAATTGTAAGTTTCAGCTCCCAAACAAGCAATCGGAATATATTCAATCAAGCACATTTATAACTCTTATATAATTGCTATGAATTAATCATTGATTTTGGTTCATGCACACATGACCGATCTTAAAGATTATCAAGAAACGACAATATATTTTAAAAGACAATATCACAGTAATGGACAATCAATAAGATAAATCTACCGGAATCAATCACATCCAAACAACCTCAATGGAGGAGAATGATGCAATCACCGGATTAAGAGAGTCTAAAAGAAGAAGAATAAAAACTACATCTATCACATGAACTTAAATCTTCTTACTTAATCAATGAATAATTCATAAACAATATTTAACAATAAATCCATACAACTAAATCAAGAACAGGAAATAAAGAACAAGAAATCCCTAAAGATTCATCCTTTTCCCTTGTAAAATGATTAGTTGGCCATGGAAATCAAGGTGGAAGAACAATAAGGATGCTCTCCCCTTGATTTGCAACCAAAGAAAACTTAGAAATAAAATGGAAGAATGTTGGATTTGGATCCCTTGAATCCTCTCTTTTTTTCTCTCTTCCTTGCTTTCTCTCTTCTTCCTTGAATACCCGGCTGCACACTCCTTAAGGAGTCATTTATAGATAAGTAGCAGCTAGGGGTAATTTGGTCCAAAAAAATGTCATTTGGTCGCCCTAATCAGGTCCAGAAGTGAGTGGGTGCCTAGGCGCTGCCTTACCCGCACCTAGGTGCTGGTTATGTCCGAGAGTGGAAGGCGTGGTGCTCATTTTTGGGCGCCTAGACGCTCACTCTTGCAGATTGAGAGGCATGGCGCTCATGTATGGGCGCAAAGGCGCCCACTCTTGCAGATTGAGAGGTGTAGTCCCTGGAAGGCATGGTGCTCAGTTTTGGCGCCCACTCTTGTTGCCCTTGGTCAGCTTGTGCACACAGTCTTGCTGCCCTTCACCAGCTTGAACCCAGAAGTGCACACACTAGTGTGCCTTCCCTTACCTTGCTCCAAAGTGATGCACACACTTGTGTGCAGTCTTCTAACTTGCTGTATTTTATTACTCCATTCTTGGTTTAGACTTTAACCATCTTTGAATAATGTTTAGATATGTCTAAACCTTAGACAAATATCAACACCAACATGCAAGAACTTTTGGCGCTTTAAACATAGATCGCTTTAACATCTCTTTTGGACTCAAAGTACCTGAAAATGCATCGAATTAAGTCAATAATTTATGAATATCACTTTAGAGTTATCAACATGTAAAAGTGCGATTACGACCAAGATCAACCCTAAAATGTTAACAATTAAGTATTGTTTAGATGCATTTTATGACTCTCATCACTCCTAAATCTAGTAATGCTCGCTCAAACAACTGATCACCTATCCTACATGAAATAGTAAAACTACATGGATCTTTTAGTTTTGGTGGTAGTTTTCTTAACAATACCGCACTTACCTCTTCAGTTAGAGCCACTGTTTCATGTTCTTGAAACTTTCTTTTATTAGTGCAACAATCTTTTAAAAATTTAGCATAAGAAAATATTTGTTTAATTGTATCTAATAAGGGGATGTTAATTTCTACTTTTCTCAAAGTTTCAAAAATATCAAGCAATTTATCTTTCTTTGGTGTTACTAACCTTTGAGGGAAGGGTGGTGCATTCCACTTCTCTACTTCACTTACCTTGGATGTGGATGGCTTAGCTTGGGATGCTTGAGCTGGCTCATTAACTCCTATGATTTTACCATTTCGGAGAGTTGTAACTACTTTCAGCTGCTGATGTCCTCTTGGATTTGGTAGTGTTTGTGCAGGAAGTTCACCTTGCTTTCTTTCACTTAGCTCTTTAGCAAATTGCCCCATTTGTACCTCTAACCTTTGAATTGCTTGCTCATGTGTTTGTTTTTGCTGATATAATGAAGTCATCAATATTGTCATTAGTTGCTGTTATTGAGCGGCTAATTGCTTTACAAGACTTTCTAGATCATCATTCTTGGGTTCTGGAACTGGTTGGGCTACTTTATGGAAGTTCCTTTGTTGCCCTTGAAGGTTCAAGGTGTTTTGATTATTGCTCCATGAGAGGTTAGGGTGGTCTCGCCATCTAGGGTTGTATGTGTTTGCATATGCACCGTTCGGTCCCACATAGTTTGTTTGCTCGGGATCTGTAGATGAATACAAATGGCAGGTCTCAGTAGTGTGATCAAATTGAGAACATAAAGTACATACCTGGCTTTGTGTAGCTTGTGGTCAAGGAGAGATGTTTTGAGTAGACATGGCTTTTACAATCATATCTAGCCTCATATCTAGCTTCCTCTCCAAAGCAGCTATTTGGGCAGAGGGTCCACCATTCAGAGTAACCTCATATATACCTTTGCTCTTGACTCCTTGTCTACCTCTAGAGGAGAATTATTGGGTATGCTCACTCAATGCCTCAAACAGCTCCATGGCTTCTTCACTGCTCTTCTCCATCAGCACACCTCCATAACCAGAATCAGCAATACCTTCATTCATGTCATTTAGACCTTCATAAAATGATAGTACCAGCTCTTCTTGAGGTAGGTTATGGTGTTGGCATTTGAGTAGTAGCTCGTTGAAGTGTCCCCATGCCTCAAAGAACAGATCTTCATCCCTTTGTTGGAAGGATTGGATCTCCTTCCTCATTTGCCTCGTCTTTTGGGCTAGGAAGAACTTCTTTAGGAATTTGCCAGCCAACTCCTCCCAAGTGTGGATTGAAACTGCAGGCAAAGAATTGCACCATAGCTTAGCATTATCTTTTAAGGAAAAGGGAAATAGAATTAACCTTATTCCTTCTTGGTCTAGGCCCTGGATGTGCTGGAATTTACAGAGATCAAAGAATTCCCGAAGGTGCAAGTATGGATCCTCTGCCAGTGTACCCCTAAAATGAGTCAAAGCATTGAGTATCTGCGGGGATATGTAATAGTTTCCCTCTGCTTCCGGTTGATATGCAATGCATGAAAGATGGTTGAGGTTCTGTGGGATGAAGGATTGCTTCATCGGTCTTCGTGCAGGTGGTTGCTGGATTTCTAGCTGTTCCGCCATTGGTGCTTCTTTCGTGAATTCCTCTTCTTCCTCTTCAAAGTTGTCTCTAAGATTTTGTCGGATGGTCCACTCAAGCTCGGGATTAAAGAGAAAGACTGTTGGATGTCGGGATCGAAGTCTGTGCATGAATCAGGTAAAATAGCTTCAGTGCAGTAGTTCAACTCAGCTGCTCGGATAACTTTCTGTCCTATTTGCTCTCGATCGGACAGAAGGTTGTGATCGATCGCAAGTATTACAGAACCACTGATTAGGGTTTGATGTACCTGAAACAAAAAAGAAATCGATTAGGGTTTGATGAAAAGTAGAAATAAAGATGGTAAATAAAATAAAAATGATGATTAAACTAAACGAAAGTAATCCTAAAATAAAATTTAGCGCAATCCCCGGCAACGGCGCCAAAAATTTGTTGGACAAAAATGTACCTAAATTAATAAGTAGATAATCATACTAGTTTTACTTGCAAGTGCACAAGGTCAATAGCGTAGTATAGTGTGCGGAAGCAAGGTCATCTCCACAGGGATTGGTAAAGTTCAGTTTTTTTAATTAGTTTCTTTAAGTAAAAAGAAATAAAATAACTGATGTGTGTGATTTGATAATAATAAAGACATAGGGCTTTGATATCCACCACTAGTCATACTTTCCCAAATGTATAAGGTATCAGTGCACTAGCCTTATCATGTATACCTACTGGTTGCCAACCTAAGGGCATGGTATCTACTCTTTAAGCTATTGATTTCCCTAAGCAACGAGTTAGGCATGGTATCTACTCTAACTCTTTTCTTCCTTAAGGGATTCAGCATGGTATTTGCTTGAGTTGTTCCTTAAGAAAACATAAGTACTATGGAAATCGACAACCACATGAGACCTAGGGCATGGTATCTACTCCTGGTTTCCCGTGTTGATTAACCCGGGTATCCGGATAAGATATCCCTTGTTACTAATGTTAGACCCAGGACTCGGTCATCCAAATTGATCTAACTAACATGTCCATACCACATGTATACGTTGGCCATACACATACATATGAGGAACTTAAATAAGCACAGGCATTAATCAAGTTAAGCAACATAATAAAGGCTATTGGCAAAGATTTATAAATGCATAAATATATGAGAAAGCATAACTAGGGCTTCAATCGAGCCCTATAAGAAAGTTAGTTACACATGCTGTCTAAAAACATCATATATAAACTAAACATAAGGGAAGAATAAACCTGAGAGAAGAGGCGTCAATTCTCTCCTAAAGCTTACAACTCCAAGTAAAAGCTAAGAGAAGTGTTCTCTAAGTTGTGGTGTATGTTGTGTGTGCTTTACAGGTATATTTATAGGTATTTGAGAAGTCCTAAGAGGTGCAGAAAACTCTAAATTTCCTAAACCGACAAAAACTCTTTATTTCCAAAACAGGGTTCTGCAGTTTACTGTTCACGCCCGTATATGTGCGCTCGATCGCACTCGTCTTGCGCTCGATCGCAGTGCTGCGCTCGATCCCTCTTTTGTGCGCACGATTGCAATGTGCGCTCGATCACATTGCATGGTGCGATCGATCGCAGATTGACCAGAGGCTGCTCCAGGATTTTCAGGCTTCTTCCTTTAAGTGCCAAAACTGCTCTTTTCTTCCAAAACCTATAAAACACATGTGAAATACACAAATGAAGTAAAACGAACTAAATTAACGTAACTAAGGACCTAATAAATGTAAATAAGGGGGGCTTAAATATGAATATTTAAGCACCTATCAGGTGACTATGCCTATTTATACGTCTTCCTACGTGTTCTTTTTGTCGTATCTCCCTTCCAAACACTGTTACCCTCTCCATTAGGGTTACGTTTGAGTTTCCATCTTCTCTCAAACTCTCTCCTCCATGGATCACTGTGGCTCCTTCTCTCACCGTATTTTCAGCTCTGACAATGTAATACCCGTATTCGTAAAGAAAATGTAAAGAAGTAATTTAACAAATATGATATGGAGTTAAAATAATATATATATATATATATATATATATATATATATATGTATATGCGAAAGATTTAATTTTTATAAAACAATTCTTAAAAAAATCGGACACGTGGTGGTGTAAAGAAAATGAAAATGAAAAAAAAAAACCAAATTCGTGCAACACCTGGACTTCCAGGTGTTGCAACAAAAGTCCAAAGGTTGTTGCATATTAAACAACGCTTGAAATTTAAACAGTGTAAAGCGGTGCGGTGCCATGTGAATTTCGTTATTTATATTGAATTTTTTTATTAGTTTACCAAATTCTGTTTAGTTTTCTTCAATCTCAGATCTGGACTACTCTATTTCTTTAAACACTTGGGGACCAAAAGAAAGATTGAAAGAATATAATTTTGAAGGGGTTTACGGGAGAATTTTATAGAAAGTTACAAGAAGCTCTAAGAAAAACATAAGGTAATAATGTAAAGTTTATTTTTGAAATTTAGCATACATGAAATTCCCAGAATTTAATGTGGGAAATTTCAAAGGGTGTAAATTATGGAAGAATTGAAGAATAAATTAGAATTTAATATGAATATTATGTCACGTGTTGACGATCAGCAACTGGGGAAAATTGTTAAGAGGAGTAGGAAAGGCAAGAAGGTGATCCACGGGTGGCTTTAAGTGCTACGTGGTGAGTTAGATTTACTTTAAGTAATAAAGATAAATATGAAATATATAGTGATAATATTTGAATAAATTATTAACCTATAATTTGATAATAGATGAAAGTTGTTTAATGGGTATGATATTTAATTGGTAGACTATATGTTGTAAACCTCATAGCGAGATAATTATGAGATAATTGATGGTCTTAAGGTGAACAAATATATAAGAATAAGAAATTGATAGAGAATAAGACTTATAATATGTGTAGTGATAGTATAATGCTATTTTTAAGTTATTTGAGATATAAATGATTAAATATTAAAAGACTATTTATACAAATTGAATACTTCTAATAAATTTAATTCACTGAGCTTGTGAAGTTCATCCCTCATTATTAAATGATTTCAGGCAGCAGGTAGGACAAATAGTTGGTGAGTTGAGATTCAGACGGATTTATTATCTGTAAGCCATGTGGTTCACATCCTTAGACTAATAAGAAGAAAAAAAATATGTATTTATTCATGCATATCATATTGTATACAATGTTTAAGTTGAGATCTGAATGATGTATCTCTCCTGTTAAGGGTTGAGGATTGATGTAAATAATTGAAGTTGATAAATTTTTATTGTTGCATATATGTGTCATGTTGAGATTTTCAAAAATGTGATGACACCGTCTCGGGGGTGGCCAACACGGGATGGGTCATTACAATTTTAGTATCAGAGTATTAGGTTTTATGATTCTGTAGACTGCATAAGAACTTAATGAATCGGAAGATCTTAAGAAACTATATTTTAATATAGACTCTGAGGATGACACGTGGACATACTAGAGCTAGAGGTAGAGTTCTAAATTAGAAGGGACGTGGTAGACCTCCAATATTTAGAAGAGCTGAAGCAGAGGGGGAGGTTGAGTCTGTGGTTCCTACAAGGGAACAGATTGATAGTGCAGCTGGTACTAGTAGAGCTGGAGAGAGAATCTGAGGTTAAGAAGGATGAAATAAGAGGAGCACTTGATCGTGCTGTAGAGAGGATGAATGCAGCTGGAAAAAAAAGGCTGATAATTTGCAGGGGAGATTAGAGGAGAGGGGTAGAATGGAACCTGAAGTGGTGAGACAAGAGGTTTATGAGAAAGAATGTGTGTTTGCACACGAGATGCAATGTGATTGTTTTGTGAGATTTCTTAAGTTTAAACCCTAGACTTTTAGAGGATTTATAAATCCTGTAAAAGTTGAGCAGTGGATTAGACATGTCGAGAAATATTTTGAGGTCTTACCGATGACAGATAGACAAAAGGTTGTTTTTGCTTCATTTATGCTAGAAGGTGAAGCTTCTCAATGGTGGGAGGATATTTTTCCCAGTGTAAGCACACAGGTAGAATAACCTTTAACTTGGAGTAAGTTTAAGGATGAGTTTTTTGGGAAGTATTTTCCAAATACCTTTCGAGCACAACAAGAAAGATATTTTATTCATCTAAGGCAAGGTAATTTATCGATGGCTGAATATGATAGTAGATTCATAACCTTGTCAAGGTTTTTGCCTGAATTAGTGAATATAGAGGAGAGAAAATGTAAGAGATTTTTAGACGGGTTACACTATGAAATTCGGACTAAACTCTCTTATATGGGCTTGGAAATTATGCTATACTGGTGGATAAAGCATTACAAATTGAGAAGGATTTGATGGAGTTTAGAAGTATGGAGGAGTGGCTGAAGAGGTCTAGATATAAGGGACCTAGAGGTGGTGGCAATATGAGTGTGCAGGGTGGGAGACCACCCCAGAAGGGGCGTTCCTTATCACAAGGAACTGTAGTACAGAATTAGAGCAAAGCAGGAACTGTTGCTTCTATCACTCAGAGTAATACCGGCGGGACCCCTAGGTTCAGGAGACAGGTTATGGGAAGTGGGAGTTATAGTAGATGAGTAAGTATGCCACCAAAGGGAGGTGGTAATCTGATGTATGATCGAGAGCTAAGGGTTTGCTTCAGATATAATCAGAAAGGGCATCTGTCTTGGAATTGCTCTAAGTAGATATGCTTTGTATGTGGTGAGGGAGGACATGTTGTTGCGGATTGTTCAGTGGGGAAATCTACTAACGTAGGCATTGGAAGTGTTGGGAGAAGACCGGTGGAGAGAGGTGGTGTATCAAAAAGTGTGCGGAACAGAGTTCGAGGATCAGTAGCTGAGAGAGTATGTGGTAGCCAATTACAGTCCAGAGACAGCAGAGTATATGCATTGACCCAACGGGATGCACAAGCCACTTCTGATGTTGTTATGAGTATAGTATCTATCCTTGATAGGCCTGCTAGATTATTGATTGATCATAGTCCAACCCATTCTTTCGCATCCAGTGTTTATATGAAATCTATTGATGTTAGTGCTAGTCTTTTGAAGCATACTATTGTTGTTGAGGTTCCCACTGGGGATAGAGTTATTATCAGGACAATTTATCGAAGTTGTGTGATTTATATGACTGATAGAGAATTTGAAGTTGATTTATTGCCTTTAGATATGACAGATTTTGATTTAATTCTGGAGATGAATTGATTATCTGCATATCATGCTTGGGTAGATTGTTTTAGGAAAAATATGGCGTTCAAGATAACTGGATAGGAAGAGTTTAATTTTTAGGGAGAACGTAAGATACTTGCTAACTGTCTTATTTCTGCCTTAACTGTCAGTAAATGGTTAAAGAAGGGTTGTGAAGGGTATTTGGCATATATGGTGGATTCTAACAAGGAGAGTAGGAAGTTAGAAGAAATCTTGGTGGTAGTAAAAGATTTTTCTGATGTATTCCCTGAAGAGTTGTCTAGTTTGCCTCCCAATATATAGATTGAGTTTTTATATTAAGGTGATTCCAGGATCAGCACTCATATCTATAGCACCTTATAGAATGGCACCAGCTAAATTGAGAGAGTTGAAGGTTCAGCTTCAGGAGTTGCTAGATAAACAGTTTATTCGACCTAGTATGTCACCTTGGGGAGCCGCTGTATTGTTTGTCAAGAAGAATGATGGGATAATGAGATTGTGTATGGATTATAGACTGTTGAATAAGATCACTATCAAGAATAGATATCCTTTGCCAAGGATAGATGATTTGTTCGAATAGTTATAGGGAGCTAGAGTGTTTTCTAAGATAGACCTGAGATCAAGTTATCATTAATTGAGGATAAAGGAAGGGGACATGCCTAAGACTGCTTTTAAGACACGTTATGGCCATCGTGAGTTTCTGGTCATGCCATTTGGGTTGACTAATGCTTCTGCAGCATTTATGGATCTAATGAATTGGGTGTTTAAACTATTCTTGGATAGATTTGTGATTGTGTTTATTGATGATATTCTGGTATATTCTAAGAATGCAAAGGAGCATACGCAACATTTAGAGATAATGTTGAAAATTCTGATTAGAGAGAAATTATATGCAAAGTTCTCTAAGTATGAGTTTTGGTTGAGTGAAATATCTTTCTTAGGGTATGTTGTGTCAAGAGAGGGAATAGCAGTTGACCCATAAAAGGTAGAAGCAGTATTAAATTGAGAAATACCCACTAGTGTAACTGAAGTTAGAAGCTTTTTGGGGTTGGGTGATTATTATAGGAGATTCATCCAAAAAAATTCTATGATTGCTGAACCATTAACTAGATTGACCAGGAATGACGTGAAGTTTAGGCGGTCAGAGGAATGTGAAAGAAGTTTCCATCTGTTGAAAGAAAAATTGACTACTGCCATAGTATTAGTGCTTTCTTATAGTGATGAAGGATTTGTAGTATACAGTGATGCGTCACATCAGAGGTTGGGATGTGTGTTGATGCAACATGGGAGAGTTATACCTTATGCATCTAGACAATTGAATAACCATGAGAGGAATTACCTGATCCATGATTTAGAATTGGCCGCCATAATTTTTGCTTTGAAGATTTGGAAACATCATCTATATGGAGCCAATTGTGAAATTTTTATTGATCATAAAAGCTTGATGCATTTACCGACCCAGAAGGGGTTGAATTTGAGACAGAGGAGATGGATGAAGTTTATTAGTGATTATGACTATACCATTCATTATCATCCAGGAAAGGCTAATGTAATAGCTGATGCATTAAGTAGAAAGGCTACAGGGAGATTAGCTGCTATTAGGAGTCATAATACTAGCTTGATGATAGAATTAAGAATAATGAGGATGCAATTGAGTGTCAATGATAGAGGAGTATTGATGGCAAATAAGGTGGTACAATCTTCAATTATTAATCGTTTATTACAAATACAGGGTAGAGATGAGGGGATAGAGAAGATCCGACGGTAAGCGTTGAATGAGAAGCCAATTGAGTTTAGAATTAGAGAAGATGATATGGTGGTATTGAGGCATCGAGTTTGTGTTCCTAATTATATGGATAATAGAAATGAGATACTAAGGGAGGCTCATGATTCTGTATATTCCATGCATCCTGAAAATAATAAAATGTACAGAGGATTGAGACAAAATTATTGGTGGTCAGGGATGAAGAAGTATGCAATGAAACATATTTCTAAATGTTTGACTTGTTAACAGATGAAGTCTGATAATAGACATCCAACAGGTTTATTGCAACCTCTTCCAGTACCTAAGTGGTCATGGGAAAATGTGAGTATAGATTTTGTCTCTAGTTTTCCTTGTACCCAGAGGGGCTATGACGTTGTTTGGGTTATAGTAGATAGACTTTCTAAGTTTTCACATTTCTTTCCTATTAAAACTGTCTGGAGTCCTAAAAAATTGGTTGAATTGTATGTAGCAGAGATTATAAGATTAAATGGAGTACCCTTTAGTATTGTATCAGATAGAGATTCTAGATTTTGGAGCAGTTTTCAAGAAGCTATGGGTACGCAATTACAGTTTAGTATAGCTTTTCATCCACAAACTGATGGGCAGACGGAGAGAATCATCAGAATACTAGAAGATATGCTGAGGGCAAGTGTATTGAGTTTTTCAGTAAGCTGTGATGCTTATTTTCTTTTGATCAAGTTTGCATATAATAATCATTATCAAACTAGTATTGGGATGGCACCATTTGAAGCTTTATATGGTAGGAGGTACAGAACTCCAGTATGCTGGGAAGAAGTAGGAGAGAGAAAGTTAATGGGTCCAGAAATGATAGATTTGACTATGGAGAGGATCAAATTGGTTAGAGAGAACCTTAGAGCAGTACAAAATAGACTGAAGGGATATGCTGACAATAGAATATGACCTCTCGAGTTTCAAGTTGGTGATTGGGTATTTTTGAAAATATCTTCGTGGAAAGGCATGTTGAGGTTTAAAAAGAAAGGAAAGTTGAGCTCAAGATTTATGGGGCCGTATGAGATGATTGAGAGAGTTAGACCATTAGCATATATATTGGATTTGCTTCCAGAGTTAAAGCAATTACATAATGTGTTTCATGTGTCACTTTTGAGAAAGTACTTACATGATGAATCTCATAGTATCTCGAATCAAGCGATAGAACTTCAGGAAGATTTAACTTTTATGCAAGTACCAATCAAAATTCTAAACAGAAAGGAACAAGTCTTGCGCAATAAAGTCATTCTTTTGATTCAAATATTATGGCGGAACAAAGATGTCGAAGAAGTCACTTGGGAGCATGAAGCAAGAATGAGGAAAGAATACCCCCGACTCTTTCATGAATTAGGTAAGAAAATTTCGAGGAAGAAATTTTTGTAAGGTGGGTAGAATTGTAATACCCGTATTCATAAAGAAAAGGTAAAAAATAATTTAATAAATATGACATGGAGTTAAAATAATATGTGTATATATATATGTATATATATATATATATGTGAAAGATTTAATTTATATAAAACAATTCTTAAAAAAAACGGACGTGTGGTGGTGTAAAGAAAAAGAAAAAAAACAAATTCGTGCAACACCTGGACTTCTAGGTGTTGCAACAAAAGTCTAAAGGTTGCTGCATGTTAAACAGTGCTTGAAATTTAAACGGTGTAAAGCGGTGCAGTGCCACGTAAATTTCATTATTTATATTAAATTGTTTTATTAGTTTACCAAATCCTATTTGGTTTTCTTCAATATCAAATCTAAACTACTATATTTCTTTAAACACTTGGGGACTAAAAGAAAGATTGAAAGAATAAAATTTTGAAGAGTTTTACGGAAGAATTTTATAGAGAGTCGCGAGAAGCTCTAAGAAAAACAAAAGGTAATAACGTGAAGTTTATTTTTGAAATTTAGCATACATGAAATTCCCGGAATTTAATGTAGGAATTTTCAAAGGGTGTAAATTATGGAAGAATTGAAGAATAAATTAGAATTTAATATGAATATTATATCAGGTGTTGACGATCAGCAACTGGGAGAAATTGTTGAGAGAAGCAGGAAAGGCAAGGAGATGATCCACGGGTAGCTTTAAGTGCTACGTGATAAGTTAGATTTACTTTAAGTAATCAAGATAAATATAAAATATATAGTGATAATATTTGAATAAATTATTAACCTATGATTTGATAATAGATGAAAGTTGTTTGATGGATATGATAGGCATAATTGACATGTGAAGAGTTATTATATGAGAAGTAATATTATTGGAATACTGAGTCGATTTAATAATGAAAGTGATAAATGATATTCTTGCCGAGTTATGGTTGATAAATTGATGTGATATATGAGGAGAAGAAATTAGTGAAATTGATCAAATAGTAGTTTGAGAAAAAGAAGGATAGCTAAATTTAATGTCTGAATACATGCTGGTTTTTGTATTCTTTTTCATATGCATATTTCATATCATTGTTCATATACATATGCATGAAATAAAAGAACCAGGAAGGAGCCGGTCTAAATGAAAAACCGTGACAGCTGATATATGTTGGAAATAAATGAAAATTGTGACAGCCGATATATGCTGAAAATAAAAGAACCGGGAGAAGGCCGGTCTAAATGAAATAAAAGAACCAGGAAGGCAGGCGGTCTAAAATAAAAACATGTCGACATGTGGGAAGACGTTCCTTAATAATAATTCATGCATTGCACCTGTTTTAAATATTGATTTTATTACTGAAATGTTGTTTTGTTATTGTAAATTTTTTTATAGATGAATGAGTCTCATAGAGAGACAGTTATGGTAAGAAAAGAAACATGGAAGTATAGAATGATAAGAACTATCTAAATGGTAGACTATATGCTATGAACCTCATAATGAGGTAATTATGAGAAAATTGATGGTCTTAAGGTGAACAAATATATAAGAAGAAGAGATTGATAGAGAATGAGACTTATGATATGTGTAGCGATAGTATAATGCTATTATCAAGTTATATGAGATATAAATGATTAAATATTAAAAGACTATTTATACAAATTGAATACTTCTAGTAAATTTAATTCATTGAGCTTGTGAAGCTCATCCCTCAATGTTAAATGATTTCAGGTAGCAGGCAGGACAGATAGTTGGTGAGCCAAGATTCAGACGGATTTATTATCTGTAAGCCACGTGATCCACATCCTTAGACTAATGAGAAAAAAATATTTGTAAATATTCATGCATATTATGTTGTATACAATGTTTAAATTGAGATCTGAATAATGTATCTCCCCTGTTAAGGGTTGAGGATTGATGTAAATAATTGCAGTTGATAAATTTTTATTGTTGCATGTATGTGTTGTGCTGAGATTTTCAAAATATGATGACACCGTCTCGGGGGTGGCCAACTCGGGATGGGTCGTTACAGACAATGACATTCCATTAGTCGTCGCCCCCAACGAAACCCCTCAAACGTCATTCAATCTCCTCCCTCCTCTCCTCTAGCCTTACAACCGCCCCATCCTTCACCTCGACCACCTCATCCTTCACCTTGACCACCATCCTCTCAAAACGTACGTCGCCTTTCTCTCTTTACTCAGTTCTACTACTACCATAACCGCCTCTAGTGGGAAAAGTTTCAGAACTTCTCCAACGCCAATACCACTCCCTCCATACTTGTTGACTTCGACTATTTTAATTCTGTGAATCTACCCATCCGTTCTTTCTTTGATATTCAAGGGTGGACCTCTGTTTTCTTAATCAACTTGCCTTTCTATCCAAACATGATCAAAGTTTTTTTTGCCACTGTCGAGTTCATTTCACTAGATGAACTCAAATTTACTATGAACCGGCAAGACTATCACTTGACTTTGGATGGTTTGGCAAAAATCTTGGGAGTACCCTCCAGTGGAGATTATTATTTCCCAATCAACAGGGCTTATCCCAACATTCCCAGGTTCTCCGTTGATGGTGCAATCAAGCTTCTCTCCGATCTTGAGGATCTTTCCAATCTCTCTCTGAATGATGGTCACATTCTCATCCCCATCAATCGGCTTTTAAGCAATCTACTGGCTTATGTTATTTTCCCACGGGGTGGATCCCGCCATGTGCTCTCTCATGCTGACATTCTCATCACTTGGCTCCTAGTCAAGTGGATCCCCACAAATCTACCATTCATCATTTTCCAACACATACGCCATATCGTTGCAGGTGAAGGCGATTTAAATCTGTGCTATGCCGCTTTTCTGACCAAAGTCTTTCATCACTTTTAGATAAGTGTTCATGGTGAAATCAGTCGACCAGTAAGTAGACCAGTGAGTTGACTAGTGAGTCGACCAGCAGAAGAATCAATCAACCAGTGAGTCGACCAGCAGAGCAACTAGTAGATCAGTGAGTCGACCCGCAAAAGAATCAGTCGACCAGTGAGTCGATGAGCAGAGCAACCAGTCGACCAGCAGAAAAACTAGTCGACCAGCAAAAAGACTAGTCGACCACCAAAGAGAAGACCCAATATACTTAAATTTTAATCAACTATATAATCTACCTAAAGAATCCTTTACACAACGGTTAGAAAAATTATAAAAGGCATTAAGATACAATCAAATGAGATTTTGAAGAGTAGATTTTGTAGAGATATCAGAGAAATTTTTTTTGGAGATTTCAGAGGATATCAAAGGAGAAAAGTTAGAACTTTCCTTCTGAAGACCTAAATGGAGTATGCAAATTGTTGGTTCATTTGTGTAGAAAAGGTACGAAGAAAACTAACAAGAAAAGTGCTTATTGTAATCTATTTCTTATTAAGAGATTGTTTTGTATTGAGAGTTGTGAGAAAAGTTGAGAGATTGAGTCCGAGAGTACTCATTGTAAAGGTCAGCTTGGTACTCAAAAACTCAAGCAAGTGTATTTGGTGATTCTAGTGGAACTCAGAAAACCGGAAGGCTATTGAAGAAGTGGACATAAGCTTATCGTCGAACCACTATAAATCTCGTCTTTCTCTTTTCTCTTCATAATCTCTGCTGTATTTAATCTTTGCTGATTAATTAATTTATGCTAATCACAGTTGAATTTTTATAGATTCAGTTCATCCGCTCTTGATCTACTCAACAGAAAGGAAAAAAAAATGTTCATTTACAACAATGGCAGCACTGAAACGTGTTGATGATATGAAGGTGATGAATACTGCTGCTGCAACGTTTTGGACTTCCATGTAAGGCCAACAAGCCTTACAATCATGAAAAAATTATACTCCATAGTAAAAGATTACTAATAGATTTATTTTCAATTATTTAAAATTATAATATAATTATGAAAAAATTATAATTAGTCAACATGGATAATAATACAGACAGTTTGTGGATTAAGATTGTACATTCAAATGGTAAAAAATCAATTAATTTAATTATAATAGAAAAGAGTTTTATGTGTAAATAAAAATTTAATTGATAATTTTTAAAAATTTTATTCATAATATTAATTGAATATATATATATATATATATATTACTAATCAAACTCTACAAAATTATAAACCAAGCTTTTGCTCTGTGTAAATATTTTCACATGTTTTAACTATACATGTTTTCCCTTGGATTTTTCATCAGAGATGGTACTCGACGATCACTGATTGGAGGCAGCCTGGCACTCCTTGCTTTTTTGACCAGAAATTAGTTGAACCTCAAGTCACGCTAGCTCTAGCGAGCACCCAAGAAGAAAGAGACGAGGAAAATGGATATAGCGGTTTTCACGTGTCAATTCAATTCTTGGTTCCAGTACATTCAATGACCACCTCTACCTCAAGTCCTCACCCGACCATCATCTGTCTCTCCACTTCTCTATCTAAAACTCTTTCCCTTTCCAGTTTGTCTCTGCAATGGCGACTGATTTACTATCTCTATCTCTCTCGCCTCACACGAACCGGTTGTTCATTCACAGAGCGAACCTCGCCGTTGACATCAGGAAACGACAGCGTCAAGTCCTCCTCCCAAGACGTCGCCATGTAGGGCCACATTACTCAATCCCAAATCTCACGATCACGAACTCCCTCGAAACCAGAACTCAATCCCAGGACTCGCCTCTGCAAACCACAAAACAACCGCCAAAGGACTCGTCTATCCTCCTCGATGTGACCGGCATGATGTGCGGTGGCTGTGTTTCCCGAGTCAAATCGGTCCTTTCCACGGATGACCGAGTCGACTCGGCCGTGGTCAACATGTTGACCGAGACCGCCGCGATAAGACTGAAACCGGAGGTTGCAGAGAGCGAGATGGTGGGTGATGTTGCGGAGTCTTTGGCTGAGAGATTGACGGAGTGCGGGTTTCAGTCGAAGAGGAGGGTCTCGGGGCTGGGAGTTGCGGAGAATGTGAGGAAATGGAAGGAGATGGTGAAGAAGAAAGAGGAATTGTTAGTCAAGAGCAGGAACAGAGTGGCTGTTGCTTGGACTTTGGTGGCGTTGTGTTGTGGATCGCACGCTTCGCATATTTTGCACTCATTGGGGGTTCATGTCTCTCATGGTAAAAAAAAAAATCGTTAAAAAAGTAGTTTTCGAAATTAACGGTGATATGGTTGGTTTCAGACTTCAGTGGTCATTTTACTTTGAGCTAGTGTTAAAAGGAAGCTAATGTTGCTTCATTTTACTACTTTTGACTTGATTTTGACGTGGTTGGCGTAGGACCCGTATGGGAGGCGCTTCATAATTCGTATGTGAAGGGTGGATTGGCTTTAGGGGCTTTGCTGGGACCTGGAAGAGGTTGGTTGACATCCGCATTTCTCTGATTATAATGCATTTCTTTTCGTGAATGAACTAGGTTTTGATTGATTCACATGCAAACAGATGGAACTAGTTAGCATTTCTGTAGTGGATACATAAACTTTTACTATGTAGTATTCTTTATATTTCTCTGCCCTTTCATGTTTTTATTGTTGTTCAAAAGTTCAACTTAGGTTCTTTATGATCTTTGGTCTATAGACCCATGGTCATTTAACCTTAAATATAACCTGATTCCTATATTTTAGTTGTGTGTTATAGGTGCTAACAATTGCTTCCCCTATAATGCACAGTAAATATCAAACTTGGTTCAGTACGTTATTTGATTTAAAAGAAATGAAAATTTACCGCAGACTTGCTATTTGATGGTCTAAGGGCATTCAGGAAAGGAGCCCCTAATATGAATTCACTGGTGGGATTTGGATCAGTTGCTGCATTTATCATTAGTGCGGTGAGAATTTTTTCTGAAGGCTGATATTTTGTTTTCCCCTGCATTGTAGGATTGTACCATTTTGCTATTAATTCTAATATTCTTCAACTTTTTACTTATGTAGATCTCACTTCTTAACCCAGAGCTCAAGTGGGATGCATCATTCTTTGATGAACCGGTGACTTGCTTTACTTTCATTCTATTTCTTGTAGAAGTTAATTGTGCCTTTTGCGTGATCCTAAAATCAGCTCATTGGTTATATAAACCAATCCTAGCAACCTTTCTTCTCATATTTACATCTATTAGGAGTTTTTTCTGTTTATAGTTCGTTAAATTTGATATCTTTTGTTTCTCATAAATTTCTGATTGAAGGATCTTTTCTTTTATCATGTAGGTTATGCTTCTTGGTTTTGTGCTTCTTGGTCGTTCTTTGGAAGAAAGGGCAAGGATAAGAGCATCTAGCGATATGAATGAACTTTTGGTGAGTTAGAAAGAGCTTCATTTCTATAGTTTGAAGGAACAAATATGGTGCGTCTTGGAGTCCCTTTTATGTTAAATCAGTTTTTCGTTGTAGCCTCTACTCGTTCTGCCTTGTTCTGCAAACTTTTGTCTGTACAAGGTCCCATTACTTCATAATGGATCGAAGTGCGTGGTTTTTATCATGACTTTCTTATGCATGCCATTTTGTAAGCTTTCTATAATTGCTTGAATGAGGACTGAAAGTACGTCTGAAACAATATGATGGGCAATTTCTATATAATGAATCGTTGTTATAAACCAGAATTCCACCTGTCATTTTTCTGTCTCTCTATTTTTCACTAAAACTCTATCAACTTTCCCCATTTTTTTTTCCATTATAAGCTGGGTGTTTTTGCAGTCCCTGATATCCACTCAGTCAAGACTTGTGATTTCTTCATCAGAAAGTGATTCCACGGCTGATACTGTACTTTGCTCGGATGCAATTTGCATTGAGGTCCCAACTGATGATATTCGAGTTGGAGACTCTGTATTGGTTTTGCCTGGTGAAAACATTCCTGTAGATGTAAGTGTTTCAGGCTCTTTATGAAGCTTCCCATGGTTTGAAGTTAGTCATATTAAAAGCCTCCATAATTATCAATTAGCAATAATATAAATGCTTGGTTGGATTAGACATTCGTCTGCAGCCTTAACCTTCATCAATATAACATAATTTGAGCAGATAGGTGAACTTTTAACAGAAATCGGTGTGAATTCTTATGGCATGTTCAGATTTGGAAAATTTTCGAGTTTGCTGGGAAAATTTTACATTTGCAAAGCATTAGTGTGAATGTTCATGGCAAGGTCAGATTGGGAAAATTTTCTTTAAAAAGGGAGAATATTTCAATCCTGAGCGTGCCTTTAGCTTCTCTGCAATGCTTATATGTTTTTGCTTGAAACCGCATGGACCTGGCTGATGATTAGATAATCAAGATGATACTATAGCTAACTTGTCAATAAATCTAAAACTTAAATTGTATGGATATTTCACAGGGAAGAGTTCTTGCAGGAAGAAGTGTTGTAGATGAATCTATGCTCACTGGAGAGTCACTTCCTGTATTTAAGGAAGAAGGCTTCACAGTCTCAGCTGGAACAGTAAACTGGGTATGATTAGCAGACTTTAGAGAGATGTAATTTTGATATGCTATCATTTTCCCCCTAATTTTTATTTTTGGAATGACAACTCATCTTTGAGATGTAGCATTTTTCCTGTTGGAATACATGATAACATACTGGCTTGAAATGATTAGAATCATTCTAGGAGATCAGGACAATGATTGCTTTTGGCATCATATTTCTGTACTGGCTATATTATGTGGTAAATCCAATAATCATACAAGGTTGTTTAACAGCAATGTTGTTGTCCTAATCCATTTCAGGATGGTCCTTTAAGGATTGAAGCCTCTTCCACAGGGTCCAACTCAACAATATCTAAGATTGTTCGAATGGTTAGTGAACAATTTTCAAAGATTAATCGTACGGTTATGTTTTTTTTTTTTTTGCAACAAGCTCAAGGATATTTGGCTCACTTTACCACAAGCTCGCATCCACATGAACTTGGCATTATATTGTTAACATAGCATAGAAGAAGTTCGAATGCACATATCATATGCAGTCATGTTAAATCTGGTGACTCTATCTTGTATCTGCACTTGAAGAGACTTTTTGTTCAGTACTTTCTCGTCTTCTTTACGAATAATAAAGTATGGAATTTTTACCACTAGTGCGTGTTTGACACGTTTGTGGCACCAAAAGACTAGGTGGATGTTTCATGAAAAGCATGAGTTTTAAAGGGGAGAGTATCTCACTTATTCTTTCAGTGCTTGTTAGCGATTGCTTTAATTAAAGAAAAGTGATGACATGAATACCCCTTTACAGTAAAGCCCCCTCCCTTAAGCACATGATGGAATTGCCTGAACATGGACAAACAATATGCTTCAGTAGCATCTCTTAGGCAAATCTGGTATTCAAGAATAATATTATCCTCAAAGTTTGTTTTCATGGAAAAGGGGTGGGGTGGGGGAAGATCTTAGGTTCAAAATGTGCTTGGGGGAGGGGGGAAGAGCTTCCAAAATATGGAATCCGAAAGAATTGAAATTTTAATGACTTGACTTGTAGGAAAGTTTCATGATGCTTTGAATCTTCTACTTTAATGTTAACAACTTGGATAGTGTGGCCTCAATTGACATGCTTTTGACATAAATGTAGGAATTCAGTACCAAATGAATCTGTGGTTGACAGTTATGCATTTAAAATTCCAAGAATAGTTTTGAGATATGAAATGTTTCTCTTGTATATTCAAGCATTATGCTGCAATCTTCAGGTTGAGGAAGCTCAAGGCCGTGAAGCACCTGTGCAAAGGCTTGCAGATGCAATAGCTGGGCCATTTGTATACAGTATAATGACTCTATCAGCAGCAACATTTGCCTTTTGGTATGGGTTTGCTTCTTTGTTTGTATTCTCTTTTGACATAGCCATGCAAAAGAAGATTAGATCCATGGGTCTGCAGAACCCTGATTAACTTTTAAAGATATCTATGGATCTTGAACATGTTTTGTGTCACACTGAAATGGGCAACTATACTTGTTCTGTCAAGCAAAATAGTTTTGATCTAGGATATGATAAGGGGAATGATGATTATTAATAATTATATGCAGCATCAAAAAAGATTATTGATAATTATATTTTATTCAACCCACAAATCGCAGTTCAAAGGCAGATAATCCTTAGCTCTCTCCCTTTCTATTTATTTCTCCTAAAGTGTTGTTCTTTTACATGCCTGTGATATTGTGTCCCATTCATATATCTTATGCACCTTCAACTATATGCTCTTCTAGGACCACCTTCCCTCTATCTCTAGTATTCCTAAACATTGTTCTTGTACATACCTGTGATGCATTGTCCCATTCATATAACTTAGGCACCTTCAACTATCTCTGTTGTAGACCACCTTCCCTCTATCTCTATTATTCCTAAACGTTGTTCTTGTACATACCTGTGATGCATTGTCCCATTCATATAACTTAGGCACCTTTAACTATCTCTGTTGTAGGATCATACCTCCCGTGTCTAATAGTAGGCCATCATGTTTTTATGATAAAAAAGTCGGAGGGCATTCAAAGAAGCTTCCTTAGGGGCAATACGGAGGAGGAATATAAGTACTACTTGGTGAAATGGAATGTTGTCAAGCAACCTTTGAGAAAAGGGGATTTAGGCCTTAAATCCCTTGCTTTGTTCAACATAGAACTTCTCTGGAAATGGCTATGGAGATTCATGAAGGAGAGTGAATATTCTTTTTGATAAGTAAAAGATGATGTAATAGTAAGGCAACGGAGGAGAGTGATTATTGCAACGTATGGTATTGAATATAAGGGGTGGATGTCTTAGGAGTTGAGGGGGGCTTATGGAGTGGGGACTTGGAAGTGGATCCAGAAAGGGTGGGATGCTTTTTTTCCCTTTGTGTCCTTTGTGGTGGGCAATGGAGAAACAACCCGGCTATGGCATGATACTTGGTATGGGGATGCTTCCTTGCATGATATGTATTCACCACAAGGATCCCTCGTTAGTTCATGCATTTCCGTGGCCAACAATGAGACACTGTGGTTCCATTTTACTGCAATGTTCTTGAGTGGGAACTTGCGTGTGTGGGGAAGTATTTTGAGGCCTTGTATAGCACGAGATTTTACTTGATTAAAGAGGATAAAGTTTGGTGGAAATTATGCCTGGAAAAGGTTTTTGAGGTTAAGACTTACTACAGGGCTATTCTTGATGAGATTTCAGTGGTAGGGAGCCATAACTTCCCTTGGAGACTCATTTGGAAATCCTATGCTCCTAGAAAAGTTAGCTTCTCCTCTTAGGAGGCTTCTTGGGAAGAAGATACTCTAGCGTCTCCTCTTAGGAGGCTTCTTGGGAAGAAGATACCATCAACAACCTTCAAAGGAGAGGGGAAGTGTGTGCCAATAGGTGGTACATTTGCAAGAAAACAACCAATTCCTTATATCATCTCTTGGTGGATTGCTTTTTGGCTAGACAAGTGGGAAATTGCCTTTTGTGTTTTGGGTATTTCATGGGTGGTTGCCGGCTCCGTTAGAGATAAGGTTTGGGCTTTGAGTGGTATTAGAGGTTCGAAGGAGTTAAAGAGGGTTTATTCTTTGATAATGCTTTTACTTTTTGAATTATCTGGCATGAAAGAAATTGGAGGGCTTTTGTTAGTGATGAGAGGTCTATAGAAGTCATCAAAGATTGGTTTAATACCCTTGATTTTTGGCTTAAGTGTAAATTTTTTGTAAATGAGGAAGATATCATAGATTTCGTGGGTTTCCTATCTTGTAAATAACTTTTGTATTTCGGTTGCACCCCTTTGGTTCCATATATACAATCTTTAGTTATAAAAAATGTTTTTATGATATATTTAATTTAAACTCGAACCTTATCATAGGTGCTCTCTATTGTGATTTTATTTTAGTTGCTCATGGTTTTTTTTTTCTTAGCATGCTTTTTATTGGATACCATCTGTCATGCTTATATAAAAGAAATGGTTTTGGGTTAAGATCTTTGTTACTTTTAGGGGCCGTTTGATTTTTGCTGGGAAACTTTCTTTCCTGGGAGAGTTGAAAGATTCTCAACTTTTTCTTGTTTGATCTTTTTTCCACTTTCTCAAAATTGTGGAATATACCTTTCCTGAAGGTGGGTAAGTGATTCCTCCCACCCCCTTGGTAATCTAACTTTCCGCAATTGAGGGTAAGTGCTTTTTAACTTGTACAGAAGATTTTGCCATCAATGAATTTATATAACCTCCAACCTGCCCATTTATATAACCCACTCAAAACTCTGGTTGTTTTTATTTTCCTCTCAACTACATCAGTTTTCTCTATTTCTCAACCATCAAACCACCAGGTATGACTTTTGAATAGATTTCTTACGTCAATTTATAATTTTATATAAACAGAATTATTGTATGGTCGTACTATTATTTGCTTGTATGCCCTTTTCTCTGTATGCGTGCATTGCTTCTTTGTTTTTGTTTGTCCACAACTTCCTTGTCTGGAGTGTGTGTATGTGCTTTTTTTTTGCCTCCCCCCATTTTCTTTATTTTAGTTTTTTATTGATTTCTATATATTCTGAGTGTCCAGATAAACCAAACAATAAATAAACAAAACACATACGAACTTATCTAGGATTATGTGTGAGACTTTTTTATTGCACAGAACATGGAATATGTAATTCTGATTACTTTTTCAGAAAATAACTTAGGTAAGCTCAAGGATAGTTTTGTAATTTATTGTCAGAAAAGTAACTTTTCCGGTGAAAATCAAATATAAGACTCTAATTTCCAACAATTTAACTATTACTTTCCCTTAAAATTCAAACACGGGAATATTACACTTCTAGTAATCAGATTACTTGAGTACTTATAAAAAAAAGTAATCAGATTTCTTGATTTGTGGAATGTTAGATTCCTCAGTTTCGTTCTGTTTGCTTCTTAGACTCTATTTCTTTCATGTTCAGGTATTACATCGGTTCACATATTTTTCCAGATGTGTTGCTCAATGATATTGCTGGCCCAGACGGAGATCCTCTGCTTTTGAGCTTGAAACTTGCTGTGGATGTCTTGGTAAGTGATGTTGAACTACATGTCGTTTACTAGAACATTTTTTTAATTAAATGACCAAGATCTATTTGCCAAAAAAAAATTTAGATCTTTGGGTTTCTTAATTAACATTAACATGTAGATATTCTTTGGAGGTGACCTTATACTTGAAATAATGCCAACAAACCCTCTTCTTCTTTGTTTCATGATTTTATAACACATAACATAAAATATGTTGGTGACAGTTCGAAATTTGATTACACATTATTGTCAAGGTTTAAAACCATGCTTCTTAAGCTAGCTGAAAGTAATTATTAGCTTTTATGGTTTAATGGAAGTTGCTACTGTTAGAAATAAGGGCGCTATGATTTGAGATTGTACTATGGTGGGAAGAATTGTCTCATGCATCTTACAAGTTTCCAGCCTTCATGATTTATCAAAAAAAAGTTTCCAGCCTTCATGTAAAAGTGGGTTGAGACTTTCATATATTTCAGATATGTTTTCATTTTGTAAAATTGATTTTCTTTTTCCAGGTAGTTTCCTGCCCGTGTGCACTGGGCCTTGCCACACCCACAGCAATCTTAGTCGGCACCTCTCTTGGTACGTTATCTTGCTTGTTTATAATCTTGTGCTTGATATGTCTTGCAAATTTCAATAAATAATTGCTTTCTTCATGCAATGCATATTTGTTGCACGTTAATTTTTTCCTTGACGCGTTCAACTTTATGTACTACAATCAACTTTCTTTCAAGTATTGTTGATGGGAAGTTTTAGGTAATTCAAGGAATAGTCACTTATTTGTTTCACTAGTTCCAGGATGTCATGATTTATGCTAAATCAAGTCATTAGTGCTAGCTACAGGGAATAATTTATTTAGGAAATAAAAATACAGGGCTGCTTTCTGTCAGATACTCAAATATCATTTGGCAAGTATATTTTTTACTGTTCCTAACATATTTACCCATTATGACAGCAAGACTGGTATGGAGTACTTGATTTGAAGAAAAAAATTAAATTTATTGAACTTATCAGAATTGTATTCTGTGGATGCTATACTTGTTAATGCTGTAAGTCCCCTGAAAATGAATAGGAGCAAAACAAGGACTTCTTATAAGAGGAGGAGATGTATTGGAACGCTTGGCCAGCATAGATTATGTTGCTTTAGACAAGGTAGTTCTATGGTCATAAAATGCTCTCTCTGTCTCTCTCTCTCTCATGCACGCGCGCATGCACATGCACATGCACACACAGATTGATCTGGCTTTGAAGTGCGGAATATATGTTGTCAATCGATGCATTTACTTTATTACTTTAAAATTTTATGTGCCAACCTTACCCACATTTATGTCTTCCAGACTGGAACCCTCACAGAAGGAAAACCTACTGTTTCTGCTGTAGCTTCTTTTGCATATGAAGAATCAAAAATTCTTCAAATTGCTGCTGCAGTAGAGAAAACAGCAGCACATCCGATTGCAAAGGCTATCATAAATAAAGCAGAAGAGTTGAATTTGACCATCCCAGTAACAAGAGGGCAATTAGCACAACCAGGTTTCGGAACTTTAGCAGAAGTAGATGGACGTTTAGTTGCAGTTGGTTCTTTAGAGTGGGTTAATGAACGTTTCCAGATAAGAACAAACCTGTCTGATCTGATGAATCTAGAACATGCAGTGATGCATCAGTCATCAAAAGCAATATCATCGTCAAACTATTCAAAAACTGTTGTCTATGTTGGACGTGAAGGAGAAGGCATTATTGGTGCTATAGCAATATCTGACAGCTTGCGCAGTGATGCTGAATCTACTGTCAGTAGGTAATTTTTTTCTATGAGGACTTTCAGTAGGTAATTTGCTTCCCTGTGATGCTAGTGCTAACAAACTGAATGCTTATAGTTATCATTAGTTTTCATTACTTGACTTGGTTCAATGGTAGTAATTTTTTTTGTAAATGAGGAAGACTTAAGATTGTGGATTTACTATCTTGTAGATAGTCTCATATAAATGGGTTGTACCCCCTTGGTGCTTTATATATACAACTTTACATGTTAAAAAACTTCACCCTTTACTTGATATCTACACCACGATTCAAGTTTCTAAGTAAAAATAGCCAATGGATGACTGCCTATTCTTGATGACGTAAAACGAAAAGGAGATAAGAATAATAATAAAGAAAACAGTAGTAAATCAAAGGCATAATGACTGGAGAACACTATTATTCACTCAAAGCATTTTTACTTATCAAAAAAAATATATATTCAATCAAAGCACCAACTTTCAAACATAATAAAGTGCACATATTTATAGGCACCAACTCCTAATTATAAAAGAAAGCGAAAATCAATAACAATAAAATCCTTATCACAACAGCCTAATAATAACATACCAGTTATAATAGGAATTCCCTAATTTCTGATCCTAGGCCTATGGTAAGTTTGCATAAAGTCCTTGGTTGGTCCTCTATCATCACAACTGGATACGAGGATAATTTGTTGACTTTCCCAGGTAGATTGAAAACTCAAGTTTTCTTTCAGTTCCTTACTTTTTTGTATTTATTTTGCAGGAAACACTTTGTTTATTATTGGCTTTCCTTGAAACACTGTGAGACAATCATAGTGATGCTCCTGACATTTTGTGTTTCCTATATCTGCATTCTGTTGGTCTTTCAAAAAAGAGGTTCTTTATGATTTTCTACTGACACTTTTACTGTTAATTTTGCATTAAAGAAGTTTCAGAGTGTTTTCTGGACCTTGAACAGTCATTTGAGTTTAAAATTAGACTTTTCTTTGTGAATTGATTTGCCTACATTTATGTACTAGATAGGTGATATAATTTGTTTGGAACCCCTCACAACTTCTATTTCATAATTCGTCTTTTCTTTCTAATTAGTTGGGCAGGTAGATAGTCTTTCACTTCTCTATCTTGGTGGGTGTTTGGTTTATTATTTTATGTGGTTGAATTGGTAAAATTCAATGACCAGTAATCATTAGTTTAATTGAGGTTTTAGGTTATTAATGAAACAACGTTATCTAGTTTATGCAATTGACCCTATTAATGTACTTTTTTTATATATATAAGCTGTCTCAAAATATTCTTCTTGCAATTTCTTGACTTGTTGCTTGTTCTGTTTCCTTGATTGGAAGGCTTCGGCAGAAGGGTATTAAAACAGTCCTCTTATCAGGAGACAGGGAAGAGGCAGTTGCATCTATAGCAAAGACAATTGGAATCGGAAGTGAATTTATCAATGCATCCTTGACTCCGCAGCAGAAATCTGGGTTTATATCTACTCTTCAATCGGCAGGACATCGTGTTGCAATGGTAACATCTTCAATTAGATACTTACTCAATAATTGTGCTTTAACATAGAAAAACTGGGTTGTGAGAGATAAGGAAGTGCGGGTTCACTCTTGTTACTCTTTGACTAATGAAGGAGTCTCTTGGGTTGTACCATTTATTCGTAATGTTCATGATTGGGAAGTTGAGGTTGTGGTGTTTTTGGATTTCTTGTACAATTCTAGGATCGGGGTTGGGAGAGAGGATGTGATGAGATGGGGGTCTAGCCTGGATAAAGGATTTAAGATGAAAGATTTTTATAAAATTCTCGTTGATAGAGCCCTTGCAAATGATCAGTCTAACTTCCCTTAGAAAGCAATTTGGTGCGCTCGGGCACTCAAGAAAGTAAGTTTTTTGGTTTGGGAAGCCTTTTGGGATAGAATTCTTACTATTGACAATCTTCAAAAAAGAGGGAAGGTAATTGTTAATAGATGCTATATTTGTAAGGGGTGTGCCGAATCCATGTATCATCTTTTGATAGAGTGCTCTCTAGCTAGGATTTTATGGGAGATAGTGTATAGAATTGTGGGGGTTTATTGGGTGGTGTTAGGTTCGGTAAGAGATTAAATTTGGGCTTGGAGTAGTTTGAGGGCTCGCAAGGAAGTCAAGAAGGTTTTAGATTTAATTCTGCTCTCTATTTGGTGGATTATTTGGAGAGAGGAACCGGAGGGCTTTTGATGGTATTGAAAGACCTATTGCAAATATTAGGGATAGTTGATTCAATACCTTTAATTTTTTGTTTAAAGGAAATTTCTTTATAAATAATGATGATCTTCTAGACTTTGTGGAGCTTCTTCATTGTAAATAACATTTGGCTTTGAGTTGCACCCTCTTAATGCTTTTTTAATAAATTTTTTACTTATAAGAAAAATTGATATGGTCGTGGCCATCCGAACATGTGAGTCTTATATTTACATCTAGTGGATTCCACATGGACCTTTAATTCAAAAGTTGGGTTCTTTATAGTTTAAAAGGAATAAGGTATTACTATAACTACTTGTAATACTATGGGCTCATCACCCAAAAGTGTTAGCTAATGTTACCTTTGGGTGATGGGCTTATGGTATTACAAATGGTATCAAAGCTGACCCAAACTCACTACCATGTAGATGTGTGGTATTATGGACTGGCCATGAGCCAATTGTGATATTTGGGCTCCCAGCGGGTTGAAATTGTTGGTTTGATTTGTGATTTGCGCGCTGTGCAATTTGTGGCCTCTTCTCGCAAGGACGTGAAGGTCTAAGCGGGGGAGTTTGTGATGATCCCCATCTCACATTGTTAGTGCAATGAGAATGATCTTGGCATGTGTAAGCACCCTATTAACCCAAAAGAAACAATGACTAGCACTTTTGGGTGATGAGGGGGGGAGTTTGTGATGATCCCCATCTCACATTGTTAGTGCAATGAGAATGATCTTGGCATATATGTAAGCACCTTATCAACCCAAAAGTAACAATGACTAGCACTTTTGGGTGATGAGCTCACGGCGTTACACTACTGGGTTGCCACCATGGTGATTAAGGTGAAATTGTCATTTTCCTTAATGTTAGCATATTCATCCGAGGGTTCCAATGCATTAGCTTAAAAAGTATAAGATCTAGGATGCCCTATAATTAACAAGTGCATGGAACTGTCAAACTATAGATTTGGTGGAAATGATATTTAACTGACATGTTTAATTTTTTGAAGGTAGGTGATGGCATAAACGACGCACCCTCCTTGGCTCTTTCTGATGTCGGGATTGCTCTACAGAGTGAAGCACAAGAAAATGCTGCGTCTGATGCAGCATCCATTATACTTCTTGGAAACAAACTTTCACGAGTATGCTTTCCTTTGATTCCATAATTTCATTCAACTCATGCATCCATGGGTACCATTTATTGCAGTAAGATGTTCTACATCATCACACTTTCAGCTTGATGATTAGATGGAACTTAGATGTATGAGTAGTAGTATTTTTATCGTTCATTAATTCTGTAAATTGCTTGAAAATTTAAAATGAAATCGTTTTGTATTCTTCTCACACTATCAGCAAGAATCCATTTAATACCTTCTTCTGTGCTCGTTATTGAACCAATGTTGTCTGTGTTGCATTACATGGCTGTTAGAAAGCTAACATTTTACCTATTCAACCGTATTATATATCAAAATATTTTAGTTAAACATGTAATGTTATACATGTTCCAGGTAATTAGAAAGCAGAGAAAGATATGTTTGACCATGTGTGAATACGTGCATGTGATGTAAGCAGTAGGTTTAGCAATCAGTATGTATGACTTGAGAGATATCCACCCCCGTTTTATCAACTGTCCACGGCCAGTTTGTTCAGTGATATATTCCTGTTTTATCAAGTTTCTACTGTCAGTCAGTTTATTGATTTTTCAGGTTCCTCTGGATTACCTTCCTGATACATGCTTAAACATTTGTTAGTGAAGGAATTAAATTCATTCAAAATTTTAATCTGTTAATCTAAAACTATTGCTAGAGTTAATGATCTGATTTGTTTTTCTAAGTTTGTGTTTTTGCAGAAGACTGTAAAAATGCTTTTTAAGATTATAACGAGTTTTTCACCTGCAAATAACAAAAGAAAAATAATTGGCGGGTACGAGTTATGTTAATTATTTAATACCATTTCTAGGGTACACCTTTTGTGAAGTCCAGAGAAAGGCAATTAGATTTCTTTATATCTTCCATACTTTATTTTTATCACCGCGATTTCTCCCTGGCAGGTTGTAGATTCGTTGGATCTTGCACAGGCAACAATGGCCAAGGTATATCAAAATCTGTCATGGGCAGTAGGGTATAATGTTGTCGCCATCCCCGTTGCTGCGGGTGTTCTACTTCCACAATATGATTTTGCAATGACACCTTCCCTCTCAGGTGAGCAAAATTGCATGTAACCTTTTGTTTTTCAAGATTTCCATAAATGAAGTAGCTAGAAGATCCGTCACCTACCTTTATACGCTTTGTACGTCTGTGAAAGAGTAACCCATTCATTATTACCTGTTTGGTTTGACAGGTTGGCTGATGGCCTTGAGCTCAATATTTGTTGTCACCAATTCATTGCTTCTGCAGCTCCATGGTCCTGAGAGTAGCTGGAAGAGCTAGCTTTGCTAAAGTGCCAAAGATTCCTGCCAAATGGAGTTAACAATTTGGGATGAGTTAGCTTCTACAACATTGGTATTTATTCAAACACTAGCAGTAAATATGTCCATTGTGTATTAATGCCATTATATTGACTTATTTCTTTGTGTTAATTCTGCTCCATGTTCAGTCCATTTGTTTATACACTGAATTTTTGTAAACGTAAATGACATTTATTTCTTTCATCATGCAAAATACATATGTTAGTCATAGTTAAGTGAAGTTAGGCAGACGTATGAAATTGCTAGGGTGCTTTTCCTATTACTTTCATAAATTGCTTCAGTTTGGTGAAATGTATAGATGAGGACTCGCAGTTTTGAAATCTTCAGTACTCCATTAAAAAGATTGAAAGATTAAAATGCCCCTTATAAAATACCCTTTTAAAGTGGTGAAATTTAAAATTAATGTTTAACCTTTCTCAACTCTCTTTCTCTCACCTCTCCCATCTCCATCTTTTCTTCTTATCATTCCTACTCTCTTCTTTTTGGCCTCTCGCCATTACCGTTATCTTCTCTTCTCAATTAATCATGAAATATAGAGGTTTCAGGTTTCGATCACCTCATCCCTAGAGAAAGAAAATGTAGGAAGTAACAATGGATAAAGGCGCTTCGGCCCAAGCAGGAGGAAGCGGCACAGCTTGTGGTCGTCATGTCCATTGTGGCGACACTCAGGTGAGGTATCCTTCAGCTGCGCGCCCATATGTTATTTTAGTTTTCACAAGAATGAAGTCAATTCCGCCGTGGACATGAGAGGCAGCCTCACCAATCCCCTGTCTTGGAGCTGCAACGACGACAGTGGGTCCACCTTCCCATCCTCTTTTGTGTGTAATCGGGCTAAACAAGGTTTCATCTGTTGCAAAGAAGAGAATCAAACCCAAAAGGGAGAGATCGAGCCCAGTTATGATTTCCAGCAGATTTGTCCAATTTAACATAACATGACAAATCTTTTTTTATCAAGATTTGTCCAATTTCTAATCTTGCAATATCTTATATTTTTTGGATAAATCTTAACATCGCTAGAGTTTGGAGCTCCGATGACGCCGAAGGGAATTATGTGGGCCGTGCACACAAGTTTGGAAGTGCTGGCGAGGGAGTGATCGATTGGCTTTGCTTAGAGAAGCCCTTATATCTTCGTATGCTTGTAAAAAAATCAATGTCCAATGGAGGCTACGAGATTGGCCATAATTTTTTGCAGTATAAAATGAATTATTGCTAATTGCATCTGATTGCTCGTCTTAAGTAACCATGGTGCAGCTCCTTTTTTGGTTACTTCTTCTTCTCAGACACAGGTTTACATTGGCAATTAAGTTTCAAATCTTGTTTCGTTTGATCCTCGCAACATTTAAGTTGCAAATCGCATGATAACATCAACCTTAATCGCTTAAAGATGGAACCATTACATTGGAATTAAGATTTAAGAAAGAAATTTTAACTAAAATGAATATCCACCTGTTGCCGGGAAGAACATGAGGACTAAAAATCTCACTTTTCTTAACAATATTGATGAGAGTTGGAAAAAGTCGCCTTAAATCAAAATTATAAGAAGTAAAAAAGGGGTAAAATGTATTTTGAAGTTATTTTGATTTAACTGTTTATGTAGTTACGTGTACTGCTTTTTGACGGGAGTTAATGAAATTGATTTAACTTGAAAGCTAGCTGTAAAAATACCTTTCACACAATAAAACTATAAATACGACAAAAAAAAGAAGTAAATGTAGGTTTTGAAATTATGTACCTTTATCTTATCTGTATGTTTTACCAAACTACCTTAGGGAAGAAGTAATTTTCCCCGTTCTTCATACATCAAAACCGGCAAGAAATGTAATTTAATTGCTTTAGCCTTGTGGTATGTGCAGGTGTCTATGCATGATACAAGCCTATTCACAAGGCAACCAATGAGATCATTCAACTGCTGAGTGAAATTGCTGCCATTGCATATGTATCACAATTAGTTCGTGACAGATACTCCATTATTTTTCTGGTAGATTCAGGTCCTCTTCTATTTGGTCTTTTTTTTTTATAAAAAAAAAGCCCTCTCCCATAACAGCCAGTAGCCTTCTGTCATGTTGTGACAAAATTACCAAGTCTGAATTTACTACTGTTACTTGTTTTTATTACGCAAAGGCGAAAAATTCAGATAAAACCCAGAACCGATTTTTTAAGGAATCAAAAGAAAACATATTAAATAATCAATAAATATATAAAATTCTTTTAAAGAGGTCAGGTTATTTATCCAATAACAAGACCTAACAAAATCATGTTAATTAAAAAAGTTCTTATATTATTTTTTTGGTACATTAACAGAGGAGATGAAGACCCAAAATAACCACTAGACCAAAAAGGCCCAGGTTAAAAAGTTTCTACATTCAAATAAATAGGGTTGCATGTAAAATCTCACAAAAGTGGCAAAAAAAGCCCTATCGATAACCTCCAACGCAACCTCTAAGAGGTATGTATTGCTAGTATCATGTCCGACAGTTTTTTGAACGATTTCACAAAAAAACGAAAAGGAACAATAGAGTTCCCAATGACCATCATTTCACTCGAAAAGGGGATTTACATATTAGCATTGGCTCCAAAAGTTGAGTACTCTTTTGAAACTATTGTAGTCAATTTGACATGTAACCATCTATTTTCCCTCTCATGTGTATGTGTGTTTAATTTCTCAAAATAAAAGATCCGGCTAAAAGTACTCATTGGGCTTTTCTTTGCTTTGAACGAGGGGGCCGCCGTCTTTCCTCCATTTTATGCGGTCTTCACATAGTGCTGTTACAACCTCCACGTATAAGTGGTGCTCCTAAAAATCAAAGAGCATGTCACAGAATGGACCAACAATAACAATGGAATTTCATGATGCAAGATGGACCATAAATTACAAAGTCGGTACTCTCCTGATCCGAAAACATGAATTTATTAGAAAGTACACTTTACTAGGAGACAAAAGACCCAAATTGTTGATTATCCAGTGTTTAACAGTTATTCTACTTTAGAAAGGAAAAACTAAATCTCAGTACCTGCTGAAGAACCCTTGCAGCCAACTCCTCTGCAGTGTCATTTGGAAACACAGAGACAACGCGTTGAGCAAGAATACAGCCTGTGTCATACTGCTCATCAACAAAATGGATAGTTGGTCCTGTGTATCTAATAAACACAAAGAACAAAGGTGGTATAAGTACCCTTTCGCATGTATACTTCTTTATTGGACGCATTAAGAAAATAGAATTGGTCTTTGAAGGGCTGCCTTCTGAACAGTAGATAGGAACAAAAACTTTCAAGGACAAAAAAGAGAAATATTACACGTGACATCAAAAACTGTAAAATACCTTGCTCCAGAAGCAATGACTGCTTTGTGCACCTTCATACCGTAATAGCCTTTGCCTCCAAAAGATGGAAGAAGTGATGGATGAATATTGAATATACATATGGGATAAGCTCGGATCAACTCCACTGGTATAAGTTTCAAATATCCGGCTAAAAGAATAAAGTCAACCTTGAATCTCCTAGTTAAGATAAACGCATCAAACATGAATAATTTTAGGCATCCAGAGTTTTTTCTATGTTTTGCTAAAGTAACAAGTAATAAAATGCAAAGAAACTTTCTGCGGATTGTTCTATGGCATCTAGAGCTGTTCTGAGATAAGGAAGGTTTAAACACATACTTAATATGATCATCTGCCAAACTTACTAGGCTTCTGAAAGATAAGAAAAGACACACCAATAGCAGCCGCACCTCTATAAAGAGGCATTTGACAAAAGGTTATTCATCACCCCATATCTTATAGACTGGCTTTGTTTGATGATTTTTACACCCTCATTCTTTTATAATTCCTTCCTTCAAATCCTTGGTATAAAAACCAAACTAGTACCAATTTGACATATATGTGCAGCACTAACTTTGATGAGATCATAGCTTACTTTGGCAAGAGACGATGAGTACTCGAAGATGGAACAGAATGTTGATGTTAAGCCTTATAGCTAGAAACTTTATCCAGCATAAGACTATTTCTTTTGGAATAAGTTTTGGCACCCAAGTCTGTTGCAAACATGGTATGAGAATTATTGTGAAGTTTGGTATTCCTATCAATGCAAAAGCGGCAAAGGTTACTCAAAATGGAGACTGGAATAAACCAAAAGCCAGATCTGATGATTTAGTTTAAGTGCAAAGTGAAAAGCAGGGCTTATTCAACCCGTTGAGAGCTTAGAGGACTATGTTATAGTTTTATCTTGCTTTCCTCAAAAACAGGTTCTTATAACCTCGATGACACTTGGAATGCTGTTAAAGATAAACTCCCAATGGTGGATTGGCAACAAATTGTGTGGTCCCCTGTACAGCAATTCCCAACCATGCTTTTATAGCATGGCTACCTGTTCAAAACAGGTAGTCTTCTAGAAATCCTGGGATTATGTGGGCAGCAGCTTGCGCTATTTATGCAGGAGAGTTTTGGAAACGAGAAATCATATTTTTAGTGAATTAAATTTCTCTGGCAGAATTCGGGAACGGGTTTTGAGATGCTATTTGGTGGCAAAGGTAGCCTTGATTCGAATGGTGAGATAAACTCGCTGAAAAATCATTTCAAAGCAAAATCTAACTGCTCTATTGTTGAAGATAGCTTGGGAAGCTTATATACAACAAAATTGGCTCTCTTGGGAGAAGACCTTTTTTTGGATTGGTAAAACCTACACACTCTGGGACCTTTAGGACCCAGCATTAGTCTTAACCATTGATCCAAGACCTCCTTGGCCTCTTGGGAGAAGATTCTTATTATTGATGATTTAAAGAGGGAGAAAATGCTTGTCAAAAGGTGCTACATTTGTAAAAGGTGCACCGAGTCCGTGTTTCATCTTTGGGTGGAGTGTTCGTTGGCTAGAAACTTGTGAGAGATGGCTTATAGAATTTTAAGTGTTTCTTGAGAGGTTGTCGGTTCCGTGGAAGATGAATTGTGTGCTTAGAGTGGTGTTTGTGCTTATAAGAAGCTTAAAAAAGCTTACTCTTTGATTCCCCTCACTATTTTTCGACTTGTGAGAAATGAAAGGAATAAAAGAGCTTTCGATGGCAATGAGATTTGCAAATTTCATCTCTTGTAAATAGCCTTTGGCTTAGAGTTGCATCCTCTTGGTGCTTTGTTAATACGATTTTTTATGTGATTAGAGATAGATGATTTAATACCTTTAATTTTTTATTTAAAGGGGAAAAATTGTGAATGACGTAAATTTTTAGATTTTGTGGAGTTACTATCGTGTATATAGTCGTCGTTCTTGGGTTGCACCCCTTGCTGCTTTTTATACAATTTTACTTATATATATATATAACAAATAGGCTAAGTGCTAGAGTGCACTAAAACAATCCAAGATCTGAGGAATCAATTTTGAAAAATGTTGATTTTTGTGTTAGAAGTAGGATTGTTTGTTTAAGGAATGTGAAAGATACTCCTAGGAATAGATTATATGAATACTTGTGCATTCCTTTGAACATTTGGGGATTCGGTGGGATGATAGATTTTGTTGTTTTAATTGTTGGTGAGGTTTCTTTCCAACTTGTAAGATTCTTTTATTTTTGTTTGTTTGGAATGAAATTTTATTCATCCATAAATTTTTTTAAGAAGAAAAATACCAACTTATGATCAATAAAATTAACTCTAGGTAAATTCCATAGTCGTCCACATAGAACACGAAAATAAACATTTCATCCCAAAAATTTCCTTGCCCCAAAAAAATTAGTTGAAATTTGAATTCCTCAAGAAATTTCCTTGCTAGATTTGCTACAGACTCTGATTATCAAAAAACGAAAGTGATTTAAGTCATACCATGTCAAGAACATGCATCATAAAAACTTTAGGCTGAAGGAGATTCAATGAATCTAACTTAATATTGAGTCAAGTATAAAATATGGTTCGCTATTCACTAGTGGAAAGTAAGATAAACTACAAAAAGGGTTTGCAGAAGATAAACCCTACCTAAGAACAGACACAAGCTCACTGGAAGATAGTGTATTGGGTGCATCTTTTAAATTGGGGAACAAAAGGGTGGGGATACCATTATTTCTTGCATACTGAGCACCCCCACAACCTGGCATATTGAGTAACATAACATGCATGAGTTCAAAATTCATAAGAAAAAGAAATTTATTGTATTAGTTTCAAAGTCTTTACTTTCTGGTCTTGTCAAGCACGATATTTCAAGGGTCATTTCCCTATTCAAACATAATTACAATTCATGTTAACATCTATGGCAGTAACATTACCTAAAAAACACAATCCATATTCTTTTCCCAACAAAGCTAAGTGCCCCAACCGATAACAAACTATATGAAGGTGAATTGACATACATTAAAGAGAAATGAACACCTAAAAAACATCGAATTAAATTAAAGTATACACAATAATCAATCAATTTTATTAAGAATTGAAAGAACAAGTATTTTAGGCTTTCAAAGGAAGAAGGAACCTTGTTTATTTGTGACCAACACAACTATATCCCCATGAACTAAACCCTGAAGACATGCCTCGTGAATAGACCTGAAATTTGAACCCCCACCAGACACAAAAACTGCCAACTTTTTCCTTCTAACTCCAGCTTTCAAATCTTTCTCATTAAGAACAACATCACCAGCTTTTGCTGTTTTCTCACTGTTTATACACTGTAATCTCTGTATAGATCATACCCAATGGATTCCGAAAGAGATGGAGTTGTGAGAATAATGAAGAAAAAGTGGTTTTTGGGGGGTTGAATTGATGTGATTGTTGATTTTGGAAGCAAACTTTGCGCTTCCATTGAGAAACTGAAAGTAGAAACTCAGAAAAATAAAGGAACAAAAGCAGATTATTCGACAAAAAGTGGTAAGATCAAGCAAATGAAATGCAATGGATCCATGGCTAATATTAAAGAAAAAAAATATCAGAATTAACATTAACATTTGGTTTAAATGCACTTTGCCCCCCAAGGTTTTGGGGGTCCTTGCACTTTGAACCCCGATGTTTCAATTGTAGCACATTGACACCTAACGTTTCAAAATTGAAGCGATCTTTTCCCTCCGTCCACATTCCGTCTAAATTGATAACAAAAAGGACACGTGTCATCTTAAGAAAGAAACAAAATTGAAAATTAAAGTAATAAAAAAAAAAGTAAAAACATTTACCTCTTGCATAAAAAATTAAAAGTAAAAGGTTTAAAAAAAACATTGACATTGATCTTCAAACGTGCTTGCTCTTGATAACACCCACTGATGGCAATAAATCTAATTACCCTTTTCAATAATGTCTCCATCCCCAACAATACGTTAATCTTCACTTTCAAAAAGCCTTACTTTTTCAAGAGGCAAATAGAACAATAGAGTATTGTAGATTAATGAAACTCATTGTGAGGAGATGCTGGTAGTAGAAAAGGAATTTAAAATGGCCATCAACGCCCAGCTTATGACAGCGAGAATAAAAGTGAGAAATACTGGAAATTAAAACCCTACATTTTCAAGCACCCATTTGTTTATGAAGATAACATATACCAATAGCGACCACAAAATTGAATGAAAGAGCAGTAGTGGAGCCACAAATATGATGTTATTGACATTTCACACTTTCAGATGAACGAAATTTGTTCAATAAAGAGTTGCAAGTCTTCAAGAGCTCATCCTCGTTCACCAACATCACAATCTTTGCGATTCTCTTACTGTATAGAGATGGACAGAAACTAGCGTGATGGATAAAGGCCACCACGTGAGGAGCAAGACGGCGGCGGATCTAAACTCATAGGTCGTGGATCTGTGGTTGCGGATGATGCCCAGGCAGGTCATGGAAAAAAGATAAAGAAGGAGGAGGAGGAGGAGGATAGAGAGAGAATACGATAGAAGAAGAGTTTTTTTCTCGAAACAAATACTTCAAATTTAGATTTTTGTTCTTTAATTTTAAATTTGTGCTACAATTAAAATGGCAGGGCAAGGACCTCCCAGACATTGGGAGCAAAGTGCATTTAAGCCTTAACATTTGTTTAAATAAGCAAAAGAAAGTGCAAATTCAAGCATAAATTCAGTATATGATACAAGATGTACTGATTTTGGACAAAATAAGAAAACGAATCTACGACCTAGCAAACTCGAACCAGGGGTAAAACGAGAGAAACTGAGAAAGCAATAGATAAGAGAGCGAAAGCTTACAGTGGTCAGTCTGCTACCGCCGTCGCCGGTCGTGCCGTGATTTTGGTGAGAGAAAAAAGAGAAAAAGAAATCGTTATCTCGAAGAAGATGAGAAGAGTGGTTTCTTACTTCATCAGAGATCAGGAGTTCTTTGGGACTTGGGTTGGGATTTGGGATGCTGGGCCTGGACTTATATCCTGGCTCCTTTTATTAACTAAGACAATGAATCCGGGCTTTAGCCCAGACCAGGTAGACAGCACTTTCGCCCTTTCATTTTTTAATTTTAAATTTTAAAATAACTAAAATTAAGTTTATATAAATAATTTCGATATTTAAACTTTTTAAAAAAAAAATTGAAACAACTATTATTTAATTTTCTCATGATTATCAGTGAACTTTCCCGACTCGGTGTTAACTCCTACAAAACCGAATATATGAAATCACCACTCCAATAGTTAAGGAATATGAATTTAATTTTTTGAGAAAGTTATTTTAGATTAAAGCAATAATTGATGGTCTTTAAATAAAATTAAATAAAAAGGTATTGATTTTTCTTTAAGTTGCAAATGAATCAAACAGTTATCAAAATTGCTCTTTTTATCAATAAACGGGTTTTTTTTTATAAAATCAATAAAACAATTACATTTAACATAAAAGATTTTATTATGTTAGAATTTAGAAGTCCCATTGAAACTCTTCTTCATTGAAAAATATTACAATAACCCTGTTTGGAAGAGATTTAAACATACTCATTTAAAATTATTTAAATCTCTTCTTAACTGGTGTTAATGTGTTTATTCCAAGCACATAAAGGTACAAATTCTAACAGCCAATGCACAATCATAACTCGCAATAACTCCAATGAATTGAAGTGTATATTACCATAATGAGCTTAATTCAATTAAATATATGATGCTCATCATTTGCACTCTTAATATATGGATCGATCAAATTAATCTTTAAATGCACTTCGTGTTTACTATAAGAATATCTCATAACTTACAATTATCATTTTGTTCTTTTGTCCTGTTTGTAACTTGAAAAATTGAAAAAAAAAATACATATTTAAAGAAGAGCAACCATTATAATTCATTTTTTTTTATTTATGTTAAATTATAGCTCAAGGTCATAGTGAACACAAAATAATTGCATTCACCATTTTATAAGTATCATTCCTCTATTTGCAAACTTCATCTGAGGGTTGGTCAGCTTTTCACAATTTGTTATCGTCGCTATATACTTGAAGATGAGAGAAAAATAATAAAAAATGCTAACATGAGAATAAACTTATTAAAATCTATTTGATTCACGAATAAGATTAAAGTGAGATAGAATTAAAAGAGATTAAAGTGAAACTATTTTAGTTATATATTTTGTTCGTAAAATTTTAAAATTGGGATCAAAGTGGGAAAACAAATATAACGATTAAATCATTTATATATATAAAACACCATAAACATTTTTTCATTCATTTTTCTTCTTATTATTCATTTTTCTTCTTATTCCTCTTCCTATGTTTCACGACAGAAACTGTTTTTTTTTTTGTTCCTCCATCTTCCATCTCTTCCTCCTCCATCATCTTTCATAGGTTATGGTCATCAGTTCAAAACGAGCTCAATGGTGGCAACGACTTAACCTAAAAGTCATCGAAAAAGTAGATCGGCGATGGTGAAAGTCGCAATAATTTGACGGTTTTGACGGAATCTCAGTGAAGGAACACCAGATCTGAATAGATCTGAAATTCGCCGAAAAAAAGCATAGGAAGAAAAATCATGAACTGACGCACGGTATAAAAAGAAGAAGAAAATTGGTGGGATAAGTTTTGCCCGAAGAGAGAAACATAATTCATGGTGTTAGGGTTAAACTCCCCTATCCCTACGAATCTTGATATGCGAATATAGAGAAGAAAATAGAAATAAATCAAAGACAAACACACAGCACACAGATTTACATGGTTCACCCAAACTCGGGTTATGTCCACGGAGTTGCAGCGATTTCACTACGTTTTGAAGAACAATACAATGAGGTCTCACCCCTAGACACCCCTCACAGTATTCACAAAAACGGCTCACACCCTTACACAAAAGAATAAGATGAAACCCTTATATTTCCGGGTTAAAATAAAACAGATACCAAACAGTGCCGAAAAGACCAGATTGGACAAAATAAAATAAAAAAAAACCACCAGGCTCCACACATAGCCTAACAATCTCTCACTTGGAGACTGGTCCAATCACTAACACCAAGCACCACATGCCTTCAAATAAAGCAACCATCGCCGCAACTCATTCACCTGTCCTCAAGCTTGAAGACCAACTGAAGCTGAGCACAGCTTCAATTTCTCAATAGTGACACCCTTAGTCAACATATCTGTTGGATTCTCAATTCCATGAATCTTCTCCAGTACCAACTGTTCACTGTCGAGAAGAGAGAGAATAAAGTGATATCTCAACTGTATATGCTTCGTCCTGGAATGAAACGTCGGATTCTTAGCCAGAAAAATAGCACTCTGACTATCACTGTGTAGAGTACCCCTCTCATTCTTCTTACCCAGCTCATCCAAGAGACCCTGTAACCAAATCATCTCCTTCTCAGCTTAAGTTATGGCTACATACTCAACTTCTGTAGTAGAGAGAGCAACGATTTTCTGCAACTTAGAAGCCCAACTTACAGTTGCACCACCTAGAGTATACACAATCCCTGTAGTACTCTTCCTGCTATCAACATCACCAGCTAAATCCGCATCCACAAAACCTTGCAGTTTTAAACCTACCCTTGTGAAGCACAGAGATGTATCTGAAGTGCCTTTCAAATACCTCAGGATCCATTTAACTGCCTCCCAATGTTGTTTTTCTGGATTACTCATGTACCTACTCACTACTCCCACTGCATGTGCAATGTCCGGTCTTGTGCAAATCATGGCGTACATAAGACTTCCAATAGCTGAGGCATAGGGAACCCTACTCATGTAGTCCTGCTCTTGCTCTGTCTTTAGTGATTGATCCTTAGATAGTCTAAAATGACTAGCCAAAGGTGTGCTCACTGGTTTAGCATTATCCATGCTAAATCAACTGAGAACCTTCTTCACATACTCTGTCTGTGAAAGTTTCAAAGTCCCACTGACTCTGTCTCTGATGATTCTCATACCAATGATTTGTTTTACAGCACCCAAATCCTTCATTGCAAACTGTTTTGACAACTGCTTCTTGAGATTATTAATTTCTTCAATGTTAGACCCTGCAACGAGCATATCATCCACATACAACAATAATAGGATATAAGAGTTGTCAAAACTCTTAATATAGCAACAATGGTTTGCCTGGCACCTTGTGAACCCGGTGCTACACATGAAACTGTCAAACTTCTTGTACCATTGTCTTGGACCTTGTTTCAACCTATACAAACTCTTTCTCAGTTTACAAACCTAATTTTCCTTTCCCTGCACTGCAACTCCTTGTGCCTAATGCATATAAATATCCTCCTCCAAATCACCATGAAGGAATGCTGTCTTCACATCTAATTGTTCAAGATGTAGGTTATCTGCAGCTACAATTCCTAGTACCAGCCTGATTGTTGTTAGCTTCACAGTTGGAGAGAAAATATATGTGTAATCAACACCCTCTTTCTGTTAAAACCCTTTCACAACCAATCTGGCTTGTAGCGCTTGCTACCATAATGCTCTTCTTTTACTCTGTACACCTATTTGTTATGTAAAACTTTCTTCTCTTCTAGCAATTCAGTTAGTTCTCATGTCTGATTCGTTATCAGTGAGTCCATCTCATCCTTCATGGCCAACTCCCACTTGCTAGAATTTTTAACCTACAAAGCTTCATCATAACATTCTGGCTCACCACTGTCAGTCAACAAAATGTAGAACAAGGATGGTGAGAACCGCTGTGGAGGTCTAATATTCCTAGAAGACCTTCGGGCAGCACTTATGGGCGTACACTGTTCTACCTGTGGGTCTGTATTCTCATCATTTTCTTGACTCCTACTCTGCACTGTACTCTCAGAAAATTCATCCAAGTCAACAAACTCATACTTCTTTGGTTCTGGCCCTGTAACAATAGATTCTGCACTTGACCTGTCTTTGTACATAACCTGTTCATTGAAAATCACATTTCTACTCCTGATGATTTTTCGATTTTGATTATCCCAAAACCGATAACCAAAAGCTTCATCACCATAGCCAATAAAGAAACATTTTCTGGACTTAGTATCTAGTTTACTGCGAGCATCAGAGTCAATATGAACATAAGATAAACAGCCAAAAACTTTTAAGTAAGAAAGGTTTACCTCCTTTCCACTCTATACCTCTTCAGGTATCCTGCAATCCAAAGGAACTAACAGTCCTCGATTTATCAAGTGAGCTGCTGTGCTAACTGCATCGACCCAAAAAGTTTCTAACAACCCAACATACAACCTCATACTTCTAGCACGCTCATTGAGGCACCTGTTCATGCGCTCAGCTACGCCATTCTGCTGTGGTATCCCGGGAATAGTCTTCTCCATCCTAATCCCATTAGCAGCACAAAATTCTCTAAACCCCCCATTTATGTACTCTCCACCATTATCAGACCTCAAACATTTTACCTTCAAACTTGTTTCAGTCTCAACCATGACCTTCTATTTCTTAAAGGTCTCAAATACCTCAGATTTATTTTTCAGAAAATAAACCTATACCCTCCTGCTTGAGTCATCAATAAATGTGATATAATACCGCGAACCTCCAAGAGATGCAACCGGGGAAGCTCCCCACAAATCTGTGTGTACCAACGCCAATTTTTCAAACTTTAGAGTTCTGCCTCCTTTCAAGAAACTGACATTTCTCTGTTTCCCAAGAATGCAGCTCTCACACAAATCAAAGTCAAGGGATTTCAACTCTGGCATTTTCCCTTTAGACAACATCACTTTTATCCCTTCTTCGCTCATGTGACCAAGCTTGCGGTGCCATAGGTTTATATCAACTTTTGCATCAACCACTGCAATAGTATCTCTCACACTTGAGGTCATGTACAGAGTACCCGTTTTTGTTCCACGAGCCACTACCATGGCTCCCTTTGTAATCTTCCAAGTACCAGCCCCAAATGTCACTGTGTGACCTTCAACATCAAGCTGTCCTACAGAGATCAAGTTCCTCATCAATTTTGGAACATGTCGCACTTTCTGTATTAATCACACAAACCCATTCTGCAATTTAATGCGAACGTTTCCCATACCCACAATATCCAAGGCTTCTCCATCAGCCAAATATACCTTCCCAAAATCACCTATCATATAGTGCTCCATGATTTCTCGGTATGTAGTGGTATCGAAAGAAGCTCCTGAGTCCAAAACCCAAGAGTCAATGGGAACAAAAAGTAATAGGGTATCTTGTAGTTCTTCTGTCACAGCATTTGCAGCATCGTTCTCATTCCTTTTTTTCTGCGGTTCTCTACAATTTTTCTTAAAGTGGCAAGTCTTGCCATAATTCCAGCATTCCAGTTGTCATCCAGATCTGGATTTACTCCTACCTCATCTTCTGGATTTTGATGTACTTCGATTTGAATTTCTATCCTGTGCTCTACCTCTTGTCTAAAGATTTAAAGCGGAACCAGAACCCGAGGTTTCACCCGCATCTCTCTTACGAACCTCCTCGCTTAAAATCAAATCCCAAATATCTTCATATTTGAGTTTATTCTTCCCTGTAGAATTACTCACCGCCATTCTCATGGCTTCTCAACTGTTTGGCAAAGAAGCCAAAACAATTAATGCGCAGATCTCATCATCAAAATCAATCTCAATCGAGGACAATTGATTAACAATTGTATTGAACTCATTCAGATGCTGTGCAACAAGGGTACTTTCCGCCATCTTCAAATTGAACAACTTTTTCATCAGATGCACTTTGTTGTTAGCCGATGGTTTTTCATACATACTGGACAAAGCCGCCATCATATCCTTGGTGGTCTTCTCCTTCATAACATTGTGCGCAACTGATATTTATAGAGTTAATCGAATAACTCTCAGTACCTGTCTATCAAGAATATTCCATTCGTCTTCTTTTATACTGTCTAGCTTTGCCCCTAACAGAGGCAAATGTAATTTCTTCCCATAGAGATAATCCTCGATTTACTTCCTCTAATACCCAAAATCTGTGCCATCGAATTTCTCGATTCCTGTCACCTTTCCTTCTTCTCCGGCCATCGCTCCCACTCAAAAAACCGATAACTCTGATACCAGTTATTAGGGTTAAACTACCCTATCCCTACGAATCTTGAGATGCGAATATAGAGAATAAAATAGAAATAAATCAAAGACAAACACACAGCACACAGATTTACGTGGTTCACCCAAACTCGAGTTATGTCCACGGAGTTGTAGCGATTTCACTATGTCTTGAAGAACAATACAAGAAGGTCTCACCCCTAGACACCCCTCATAGTATTCACAAAAACGGCTCACACCTTTACACAAAAGAATAAGATGAAACTCTTATATTTTCGGGTTAAAATAAAACAGATACCAAACAGTGCTGAAAAGACCAGATTGGACCAAAAAAAAAAACTACCAGGCTCCACACATAGCCTAACACATGGGATTATGACTAAGTTTGTCTTATCTTAATCTCATATAAACGGTCAATCACTCCAAACAAACATTAAATTAACTGCTAAAGTGAAACTAATTTAATCCTACTTCAATTTTATACTCCAACCCGAACAACATCTTAAAGGTCAAATTCGGACCGCAATCAAATTACTAGCTCAATTGTAGGGGGAGAGCGAGTTGATATTTGCTAATGCTTCTCATTTTATCACATGGATCAACTCCCTACATAAAATTGACATGCATGAGAATAAAATCTTTAGCTTAATAGTTGATCTTACAATTACTAAATTCGCTTGGTAACCAACATAAAATTCAAAGCTTTTTTTTCTTCCCTTTCTTATTCTTCTCCCAATTTTCTCATTTGGGTAGTCACTGCATCCAGTATAAAATTAAATCCATAAACAAGAAAATTCTTACAAAATAAATTTAATTTTACATTTTTCAGAAACTATAGCAGGAAAAATAAAAAAAAATTATATACATTCTTTGTATATAATTTTATATTAGTATTTATAATATAAAAATATGAAATATATATGTGCTTTATTATTATTTTTTTAAATTGACGCTCTCGTATTGACATTCATGCTCGCTCTTGTATTCTATATTATAGATGGTTATAGGTATTCATTAATCGGTTAAAATCTATTAGTCAAATGGTTTCAAACCGTTTAAATAAAACGATTTAGTTAATCGATTAAATCGATATTAAATTGAAACCGAGTAATGTATATTTGTTAATCAGTCGGTTGGTGATTAAAAAATTGATTTAATTGTTTTGACCGTTTAATCGATTACAAAATTAATTAATTTATAATCAAATTAATAACATGTTAAATATAATAAACAAAAAAATTCTAAGCATATAAACAATCTTGATTAATCGATCGTAACCGATCAAAATCAATTTTATCAATCAATACCGAAAGGTTTAGATTAATTTGATTGAAACAATTAAAAAAATTATTCTAAAAATTCGATCTAAATTTTTAACCGATCATACCAAAACTTGCATATGCTATCCTTAAGTAATATGGCGCCTATGCTAGTAATTTGGGCAACCAGTCTTTAATTAGACACATGAATACATTTTTAATAAGTTTCCTTTTTTATACAAACATACTACATAGTTTAATAATTAATAGTTTTTTTATTTCAAGTTTTATGTCACAGTTCATTTTTCAAAATAAATTTAATTTAATTTATTTATAAATATATTATTGATTTAAAATTATAAAATTTTTTAATATCTGTAAACTTTATAAAACTATAATTATAAAATTTTAATTATTATTTTTAGTTCAAAATTAAATAAATAATTATTTAACTAAATAAATAATATATTATTACGTATAAATTGAGATTAAAAAAATATAAACAATTATAGAGGTAGACATCGACTTTTCATTACAATAGAAAATTTTGTCTGGTATCTCATAGTAGTATATTTAATTCTAATAGTGTCTTAACGGATAGGATATTCTCATTTCTTTTTTTGGTTGGGTTGGCTCATCACTCTCAATATGTATGGATGGGGCTAAAGAACCTTAAATGTACACATTAAATGGTCACGTGATTAAGAACTATTGCTGTTGAAAGCTTCTTCGATCTTTCATGCAAAAACGCCTTACATGTGAAAGCTGGCCCAGGAAACCACCATCCTATTTACTGCACTATAAAAGTTTTTTTTTTTAATTTAGATTAAAAAAACCATAAAGGAAGAGAGAGAAAATTATATATATCCATCTTGGCAGACCTACACACCACGTTGCTATGCTTCAACTGATTACACGTGGTGGACCTCACTCTTAACAGTGACGTGGCAGTAAATTTGAGGCACTCATCATTTTCTAACAAGGGAGAAACACATCTCTCTTTCACTACGTTGTACTTTATGAGTTTTTCACTTAAATTATCAGCCGATGATGGCGACGTTTAGGGTATAAAATCTTAAAATTTGATTAAATTTAAATAATTTAATTTAATTTGATATTCAGTATCCATGCAATACCAATTTCATGTTATAATTATTTAAATATAAAATAAAAATTTTACTCAACGATAAAAAAAATATTTGTTGCAAACATATTCTTATTTGGGGAATATTTACACGAATAACAACAGTTTTTAACTTTGATTTATTACTTACAAAATCTATAAAAAAAATATATATTATGCTCTCTACTCAGTAGTAATTTATTATTCCATAAAAGTTTAAAACGATATATGCACTAATTTAATAATTCAGAGAAAGTGTCTTTTTTGTAAAAAAAAAATATGCAGAGGAAGTGGGTGATAACGGAAATTTCAACAGCGATGTTAACGGTTGAGAGAGGCCGTCAAATTGTGTCAGGTAAGGACCCAGGTCCATCATCATTCATCAGGGAGTGTCAGAGAGAGAGAGAGAGAATGTGAGGAGACGAGACAAATCACAAATGACCTTCCCGAGGTGGAAAAAAATGAAATGACGGTAACTTTTTCTGCTTTCTTTGAAGGAAATTTGATCAGAGTACGATTCGGGTTCCGTGGGTCCCTATCTGCAGAATCCTATCCCCTAACCCTTTCTTTCTCTCTTTTTTTTTTTTTTTTTTTTTATCACCAACGGTTTTTACCCTCTTATGATACGAATATTTGTATTGCCGGTTTCATTATTTCCTCGTCGCGGTGATAAAATCCTTCTCCGGAGTAGGGAATATTTTACTTTAACGAGTTGATGTAAAATCATCCGCTTGATCGGAAGTCAATACCCGGTTATGGATACGAGAGTTGATTTGGCTTTCACCTATATTAAACTTTTGGGACACTTGAGCTTTGTTCAGTGGTCAAATATAAATAAATATATATATATATTATTTTCATTTTAAATATTTTTTTAATAACTTATATAATATAATTTTTTAAAAATAACATTTTTTAATTTTTATCTTTTCAATGAAAATAATATTTTTCCACATTTATCAATATTATGGTTATTATCACAAAATATTTTTGTATTTTTGCTATATGTTTTAATGTCTTCTTACATTTTAAATTTGATTAATTTACATTAAGGTAGAATTTGAACTGAATTTTAATCGAGTTATTCAAGTTTGAGCTCGATCAAAGCTCGATTCATCGAGATTTAAGTCGAACTTGAGCTTGAAAAATAAGGTCAAATATCTTATGAAGTTGAGCTCGAATACCTTACTATTCGACTCGTGATACTTGTGAACGGCTTGTCGCGAATTGAATATTGGGGAATTAAGAATTTTGAGCTTGAAGAAAATAAGAAGAATGAGAGATTCGTTTAATAAAATAAGAGAACATGGTCTTTTTGCATTGAGGCATACATGTGGGTTACTCGTGCCCACTCGTTTTAATTTGATCAAAATTTTGATTATAATGGTCAATTGATATCCCTTATAATGTAAGATTTTCAAGTTTGGTTTGATTAAAAATACAAAAAAAAAGGCTCGAGTTCGAATCGAGCTCAAAAACTGGACTCGAACTCGGCTCGAATTGAGTTTGATAATAAACAAGCCAATTCGAATCTAAACTCGAGCCTAGACTTTAATTTTAATAAATAAAAATATTAATATTAATATATAAATATTGGCTCGAGCTTGATAATACATTTTCAAGCATTTTACAAGTCGAACGATGTATTCAAACTCAACTCCATAAAGTATTTGGACTTATTTTTCAAGTTCAAGTTTGACTAAAAGCTCGACAAGCGAAGCATTAATCAAGTTCAAACTTAAATAACTCAATTAAAGCTCAATTCGAATTCAATGTGAGTTAAAATGCAACTTTGGTCATCCAACTTTTATTTATGTTTTAATTTGTTCATTAGACTTCGCTTTGTTGCAATTCGGTCATTCAATCATTATTAATGTTTCAATTTATTGCAATTTGATCATCCAGTTTTCATTAACATTTCAATGTACTTATTTCATTAGATTTTCCACTTTGGACTTGAGCATTGTCAACTTATGTGGCACTAACTTAATTGAAAAAAGTGATTTTAATAGATTTCACACAAGCAATTAAGGGTTTCAATGGATATAAAATGGTTATCAAAATCTAAACCTCTTTTCTCACATTGTTTTTTTTGGTTTAATTCAATTGTCATATCTTCTATATCTTTATATATTATTCATATTGTTTAAAGAATTTAAAGATTTTGATCTCTAAAATCATAACAATTAATAAATCTAAATAAAATTCTTTATTAAAGATATAAAAAGGCACAACGTAATACATGCACAATGGACGAGTTTTCTCTTTACAATGAAACGTTAATAAGAGTCAAATGACCAATTTACAACAAACTGAAGTTTAAGTATATTTTTCTAGATGGATGTTATTGATATTTCAAAAACAATAATCAACACTCATTGTATTTGTTTAATTTATAATAATATATTTAATTAAAATTAAATATTTTAAAAATATAATTTAATTAAACGTATTATTATAAATTGAAAAATCAAAAATAAACATAAAGAGTGTTGATAATATCACATTTTTTATAATATACCATGTATTCGAGATAGAAGATGTTGAAGAGGAGGGGAGGGAAATGTGTATCAATGTATCGTACTTTTGTTTGGTTTTTTTTCAATAAGAAAAATGGGAGAATCTAAAAGATTTAATACTCTTCAAACCCTTATTTTAGTGACTTTCAATTTCCAAATGTAAAAGGGAAAGAAATTGAGAGTCAGTGTTATATATTGTGTAATTTATTTTTTTTCTAATGCCTAAACGAAAATAAGATAATCATCATTTCTTATCTTTTCCTCTCTTTCCATCTTTTTCCTAAAATACCCCTGCTATCCCTCGAACAAGTGAGGTTCTTACACTACGGTACGATGGGAAGGACGACTAAAGTTATAATTAAAGTCCAAAAAGAAGAGATGCGGGATCTTGAGCTTAAACCTAAATTAATCGGCGAAGTTAATAGTCAAACTACGGCTCTCATTAATCGAGGAAAATAGTTAAATACGGGAAGTAACTCATAACTACCTAGCTAGAGGGTAAAAAAGACAACTATACTATACAGCATAAGTACTGAATCATGAGAGGTCCCGAGGTCCCGATGTAATAATATACAGATACTACAACTTATTCGTTGATTAAAAAAAAAGAAACAGTTTCTATAATTGTAAAATTAACCAATGGAGGGAGAGGTCGTCCTTGTCAACCCAAAAATATGCAAGTGATTTACCCTTCTCTGCACAATCACTCACAGCAAAACCCAAAAAGAAAGCGACCCATTATTCACCACGGCAATCCCCAATATATCGGAGAGAGAGAAAACAATAAAATGAAGAGAGAGAGAGAGTTATTAGTAGTGTTGCAGGTTTCATAGCAGAGCTATGGCAGAGACGTTTTTAACTTTATCGACGAAATAATTCTCTCTCTCCCTGTCTCTCTCCAGTCTTACAGTTGTATTCTGTATCCTCTCTCTCTCTATCTTTATCTCTCTGTCTTTGGGACTCAATGAGCACTGTATTTAGAGCCAGAACGATGTGATTGAACGAGGCAAATTAAGCTTATATTACTAGCTGATCTTCGTATCGTCACCCAATAAAAACTACCCAGAGAAAAAGAAAAAGAAAATAATTCTCATAAAAGCAAATTCCTCTCTGTCTCTATCTAAGCTAATAATTTTCAACGTCGGTAAAGCCTCTAGTGAGAGGAGGTCTTCAGTCGACTTTCTCTCTACTCACTGCGTTTCTTTTTCAAATGTTCACTGAAACGGGAGTAGCTCTGCTCTGCAGAATAGCAGTTGAGGAGTTCTAAGAAACGTCGTCGTTTGGGGTGGTTCTCTGGGATGGGAGTTTCTGTGTAAAAAATGGGGTTTCTTGCAAGGGCAGTTATGGCATTCCGTGTAGAGTTCGTTCTTCTGGTTCTGCTTGTGTGTTTGAGTTTTGGCTCTGCGGACTCCGACGATGGTGAGTATTGTGTTACTGCGCTGTTGGTTACCAAGAAAATGTAAGAAAAAGAATATAACGGATTGTGAAAATGTTTGAAGTTTGGGGTTCAATTTTTGAAACCAGAAACTCCGACTTCTCTTTTACTGTTTAAGCTCTTTTGTTTTCTCGGCAACCAAATAGTAGACGATAAAGCTCTACTCCCCAATTTTAGTAATCTCGTTGTTCTGGTTCCTTCTGTTATGAGAACCCCTTAGTTTCTAAAATTGTATTTTTTTCTCCTTAACGTCGGTGAGATTAATTATTATAATGTTAGACAACATTTCACTTTTTGTTTTAACTCCCTTTCAAATTTTTAAATAACGATGAAGTTGTTTCCTTGGTATCGAAACGTTTCTGCTTCTCACTCTGGTAGCCTTTTAGTTTCCGTTTCCATGGATTGAGTTTTTAGTGTTTACTTTAGGGTTTTCTCTAAAAAGAAGACGAAGCTAAGTTAGGGTTTTATATATTGAGAGTGAGATTAACTTTATGGATTTTATATTTATGGATAAAATATTGAAGGAGCAACACTATTGGAGATAAAGAAGTCATTTAGGGATGTGGACAATGTTCTGTACGACTGGACAGATTCACCATCTTCAGATTATTGTGTTTGGAGAGGTGTCACTTGTGATAATGTCACCTTCAATGTTATTGCACTGTAAGTCTTTTTTTGGGGGGCTCTATCAGGGTTTTGATTTTGTGTATTTTACGTTGACATGGACCTGTAGTTAATTATTCTTAATTCATGGCTAGAGTTGCGTTTGTTGTCGAGAATTGATTGTTTTTCCTGTTTGATTGGTTTCTGTTGTTGTAGTAATCTTTCAGGTCTAAATCTTGATGGAGAAATTTCACCTGCTATTGGAGATCTCAAAAGTCTGCTCACTATGTACAGTTCTCCATTTTTTTTTTACCTTCTTCAGTTAGATTTAAGCTTAATCTACTTTTAATTTTTGGTTAAAAGAATTATTTTTTCTCAATATATAATGGAAAAAAATCTGGAATTATTTTTCACTGGAACATATAGAGCCTAAGCTTAATTTCTGAATTTGTATATGGAGAACAGATGGATTTCAGTAAAAATTGATAATATTTGTGTCTTCTTTGACCAGTGATCTCAAGGGAAATTGTCTATCTGGGCAGATCCCAGATGAGATTGGTGACTGTTCTTCTTTGAAAAGTTTGTAAGTCATTTACCTGTATAAATATGAGTTCATAATTTCACTAAGAAATTTAATTCATGGTTTTACTTTCTCATTTAATAGATTTCTTAATACAATAGCTATATGTTGTTTGTCAATTTGGTTAAACGTTGATTGGCTGGTGTTGTTAGGGACTTGTCCTTTAATGAGCTATATGGAGACATACCATTTTCAGTTTCTAAGTTAAAACAACTGGAAGCTCTGTAAGTCCTCTATGCAAGCATGTCTCTTTGTGCTTGGTTACTCAAATTGCTGGTTCTCCTGACTCATTACAATCTTACTTGTATCCAAATTTGAATGGGGTTTCAGGTTTTTGAAAAACAATCAGTTGATTGGGCCAATTCCTTCAACTTTGTCTCAGATTCCAAACTTGAAAATTTTGTAAGTTTTTTTCTTCCATGTGCCTCCTCATTGCCTCATCTTTTAAAGATCCAATGCCAAAATTGTTATTCTATAATAATATTTCCAGGGACCTGGCACAGAACAAACTGAGTGGGGAGATACCAAGACTTATATATTGGAATGAAGTTTTACAGTATCTGTGAGTGTATCAGTATTCAATGATGTTAAAAACCTTCTTTTCATTCTATTGCATTGTCTTTTCTCTGAACATATTTTTCCTTTATGTTAATATCTTCCCATGGATATGGGCAGTGGTTTGAGAGGGAACAATTTGGTAGGTACACTCTCTCCAGATATGTGCCAGCTGACTGGTCTATGGTACTTGTAAGTATTCATATATCTAAAGTTACCACTCAGAGAAAAGGATCTGGACTTCGAATAATAAAAGGTTCTTTGCTGATCTAACTTGGTTTTCCTGTCATTTGCAGTGATGTGAGAAACAATAGTTTGACCGGAAGCATTCCTCAGAATATAGGCAACTGTACTGCCTTCCAGGTCTTGTATGTAGCCATCTGCCTCAATATGGTCAATTTTCTTTTCTTGAATGTTTAACTTGTATAACTCAAATAATTCTTTTTCTTTCAATTGGTAGGGACTTGTCCTACAACCAGCTAACAGGAGAGATTCCATTCAATATTGGGTTCCTGCAAGTAGCCACGTTGTATGTGCTTGCATTTATCTTGATTTTGTTATGGATCTCAATGATTTATCACAAATTTGTTAACCGCTACTATGTATGATTATGCTTGCTAGATCCTTGCAAGGTAATCTGCTTTCAGGGAAGATTCCATCAGTGATTGGTCTGATGCAGGCACTTGCGGTATTGTAAGTGATTTCAATCAACAGTTGGAAGTTAATAGCTTTCTATATTTGAATTTATCATGAATCCCTTGTATAAACATTCATGATTATTTCCTGCCTTCTCTATCTTATTTCCTTTTAATTTCCCTTGTGTCCAATTCAGAGATTTAAGCTCCAACATGCTAAGTGGACCCATCCCTTCTATTTTGGGAAATTTAACGTACACAGAGAAATTGTAAGTATGTGCTTGGCATTGTTGCAATTTTATTACCTTCTATTCTTAAGTGTAAAGTCTCAAATATCAATAATCGATTTCGATGAAAATAGCTACTAGTATGTTGCATGCCACAATAAACTGTTTCGTCATGAAACTCAGTTTTGTGCATGATATAGAACAAATATCAACTTCATTTTGGTGACTCCTATCTTGAATCTGGGTATTTTATAACCACTTTAGTGCTTGTAAGTTCTGTATTTTACACAATTCATATGCGCAATGATTTGATGAGAAATCTACCAAATGTTGTAGGTATTTGCACAGTAACAAGCTGACTGGACCCGTTCCCCCTGAGCTTGGAAATATGACAAAACTTCACTACTTGTATGATCACTACTTTATCTTGCCTGTCTCTGTTTATATATCATAGCTTATATCTCTTTTGATACCTTTATATATGCACCCTTAAGGTGGGACAAGAGGGGGCTCTTTGACATCAAAAGTCTTAAAAGCCTGCTAATGAACTTATAAATTATCGTGTGATTTCATATGCTGCAACGTATTTTAGGTAAACATGATTATCAAATTGGTTTTCTCACCTTTTCTGCCTATTTAAACTTGATAATTGAGTAGCACACCTTATAAAAAAAATACACATTGATTATCTCACAAGAAAACCTGCTGTGCTGTATTTATTGGAGTGCCATCTGTTGTTTGTGACGAATATGGAGAAAATATTTTCTCAAGAATTACACTGCACCTTGCAGGGAATTGAATGATAATCTTCTGACGGGGCATATCCCACCAGAGCTGGGGAAGCTCACTGAATTGTTTGATCTGTATGTTCTGGTCTCATGAATTGTTCTAGTTTTAGCAGTTTCCATGTATATTATTCTATTTCAACCCTCTTGCAGGAATGTTGCTAAGAACAACCTTGAAGGACCCATTCCTGATAATCTTAGCTCGTGTACAAATCTCAATAGCCTGTAAGCGTTTAATCTCAGTCCTATAAGCTTGTTCTTTGAAATGATTATTGTAAGGTGGTTATCAACCAATTTACTGAATTCCAGCAATGTGCATGGGAACAAGTTGAATGGAACCATACCACCTGCATTTCAAAGGCTAGAAAGCATGACATATTTGTAAGTTCCACACTCTGTCTATTAGAAGCATGTATCTGCATGACTAGAACTTATATCTTATTTATTTTTTTTTTAAATTTTCCTGGAGGATTCATGCTATTTTTGATCATATTCATCCTGTTTGTTCTACATGGTCATATCTTTGTTTAGGGGTTATGTTTTTCACGTCACATGAGGATTCATTAACCATGGGTACCCTGTCCCATTTTGTTGTAATTCGTAGCATTACCAATGATTTCAATGCTTTATGGATGAAATATATTCAGACACAGAGCATATACTATATGTGCCTTTAAGGTTCCATATCATTCACATGCAGTTATCGAGCTAACATAAAGTTTCTATAACGTTTCTGATTGTTTTGATTGCTCTTTTCTTCTGATTGTCCCAGGAATCTATCCTCCAACAATATTAGGGGTCCTATTCCAATTGAGCTCTCTCGAATTGGTAATTTGGATACCTTGTAAGTATTTACTGGTGTGATTTATTTTCATATTTTCTTACTTATTTCAGTTGCTTATTGTTTTATGTTTTCTCAGAGACATTTCCAGTAACAAAATTAATGGCTCTATTCCTTCTTCCCTTGGTGATTTAGAACACCTTCTAAAGCTGTGAGTTCTACCACAAAGTAATTTCTGCCAATCAAAGTTTTTCTTGTCACTAACACCTATACATGTCATAGGAATTTAAGCAGAAATCATTTGTCAGGATTTATTCCAGCAGAGTTTGGTAATCTGAGAAGTGTTATGGAGATGTAAGAAATCTACAGTTATTGCTACAGTGGACATCCTTAAAACTTCGTTTGATCCTGTCTAATTTCATGTTTTATGCTTTCACCTTGCAGAGATCTTTCAAATAATCATCTCACAGGCTTGATTCCTCAGGAACTTAGTCAACTTCAGAACATGTTCTCATTGTAAGTTATTATTATATGTGACCTATATCAATTATGACCGTAATAGGAATTGGAATATAGTCATATACCAGCGAATGTGGTGTATTTGTTGATGGATCTTGAACATTTGGCTTATCTACTAGCCGTACTGTTGATGGCCTTACCTAACTTTTTTGAGGCCATATCAAAATACCCCAGTGAGATTTAAAGATGCCCTTAGTTCAGCTCTGAATAAGAACTATTGCAACCATTGAGAGCTTTTATGGATTTTTTCAATGTACAACTAAATTTGTCAGTGGAATTATTTGATTTCCCAAGATATTTAAGTAACCAAGAACATAATTGATCCCATGTAATGTATACTTGAGAGAGCTTTTCTGGAGTGTTTTCAGTATACAACTGAAATTTGTTAATGAAGTTATATGATTTCCAAAGATTTTTAAGTAACAAAGAACACCAGTGAGATTTAAAGATGCCCTTAGTTCAGCTCTGAATAAGAACTATTGCAACCATTGAGAGAGCTTTTCTGGATGTTTTTCAATGTACAACTAAATTTATCAGTGGAATTATTTGATTTACCAAGATATTTGAGTAACCAAGAACATAATTGATCCCATGTAATGTATACTTGAGAGAGCTTTTCTGGAGTGTTTTCAGTAGATGACTGAAATTTGTTAATGAAGTTATATGATTTCCAAAGATTTTTAAGTAACAAAAAACACAATTGATATTGGAACTTATCCGGTTGTGTCTATGTTCGTCAACTAAGATCTTAAATAGAACTCGAGTGGCTCTTAAAGCTTTGGTATATAGTTCTCAAACTTGGTGATACCATTGTGTTCCCCGATCTTACCATTATAATCTCTTGGCACAAAATATTGCAGGAACCTGGAAAAAAATAATTTATCAGGGAATGTGGCGTCGCTAATCAACTGCCTCAGTCTTACTGTCCTGTGGGTTCACTAACCCCAAAAATTTCCCTTTTCAAGCTTTCCCTTGATGCATGATTATAATGCTTCAGTTTAACACCACAATCTTACTGAACACATGCAGAAATGTATCCTATAACAACTTAGCTGGTGACATTCCGACAAGCAATAACTTCTCAAGATTTTCACCTGACAGGTTAGGAAATTCATTGTATTGTTCACTAGAATTCTTAACTGATATTATCCAGAATTGGGTCAGTCATATTCAACAGATTATTCTGACTACTATTAATTCTTTTTCGCGACTCATTTATGACTTATTTAACGTTTTATACGCAGCTTCATTGGTAACCCTGGCCTTTGTGGTTATTGGCTTAATTCTCCATGTCGCATGTCTCATCCAACAGAAAGAGGTAATTATCACCTTCAACTGAGATAAATCTTTTTACCTCACATGTTTTTATTTTGAAATGCCATAAAGTGCAATAAACTTTCATATTTCTTGTGCTAATATATTTGGCTAAGTCATGAAACTGTAAAACACCATTGCCTTGAGACCAGGCCTCAATGTGAGAATGCATAATGCAAGAAGATGCAAATTATTTGTATCATGATGCTGTTACGATCATGAAGAACAGTACATATGTAGATATTTTCCTTCTATTTTTTTTCGTTATTATTAAGTAATAAAATGTCAGCATTCATCTATGCTTCTCATTGTTGTCTATGCAGTCACAATTTCTAAAGCGGCTATTCTTGGGATTGCTCTCGGTGCTCTTGTGATTCTTCTCATGATCTTAGTGGCAGCATGCCGACCGCACAATCCCACACCTTTTTCAGATGGATCACTTGACAAACCAGGTGCGCTTTCTCTTCTTTATTGAAACCTAAGCAAGTCATCTTTTCACGCCATTAAGTGTGAACATTGGCGATATATTAGTAAAGTCTTTTTATCTACAACTGAAAGGTTACTTTAGTTAGACAATTAGTTGAGTGATGCAGCCAATTATGCTCCAGAATATTAAATAGTCTGTAAGATTGAATGAATTCTGTACTTCATCTTACTAATCTCACTGCTTGGATAATCATAACTAGCAAGGAGAAGCTGAGGATAGATTGGATGATTAAGTGGTTAACCTGTGGCCTACACGATGTTTATATTTTATTATATATTAAATATATTTTCGATTGGTTTGATCGTTGTGCCTACTGCAAAAGGAGCCAGTTACTAACGAATGTGCTTGTTTATAACAGTAACTTACTCGACACCGAAATTGGTGATCCTTAATATGAATATGGCACTTCACATGTATGAGGACATCATGAGGATGACAGAGAATTTGAGTGAGAAGTATATTATTGGCTATGGTGCATCAAGCACAGTTTACAAATGTGTTCTTAAAAATTGCAAGCCAGTTGCTGTCAAGAGACTCTACTCTCACTATCCACAGTGCTTGAAGGAGTTTGAAACAGAGCTTGAGACAGTTGGGAGCATCAAACATCGGAATCTGGTCAGCCTGCAAGGATACTCCCTCTCTCCATCTGGGAATCTTCTCTTCTATGACTATATGGAAAATGGCAGCCTATGGGATCTCCTTCATGGTAAGTTTGACCATTCTTAAAATGATGCAGTCTGATGCATATCTATAAATGTTGCAGAAACTTTTTTTCTTTTGGGATGAACATGTTGCGGGAATTTATAAGTTATATGGCAAGATTTGACACGATTAAATGGGGGTACTTGGTTCCTGTCTAATTTACAGTTTGCCATATAACTTATTCCAGTAAACTTGCGGGACTTTTAGAATGGACAGTTTGCCACTGTTGAATTGCACATATCTGGTAAATACTTGTTCAATAAATGAATGGAAAACATTTATTATCTGTGTTTCAATCTCTGAGCTGCTTTTACATCAGGCCCTACAAAGAAGAAAAAGCTTGACTGGAACACTCGTCTTAAGATAGCACTTGGAGCAGCACAAGGGCTAGCATATCTACATCATGATTGTAGTCCCCGTATCATTCACAGGGATGTGAAGTCATCTAACATTCTACTAGACAAGGATTTTGAACCTCATCTCACTGATTTTGGCATTGCCAAATTCTTATGCGTGTCAAAGTCCCATACCTCAACTTACATAATGGGCACCATTGGTTATATAGACCCTGAGTATGCACGCACTTCCCGTCTCACTGAGAAGTCGGACGTGTACAGTTATGGAATTGTGTTACTTGAGTTGCTAACTGGAAGGAAAGCCGTAGACAATGAGTCTAATCTCCATCATCTGGTTTGTCTTCTACCTATCTTCATTATTTTGTCCTCAAACCAAGTATCAATTTAAACATTACAGTGACGGGACTAGTAAAGATCATGAGCAAGACTTTGATTCTGTATGAAGTTCGAAAATTAATTGAAGTACATAGAAGCTATATTTTGATGATGTTCAAAACATGAGGTACCTTGGTTGGGAGACTGCTGCTTATGTTTGAAATTGTTTCATGTCTCTGGAGTCTTTAACTTACAATTTTTTAAGTCCATTGACTGAATTATGTTAGCAAGTTATCATGGAATGCAACTTGAATGGTTTCTCATGTTTGCTCTCTGTATCAGATCTTGTCTAAGACAGCCAACAATGCAGTCATGGAAACTGTTGATCCAGAGATTTCCGCTACTTTTAAGGATCTTGGAGCAGTGAAGAAGGTTTTTCAGCTTGCGCTTCTATGCACTAAAAGGCAGCCATTAGATCGACCGACCATGCATGAAGTGACACATGTCCTCGGGAGCCTCATTCCATCAACTATTCCACCAAAACAACCAACCACGACCCAACCTGCTCCGCTCTCATCTGCTAATGCCCCTTGCTACGTGGATCAGTATGCAAATCTTAAGACTCCTCACATGTTAAATTGTCCATCCATGAGCACCTCAGATGCCCAACTCTTCCTTAAGTTTGGGGAGGTAATATCTCAGAACAGTGAGTGAAGTGATAAATTCTTCCCCCCACCAAAAAGAGTAGTATTGGCTTGTTGGGAGGGTGGAAGATCAGTTGATGGAAAAATGTGTATAAAGATTTGGCATCAATTATTGTAGTTTAGAAAAAGAGAAAAAGATGAGACTACTTTACTAATAGATTTTAAAGGTGGTAGTGCCAGAAATTCATGTGTATTATGTTGTACCATATTAATTATGGCAGTCATTTTGTCCTTGTCTCTTTGGGACCACTGGCAACAAAGGTCTGGCCTGGTGGGGTTTACTGATTCAGGCTCTGAGGGGTTTGGGTGCAGCACTGCATTATGTATGACCAGCAATAATGCACCGAGGGGAGCCTTAGCTGGGCCTTACAGTCCATCAGTTTTGTTGTTGAAAGTTCCCAGTAGATTGCCTACAATCATGATCTGAAACAAATTTATGTCAATAGATATTTTTTGGGAGACCTTTTAAAGTTACAACAGCTAAAACTGTCACAAGGATATTTTCGACCTTTGTGAATTGTGATCCCATCTTCATAACCAAACTCCTACTAAAGGCATGACCAAATTTCACCAAAGTTACTTCTAAACTAGCATGTTAATAGGGCTGGTTTGGCTTGGATGATTTTCTTCTTAATGGGTAGATTTTCTCCCATTCCCATCCCATGCTACAAAAAATATAACTTCCTAATATTACAGGAATAATTCCCCCTCATGAATTGGGGAGAATTTATGAATTAGTTTATATTTTTTTTTATAAAAAAGTTAGGTCAAAGAAGAATTTTATTTAAAAAAGATTTATTATATGGTTTTTGTATTTAGGAAATTGAATTTGCATAAAAAATTGTTTTAAAATTTTGTTTACAAAGCAATTGACGTTTTATAATTCTATTGTTATTTTATTATAAATCGTTTTTATTGTTAGATTAAACAATACATAAACTGTTTTCAAGAGATAAGCAATGAGAATAAAATAAAATTTTGATATGACGGTGATAATATCAATAAAATTACTCTAATTTATCAATCAACGCTTATTGATAAATATTTCAATGTGATAGATAAATTTATGTAATTTTACTAGGTGGTGATAACATGTCATAATGATTGATTAAAAAAAATATAAATTCTAAAGAGAGTTTTACTCACAAACCAGAAATGAAGTTTTAGTAACACCAAATAAAATCAGTTTAACCATTCCACCAATATTTGATAGATAAAAAATTATTAATTACGCATAATATGATATAAGATGACTTAAATGTCTTGATCATTATTTGCAGGACAGCAGCTTGAGACACTACCGTGTCAAGGATCCAGAATCCAGATTGTGAAGTCAAATATAAGCTACTTCATACTTTGATACAAATTAGTCTTTAAAATGTAAATTCATTTTTAAAGATTTGTGCACGCTTACGTGACCGTGAGCATAGCTTATCGGTTGCATATCTCCTTAAGTGAAAGTAATATCTCAATTTTAATTATTTTAACATTTCAATTAAAAGATAAAAGAACATCATTAATTAAATAAGTAAATATTATCATATGGAGGTCAAGTAAGATTTCAAACTGAGGCTTACATATTATCATTCATTCAAGGGATTAAAATTGTTTTATTCCTCTCTTGCATCATTAATTGTTTAATTAATTGGCATTAAATTATTCCACGAGCCATTTATACGAAATTTTTTGTTATTTTAATGATGGTTATCGGAATTATATTGAAATGTTAAGAGTGTGCTTAGTTGTAAAAAATGTGTTTCATTTTCTATCATTATTTTTTAACAATTTACTCAACAATTTGTATATTTTTAATTAATATAAAATATAATTTTTTAATCATTTTAACATAATATTAAAAAAATAAAAATAAAAATATTATATTTCAAATTACGTTGAAAATGTGAAAAGCAAAAAATATTGGTTTTCAAATTAATTTAACTGTTAAGAAAGTGAAAATATAAATAAAAAATTTCCCTTGTGACATGTAAATTGAGATGGATGAAATATGTAATAATTTTTTTACGGAGTTGAGATATCTTTGATTTTGGAGAACACCGTACTTAAGGTAATTTAATAATTAAAATTTAATATCAACTGTAATTGCAGTTATGAACATAAATGTCCACGTTTCTAATAATAACACCGTAATTTAACATCAATTATTAACATGCATGCAAAACACACCTGATGAGAGGTTGGGCATCCCATTTGCTGCTCTTGTAGTAGTTGACTCTGAAATAGGACCAGCCGTAAATATTTATGTCAATATCCAAAGATGTGCATATATAGCACAGGGACCAAAATAAAAGAGATTTCATTTTACCACGCACAAGCAACAAAAATGAAAATAGAAAAAGTTAAAAGCTCAAAAAAAGAAGAAAATACAAGAAGTTAAATATAGAAAACTGACTCAAATGGATTACTCAAGTGGTAAACCGAGTATAAATCCCTCCCATAGCACAAAGTATTGTGTTTTGTTCTTCAAAGGAGTTTTGCTTAACAACGAGACGGTTTATGATTTTTGAAACGATTTATGATAAAATGATAATAAATTATAATGAAGATATTTTTTTAAGATAAAATTCAAATTCTTAGGAATAAATTTTTCAATTTGTATGAGAGTTTGTTACTTTTTGCTTATAATAAATAAAAACCAAAAATATAAATTGTCGTAAATAAGACTTTAACGTTACGTTTGGTTATATGAAATTAATGTTTGAGAATAAAATTGAGATGAAATTATAGTTTTTTTTAATTATTATTTTATGTTGAAAAAAGTATGATTATATCTGAATTCTAATTCCAAACTCTAATTCTATACAATCAAACGCAACGTAAGAGTAAATAACTTTTTACAGTATCCTATATGGAAGTTTGATGAGAAAAGAAAGAATAAGACATGAAGGGGAAAAAATGAAAAAAAATGTTGTACATGCATCTCTGGTTTTGGATATTTAATGGTTAAAAGAAATATCATAAAAGTTAAAGGTATAAAAATATAAGCTGCTTCATACTTTGATACAAATTAATCTTTAAAATGTAAATTCATTTTTAAATATTTGTGCACTCTTACGTGACTGTGAGCATAGCTTAACAGTTGCATATCTCCCCAAATAAAAGTAATGTCTCGATTTCAATTATGTTAGCATTTCAATTAAAAGATAAAAGAACATCATTAATTAAATAAGTAAATATTATCATATGGAGGTCAAGTAAGATTTCAAATTGATGCTTACATATTATCCTTCATTCAAGGGATTAAAATTGTTTTATTCCTCTCTTACATCATTAATTGTTTAATTAATTGGCATTAAATTATTCCACAAGCCATTTATACAGAAAATTTTGTTATTTTAACGATGGTTATTGGAATTATATTGAAATGTTAAGAGTGTGTTTAGTTATAAAAAATGTGTTTCATTTTCTATCATTATTTTTTACTCAACAATTTGTATATTTTTAATTAATACAAAAGATAATATTTTTTTTTGTTTTTTTAATCATTTCAACATAATATTAAAAAAATAAAAATAAAATATTATATTTCCAATTAGGTTGAAAATGTGAAAACAAAAATATTTGCTTTTCAAATTAATTTAACCGTTAGGAAAGTAAAAATATAAATAAAAAATAAAAATAAAAAATAAAAATCTCCATTGTGACATAAATTGGGATGGATGGAGTGAGTATGTATTAATTTTTTTACTGAGTTAAAATATCCTTGATTTTGGAGAACACCGTACTTAAGTTAATTTAATAATTAAAATTTCATATCAACTGTAATTGCAGTTATGAACATGAATATCCACGTTTCTAATAAAAACACTATAGTTTAACACCAATAATTAACATGCATGCAAAATACACCTGATGAGAGGTTGAACATCCCATTTGCTGCTCTTGTAGTAGTTGACTCTGAAAGGATTAGCAGTAAATATATATGTCAATATCCAAAGATGTGCATATATAGCACAATGACCAAAATAAAAGAGATTTCATTTTACCATGCACAAGAAACAAAAATGAAAATACAAATAAGTTAAAAGCTCAAAAAAAGAAGAAGTTAAATATAGAAAACTGACTCCAATGGATTACCAAGTTGTAAAACGAGTATAAATCCCTCCTATAGCACAAAGTTTTGTGTTTGGTTCCTCGAACTAGTTTTACTCAGAAGCAGAAACAGTTTATGATTTTTGAAATGTTTTATAGTAAAATAGTAATGAAGTTACAAATTGTTTAGTATTTAATAAACTATAATAAAAACAATTTTTCTAAGATAAAATTCAAATTCTTATAAACAATTTTTTTTTTAATTTGTATGAGTGTTTGTTACTTTTTGTTTATAATAAAAGAACCAAAAATAAAAATTATCGCAAATAAAACTTTAACGTTACATTTGGTTATATGAAATTAAAGTTTAGAATTAAAATTGAAATAGAATTATGGTATTTTTCAATTATTTTTTTATGTTGAAAAAAAATATAATTATATCTCAGTTCCAATTCCATACTCAATGTAAGAAATTTTCAGTTTCTTTTTCTCTCATTAAAAAATATAACTTCCAAATGATGGGTATAAGTACCCTCTCCATTTTCCTTTTCTTTGTTTCACTCAATTTTTCCTTAGTCCAAACACACTCTAAAAACCACAGTTACGAAATTTATTTCGAGCTTCACTCAGTACACATGGACAAGAGAATCGATCTGTATGTAGCTGAGAGACTAGTTTGGTTCAGAAGTTCCGATAAATATGGAAAATTGACATACCTTCCTCTTTCTTGTTTCCTTGAGAGATCCAACAAGATGTTCCTCCATGAGTTTGATTTGAGCCAAGTCCTCAATGTTTTCTGGATTCTTCCAGTAGCTGATGAAGAGAAAATGGGATATGAAACTTAGAAACTTAGAATTCAACTGTTAAAGTTGGCATTGAAAATTGAAACCTGAGTATTTTGGTCTTCTCCTTTAGCTTTGCTTTCATCTCCGTCAACTGATCCTCTAGCAACTACGTAAATGACAACAATGTTACTGACATTAACAAGCCAACTTTAAGAATGAAATACAAATATACATATATTTAAGAAGGTTTTTTCTCCACATGAAGAACCGACTGTACCTTGAGCTCATCATTTCTGCAGTGAAGGAAATAAAAAATATAAGATTATAAAACTGAAGATAAATACAAATACATATTAATTATTAAAAATAAAAAATTTAGGGAAGAAAACCTATACCTGTCAGCTGAAAATTTTCTTGGGTCAACCTCGGCATTGGGATGTTTCTCATATACTTTCTTCAACAACTATGAAAGAAGCAAAAATAAAACGGAAAAAAAAAATTAGGAACTAATTGTAGGAAAATTAATGTGCTTGGCATCAAAATATTAAAAATCACTTTTGGAAACCCGTGATAGCATGAAAGTACAAGTTGTGGATTTAATGATTGATTTTAGGAGGTAGCCCATACAAAAAAAACTATCTTTGTAGATGTCTTTAACAGTTCATTTTGATGATAGAATCTAGATGGTAACTCATAAGAGGAAAAAAAAGAGAGGATCCTTGGATCCTCTTTAGTATCGATTTTCTTCATGGATTGGATATGTTAACATTCTGTCATTTATCCCATATGTTTTGATGATAACAAACCTTTACTATGGTTCTCACAATCTGGTTGAGTGTTTCAGATTGTTATCTAACCAATGATAAGCAAGAGAACCATGGAACCTAAGAAGATGAAGCTACTTTAACCATCCTTGACACAAACCACAAGCATAAGGGAAGCATCAAAGCAAAGGAGATTAGAAAGATGAAGAAAGAAGCTTCATTAAGAGTCCATAACTTGTAATCAAGATCAAATGAAACTTCACAAGGAAGAAGAATAAAGAAAAAGAAATGATCATCATCTCTAAAGCTAATATATAGCGGAAGATTCAAGGGAAAGAAGAAGAAGATGATCCACTCCAAAAAGGCCAACCAAGTGAAGAAGAGCTTAAAGAGTTGAAGAATCTTAAAATCGAAGAATATGAAGATAAGAAGTTTCACCAGATTAGGTTGAGTCTGGGAGAGTTTGATAAGACTTTCTATAAATTTGGTAAGATAATTAAGTTTGCGCTATGCATTTGCTAAAGTTAGGTTCTCTTCACCTAAGCACTTCTCCACCAAAATAAACAATCTATTCTTACCAAGTCAATGTGAATAATCACTTGAATCGGTGTCTAAAAATAGTAGCTTCTAGTCGTTCAATGACTGGATCTACATAGACTTGAAATTTCCTTAATAGCCTTTCACCCTTTAGCTAGAGTCGACGCAACATCTTAAATGCGTCCATATCCAACAAACCAACCACTATATTTTCAAAAAGTTGATAGACACAGGTGACGAGACCTAAAGTTCCTTAAGGTTATAAATATACTTTGGTTAGAAACAAAAAATGTGAGAGAGATCAACTTAAAAAACAAGATCATATCTTTAATCATCTTCACCTAGAGAGTCAAGCTTGAGCAAGTACATATCCAAAACTCTCTTTATACAAAGTTAGATCTTTCATTATAATATTTTTCCTACATTAAAGAACTGTTAAGAAAAAATTGCTTTAATCCATGTTTAAGAGTGTTCCTGAACGATGCCTGTATAACTTATAGTGTGCTCTCTAAACACCGAGAAAAATAGGATTTGCATATTCTAAACAATTGAGAATAGAGTTTTCTTCTTGAAGAAACTCATTAACAATTCATAGTTATCCCATAAAAACTCTCAAGTGATTTTGAGTTATCCCAAGAAAACTTATATGTAAAAGTTATTGAATGAGCCCATCAAAACTCAACAAAGCTTAGAGTGTGAACGAGCGAAACACTCGGGTTAGGTTTGGAGTTAGCTTGTAAAAACTCTAAGTTTGTTGTGATCTCATAAAAAAACAAGTTATGAGTGTACTTGTAAAGTCCTTATGCAAGCTGTGAATGGGGAGAGTACATGATAGAATTTGAGGCCATAACCAATAAAGGATACAAAGGATTATTAGATCCTCTCCAATACTGATTTTTTTGGTATTAAATGTGATACATGCCAAATATCGAATTTACAAATATAGTCGTTCAAGATATGATTTTGATGATAAAATTTGGACGGTAGTCCATAAGGGGAAAAGATGGATCTTTAGATCCTCTCACGTATCAATTTTCTCGATACTATATTAGATACATAACAAATGTCAAAATTATGAACGTATCAAATATCCAATTCTATATTGGGGAACCGAATATGAATAGAAACCTACCAAAATATTTGAAAATGGAGAAATCAGAGCAGATTCTTACCTTCATGGTAGAGCTCCCCCCGTCTGATACAAGTACAAACACAAAAAAAGAAGAAGATTAATCCATGTTTAAAATGTATATGATATATGTAAATATAGATAATTAAATATACTATGCTTAAATTCAAAAGAAATTCTTCTCAATGAAAATGTCATCCAAGTACCTTTCTTCTCGATTTTGAACAGACAACCTTGACATCTTCTCTAAAATAGAGCCCACCTTCCTGCAACAATCAAAATGTCACAAACTTTGAAAATGAAACTATGTACTGTATAACAGTAATTAATAACCAGCTTTTTGTCCTAGAACACCTATTCTGAAATTCTTAACCTAGCTGATTGTTTTCAAGAGAATTTTTTACTCAAATTCTGCTTAACAAGTGAATTGTCCTATAATACCTATCCATGTTTTACTGTTTTTAGAAAATTTACTTATTTTAAAATCTCAACAATCTAATAAATCTTCAAATTATCTTAAATTACAACTCATGATTGATTTAGTTCATTAAGCCTAATCTAACTAAGAATTTCTCATTCTCTAATTATCAATTAAAAACATATACTAGCATGCTGATAAATACATATAATTAATTAAGATAAGAATACAGAGTTACAAATTATACTCTTTATGACCAACGAAGATGGTTGGTTTTCCAGTGGGAGAAAACATAAGATGGGCAAGATCAACGTCACACATTATCCCATGTTCTTTAGCCTTCTTGAGAACACTTGATTTGCATTTTGAAAATTTTATCAGCCTTTCTTCCCTAGTTTCCAATCTCCGGATTCTTAATTTCCTTCTTCCCATAATGTTCTCTTTTCTTCTCCCTTTCTTCTCTCTATCTAATTTGTGCTTGATTTTGAGTCCTTTTGAAGAGCAAGGATGGTCAAGATAAAGCTTTAAATCATGATTTGCTTTTCCGAATGAACTTACATATAATTATTAGGTGAATCTGGGCAGCTCTTAAAATAATTAATTGGCACATAATCTCCATATTACTTTTTTGATGCCTAATTATAGTTAATTTTGAGGGCTTATTGCACCAATAACATGCACAAATACTCTGTATTTAGAGTAACATTGTCTAATTTTCTTAACCGTCCATCAGTTTTGTTGTTGAAAGTTCCCAGTAGATTGCCTATTATTGTCTCTAAAACAAATTTATGTCATAATTGTTTTTTGGGAAACCTTTTAAGGAGCATTACCAAATTTCACTCAAAATTAGCTCTAAACTTGGGTGTTAATGGGATATATTTGGCATAGAAGATTTTCTTCTAAATGGGTAGATTGACTCTCATATCCATCCCATAATCCACTAAAAAACAATTTTCTATTATCACGTGGGGATAATTCCACTCAATGAACTGCAGTCTTTTAGATGTGTCATAAGAATTCATTTGGAGAGTTTAAGGAATATTTTAAAAAAAGAAATTTTTAACAAAATAGTTTTTGTTTTTAAGAATTTGAATTTTAAACAAAAGTTAGGTCTTTTTTTTTTAAAAAATGGTTTATAAAATGATTTATGTTTCTAAGAAACTAAATTTGTGTTAGAAAAATATTTCCAATGTTGTTTTATTAAATATTAAACAGTTTATAGTTTCAATATTGTTTCATCATAAATAGTTTCAAACACTATTTCATAAATCATAAGTCAAACTATGTCCGACTGTTTTCACGCAGCAAACAATGATTCTAAAATCAAAATAGAATAAATATTCAATTCAACAATTATAAAATAAATAAAATTACATAAATTTATTACTTTGCTTTTATTGAAATATCTTATTGATAAATATTTTGGTGTAAGTGATAAATTTGTGTAACATATATATATATATATATATATATATATATATATATTTATTACTTTGCTTTTATTGAAATATCTTATTGATAAATATTTTTGTATGAGTGATAAATTTGTGCAACATACATATATATATATATATATATATATATATATATATATATATATATATATATATACATATACACATTATCATTAAGCTCATAGAAAAAAAATAAAAATTATTCAAATTTTTAAGAATTAATGATGTAACATATATATTTTTTTACCATGTCCTTAAGAACACCATGCTCATAATAATTTAATGATTAAGATTTGATGATAATTCATATTAATAGCCGTTATTCTCATAAATATTGATGTCCACATTACTAATAAAAACACTATAATTTAACAAGCATGTGCGAAAAACACACCTGAGCAGAGATTTGGCATCCCATTTGCTGCATTTGTAGTAGTTGACCCACTTTTTTGCTGTCAATATCTATGATAACATAACATGATTCTTATTCCAACCATTTTTGACGCACAAGCACAAACTACACAAGATGTGCATGTATAGTACATGGACCAAAAAAAAAGAGATTTCATTTTACCACGCATAAGCAACAAAATTAAAATAAAAAATGTTACATATAGAAAATTAACATGAATGGATTACTCAAGTGGTAAAACAAGTAAAGATAATTGTCTTTCATAGCACAAAGTCCTGTTTAAGATTCAATTGATTCTGTTTGGCTTAACAGTAGAAATAATTTATGGTTTAAATAAGGGTTTATGATAAAACAACAATATTTAGTATTCGGTAAACAACCGAGGAAATAGTTTTTCTGAAACAAAATTTAAATTTTTAGAAACAAAAATCATTTCTTAAACCATTTTGTAATAATGTTTGGGTTAGTTTTTGTTTGTAATAAACGGAAGATGAAACTGCTTTAACAATCTGCTTGAGTGTTTCAGATTTTTATTTAACCAATGATAAGCAAGGGAACCAGGCACCAAAGAAGATTAAGCTGCTTTAACCATCCTTGACACAATTAAGGCACAAGCATAAAGAAAGCATCAAAGCAAAGGAGGTTAGAAAATGAAGAAAGAAGCTTCATCAAGAGTCCAAAACTTGAGCAAGATCAAATAAAACTTCACAAGGAAGAAGAAGAAAGACAAAGAAATGATCATCATCTTTGAAGCAAATATATAGCAGAAGCTTCAAGAGAAATAAGAAAAAGATGGATCCATTCCGAAAATACCAACTAAGTGAACAAGAGCTCGAAGAATTGAAAAATCTAAAGAACGAAGAATCTGAAGATAAGAAGAAGTTTTACCATATTAGGTTGAGTCTCGAAGAGTTTGATAGGACTTTCTATAAATTTGGTAAGAGAAGTCTATGCTATGCATTTGTTCAAATTAAGTTATCTTCGCCTAAACACTTCTCCATCAAAATAAGGCAATTTATTCTTACCAAGTCAACATGACTCACCACTTGAATCGACGTCTAATAACAAGAGCTTCTAGTTGATCCATGATAGAGCTATATCGACCTGAAAATGCCTTGGTAGCCTTTCACCCTTCAGCTAGAGTCGATGTAACATCTTGATGGCATCGATGTCTGACATACTAACAACTATAGCTGATAGACACGGATGACAAGACCTAAAATGCCTCACCATCTTCACTATTTACCCTTTGGGCCAATCGAATATATGTCAGATATCAAATTTGAAAATGTAGCTGTACAATGTTTATTTTAATGATGTAATTTGAGACTATAACCCATAAAGAGAAGGAGAAAAAAGACCTTATCCTGAAGAATTACCCGTATTGATCTCTTTAGCACGTGATTGAATACATACCAGATTTCAAAGATCTTTAGATCTTCTCCAGTATCGATTTTCTCGATATTGGTTGGATACATGCTAGATGTCAAATTTAGAAATATAGTCATACAAGATTTAGGTTTTGATGATAGAATTTGGGGCTATAACCTATAAGGAGGAAAAAAATGATCATTGAATCCTTTTCAATACTGGTTTTCTCGGTATTAGAATGGATACATATTATATGTCAAATTTAAAAACTTAGCTGTAGAATATATGGTTTTAGTGATGGAATTTGGGCGGTAGTCTAGAAAGGGAGAAAAAAAATACCCCTAGAGACTCTCCAATATTAATTTCTTTGGTACTAGATCAGATATACGTCATATGTCAGATTTATTGACATAAGAATACAAGATATGGTTTTAATGATAGAATTTGGGATGGTAGCTTATAAAAAGAAAAAAAAAGATCATTGGATCCTCTCTAGTACCGATTTTCTTGGCACAGGTTTATATGCATGACAAATATCAAATTTACAAATATAGCCATACAAGATATGGCTTTGATGATAGAATTTGTGGCGCTACCAATATAAAAAAAAAAAAACTCGGTACTGGAACATATACATGTCAAATGTCAAATTTACAATCAGAACCATTCAAGATATAGTTTTAGCGATGGAATTTGGGACGGTAACCTATAAGATGAAGGGAAAAAAAAGACCTCTAGATACCCTCCAATATTTTTTTTTATGGGATTGAATAGATGCCAGATTTCAAATCTACAAATATAAGAATACAAGATATGGATTTGCTTACATATAGAATTTGGGATGGTTACCCATAAAAGAAAAAAAAGAAAAAAAAAGAAAAAAAAGAAAAAAAAGAAAAAGATCTTTCAATATTCTCTCTATTGATTTTTTCGATATTGGATCGGAAATATAGTAGATGTCGAATTTACGAACATTATGTTAGACTTGGTAATTACATCACCCACATGGAAAACTTTCCAGAACTCTGTTTCTTCAAGCTCATCTCAGTAGCACACCACTTAAACTTCGCCAGACTAATTGTCTTAGTCAAGAAATCTGTGTTGTTCACTGTTGTATCGACTTTCTCTAAGATTATCACCTTCTCTTCAATCTTTTCCCCGATGAAGTGATATTGGATATCGATGTACTTCGTCCATGAATGAAATGCATGATTCTTTGCTAAGAAGACAGAACCTTGATTATCATATTTCACCTTCATTGCTCCTTGTTTAAACCCAAGCTCAACACATAACCTTTGAAGCTAAACCGCTTCCTTTCCAGCATGAGTTATCGCCATATACTCTTCTGTGGATGAAAGAGCAACAAAACTTTGCCTTTTGCTCATCCAATTCACCACCTCATTAAACAGATTGAACACATATCCATTTATAGACCTCTTGCTGTCATATCATTTCCCCAATCAGCATCAACCGGTCCTACAATGTCAATATTCTTTTCACCTCTCATATCTCCATAATATAATGCAAACTCTGACGTGCCAAGAAGATATCTAAGAACTCTCTTGATTGTAGTCCAATGCTCTTTTTTAGGATCAGACATATATCTGCTCAATACTCCCACTGCTTGGGTAATATCTGGTCTCGTACACACCATGACATACATCAAGCTTCCAACCGCACTAGCATAAGGTACGTGTGCCATCTCTTTAGCTTCTTCCTCTGTCTTCGGACCTTGTTCCACAGATTACTTGGTTCCCAAAGGAATGGGAGTCCCTACCGGCTTACTGTCAGACATGTTAAATTTCTTTAACACTTCTTCAATATACTTCTTCTAACTTAGCCATAGTTTTCACCTTTCATGATCCCTCGTTATCTGCATGCCCAAGATAAAGTTTGCTAGTCCCAAGTCTTTCGTGTCAAACTACCTTGGCAACAATTTCTTCACTATACTAATCATCTTCCTATTATTTCCAATTAATAGCATAATATCAACGTACAAGGTTAAAATGATAAAATCAACCCCCAACCTTTTCACATAGACGTAAAGTTCATCATAGGTGTGAGTGAACCCAAGATGAATGGAATATGTGTCAAACTTCTAGTACCATATCTGTGGTAATTGATTTAGTCCATAAAAAGACTTCTTTAATTGACAAACCAACTCTTCCTTACCTTTGCTCACAAATTCTTCAGGCTGTTTTATGTAAATTTCCTCCTCTAAGTCCCCATGAAGGAAAAATGTCTTCACATCTAGTTACTCGACCTCTATATCATAAAAATCTACCATGGAAAGGACGAATCTGATAGATGTCAACTTTGCTACTGGGGAAAATATCTCACCATAGTTAATTCCCTCTATTTGCGAGTACCCCTTTAGAACCAGGCATGCCTTGTACTTCTCTACCATTCTATCTGCATTTTTTTCTTATTGAAAACCCATTTGTACTTAATTTCCTTCCTATCCCTAGGCAATTTCACAAGACTCTGTGTTTCATTCCTGTCCAATGCCTACATTTCCTCTTTCATAGCATCTTCCCACAGATTTGAATCCTCTGAGGTCCTCGCCTCTTTCACTGTGCTAGGATCATCACTAGTAATATTTAAACAATATAATGCACTGCAAGCACTAGGGGAATACTCGATAGATGGCCTCATAACTCGTGTGGATCTCCCCATGACGGGCATGGTCTCCATGATATGATCCACACCAAGAACTAAGAAATTGATGGATCAAGAAGACTTCCAAGATCGTCCAGAAGTAGATTTATGTGAGACCGCGACCCGTTGCTTATATTGAAACAAGAACCTTGGTATAATGAATACGCCACAATCAATTCTGGAAGGATTTATTGATAAGTCAAAGATGAACGCCACGAAAACTCCGATAAGTTCAGAAGTTCTAAAAGAACCAAAGAGAATTTTCTCTCAAAAAGTATGAATCAAATCTGAATTGTCTTATTCCAAAAAGCCAATGGCTATTTAAATACATGAGAATTCGTAACCAATTAGAAAAAAGAAACTAAGAAATAGAAAATAAACCTAAACAGAATTATGGTAGGAATAGGAAACTAAGAAATAGAAAATAAACCTAAATAGAATTCTGGTAACCTAAAATCCAAATAGGGAAAGTACCTAACTTGGAATGCAAGCCTTACAATTCAGCAAGTAAATTAATAAGGAAATTCAGATTTGATTCATACTTTTGGAGAGAAAATCCTCTTTGGTTCTTTTAGAACTTCTGAACTTTTCGGAGTTTTCATGGCGTTTATCTTCAACTTATCAATCAATCCTTCCATAATTGATTGTGGTGTTTTCATTATACCAAGGTTCTTGCTTCAATATAAGCAACGGGTCGCGGTCTCAGTCTTCATTATACCGAAAACTAAGAAATAGGAAATAGACCTAAATAGAATTCTGGTAGGAATAGAAAACTAAGAAATAGGAAATAAACCTAAATAGAATTCAGGTAACCTAAAATCCAAATAAGGAAAGTACCTGATTTGGCATGCAAGCCTTACAATTCAGCAATTAAATTAATATGGAAACATTTAAGAAAATGTAATAAGAAAAATTGCAGCCAACCATTTTCCTTGATAAGCCAACCAAAACGAGTAAGTCTACAATTTTTGGAAACTAAGATTTTAATTCATAATCTTGAGTCGCTAGATTATTCCAAAGCTTGAATTATGGAAGCCCATCCTTGTGGATCACGTATAGCATCATCCTTGGGCCCCCAAAGATGGTTCTTAGCCTAAATCAGCCCATTGAGAGTTTCCTTGAACCTTTTAGCTCGAGCTCTTGTAACTGGTCCAATTGAAACTTGAATAGGAAGATGCCATTTGTTAGCCATGTCCTCATCATTCCCCTCCTCTTGAAAAAGATTTATCCTCAAATCATCACCTACATCAAAAGGTCTTAAATCAGAAACATTAAAAGTGGCACAAATATTGTATTCACCTGGCAAATCCAATTTGTATGCATTGTTATTGATGCGCTCAAGGATAGAAAAAGACCCATCTCATTTAGGAAGTAACTTTGAACACCTTTGTGCTGGAAATCTTTCTTTTCTCTTGTGTAACCAAACCCAATATCCGGGTTGAAAAATCAGCTGTCAGCGACTTTTGATCAATTGGAACGCCTTCTCTTGCTCGTCTCCCCATGTGAAAAGTCGTTAGATTATTCCAAAGCTTGAATTATGGAAGCCCATCCATGTGGATCACGTATAGCATCATCCTTGGGCCCCCAAAGATGGTTCTTAGCCCAAATGTGTTGTATCAGCCCATTGAGAGTTTCCTTGAACCTTTTAGCTCGAGCTCTTGTAACTGGTCCAATTGGAACTTGAATAGGAAGATGTCATTTGTTAGCCGTGTCCTCATCACTCTATCCCCGAACTAGCCTCTGAATTTTCATGCTCCACATCAAAAACATGTATATCGTACTCAGACCCAACTGACTCAGAATCTGAAGTATTCAATGCAGTTCGTAGGGTAGTCTCACACTCTCAATCTCTCAAGCTAAGATTAATCTGAACCTGCTTTGGTAGTTCCAGTACATTTAAACTACCACATCCCTTTGTGTTTTTCTGAACACAACATCTCCGTTGAAAATTGTACTATGGATTCCATAGCTTGTACCCTTTAACCCCATCCTTATAACCAATGAAAATGCACTTCTGTCAAGTTTGTTTCTTCTTTATTTTGGTACATGCATATAACCATCACACCCAAACACCCTAACAGCCAAACTCGACTTCTTCCCGAATAGTGCCTCAATCAGTGTTTGATCTTACAAAGCTGGTGTAAGTGACCTGTTCTTTAGATAACATATCGTAGCCACCATCTTTGCCCATAACTCCATCTTCAAGCCTACACAACTAAGCATACTCCTCGATTTCTCCATGGGTGATCGATTCAGTATCTCAGTTGCCTCATTCTGTTGAGGTGTATATGAAGTTGTTTTCTGTCTTGCAATGCCGCTTGCCACCCAGAATTACTTAAACTTGTCTCAGCGAAATTCCTCTCTATTATATGTTATCAATACCTTTATCTTTCTTTCCATTTGATTCTCTACCAATGCTTTAAACTCACGGAACTTATTAAATGCTTCAACTTTACTCTTAATGAAGTATATCCAAGCATACCTTGAAAAATCATCAATGAAAGAGACATAATACCTTGATTTTCCAAGAGATTGGACCAGAACTGGCCTAAATACATCACTGTGAATCAAATCTAGAATAACCTTCTTCCTCGTGCCAGTGGACTTAAAACTCACACGGTTCTGCTTGCCATGTTAACAATGCTCATAGAAACCAAATCTCGTAGAGCAATTTGGGACTCCCTTCACCATTTGCTTCGACGATAAAGTAGATAATCCCTTTTCACCGATATGCCCAAGCCTCTGATGCCAAGAAATAGAGGACTTTGCCTCATCACTAGTCGCATGCTCAAAGATAAAGCCCTCACTGTACTAACTTTGTATTGTACTTTTGAGTAGCTTGTACAACATACCATATCGAACACCTCGTGCGATTACTAATGATCCATAAGTCATCGTGCATAAATTTTTGTCACAGCTGAAATTAACTCCCCCATCCATCATCATGCTGACTGAAATCCTGTTCCTACTAAGACTTGAAATATGCATCACGCTTGGAAGTGTCCTGTCTTTCCAATCATCCGTCTTTAACTTCACTTTCCCACAACCAACAATTTTCACTAGAGAGTTATCTCCCAATAAAACGTTTCCCCATTAAAGATTTCATGCTTACAAAACCAGTCCTTATGAGGTGTTGATAAGAGCCATTAAATGCATTATAATCATACTTATTTGTTAGCACTTTAGGGTTGATTTAGGTCTTAGTTGCATTTTTATTCATTAACAACTCTAAAGTGGTATTTTTGGAGCATTAATTTATTTCGGTGCATTTTTCAGGTATCTTGAGTTAAAGGAGATGGAAAAACTATCATCATTTTGAAACACAAAGTTCCATTGAACACTCAAGCAAAAGAATGATCGCGGAAGAGCCAAGATGAAGAGAAACTATGGAAGGAGTTTTCACTAAGTTGCTGGAGTTGGCATACAAATCAACCATCTTTAAAAATTAAACTGTATCGATGTAGAAAGAACCAGGAAGTGTGCCACATATGGTTAGAAAGATATGGAAGTCTATTTTCTGGAGGATTTTACGGTTTGTTAAAATCATTTCTCTAGAGGAAGTTATGGCGATTTTAGCGGACAGAGGTCAGACTTTCTGAATCCGCGCGCGCACAGCCTTGTGCACTCCGAGTTAGACCCTAATTAGGTCTTTAATGACTTATTCAAACCCTAAAACACCCCTAGACCTTGTATACTATAAATATACCACTTAGGGTTTGTAATTGGATATTCAAAAACCTGGAGAACTCAAAAAAGCAGCAACTTTCCTTCCATTGTGCAACCATGAGCCCCATGGCTAACTAATCTCCAAGCAAGGAGAAGGGATGAATCCCTAGGTGTAGTTGTTTCTATTTCCCTTATTTGATTCAGTTGTAATGGAGCTTTAATGTTCAAATATTGTTATGATTTACTTTTATTCTAATTATAAAGATTTCATCTAATCTGGTGATTGTATCTTTTTCCTTGATATAGATTTAGTCATGCTTTCTTTATGTCAAGATTATTTGGGTATGATTGAGTCCGGTAGATCTAGCCTTTAGGTTTGTCCATTACTGCAATATTGTCATCAAAGATATATTGTCGTTTCTTGATAAACTTAAAGGATAGATCATATGTGCATGAATTGAAAATAAAGAGTATTTCATAACAATTAAATTAGGGTTTATACATGTGCTTTAATTGAATATTTGCCGATTGCCTGTTTGGGATGTGAAACTTGCAATCGAGATAAGAAAAACAACTGAATCAAGTTAGGATTAGGGCAACAAACCTAGGGAGGATTCCCGGATCCTTGTTGCTTCTCCATTATATTTCACAATCTACTTTACACAATTGTCTCACTATCAAATTTCAGATTCTATATTTAATTTGATCATATCGTCTCATATTAAAGTTTACACCTTCCCTTATAGTTAATTTGTCTCCCTGTGGAATCGACACCCCAAAGCCGTACTACAACACCGCGTTATTATTTTGGGCATAAACAAATTTTGGCGCCGTTGCCGGGGAGACGCGCTTACAAACAAGGAAGATTGTCAACTTTGAGACAAAACGGTAATATCGTTCCTTTCTTGAAGTCTTGATTTTCTGATTTTTTTTTTATTTTTTTGTTCTTTGCTCTTTGTTTTGATTTTTTTTAATTAATTAATTAATTTATCTTATTTCTGTTTTATTTATTTCCCCTAACATGGCCGAAAATCACAATGAAATTGTTGCTAGGACACTTAAAGACTACTTGCACCCTAGCCGAACAGCCACCCCATCTTGTATCATGTTCCCCCCAAATGTTCAACAACCTGATTTTAAGCCGGGCATGATCCAATTGCTACCAACCTTCCATGGATTTGAGAATGAAAACCCCTATGTCCACATTAGGGAATTTGAGGAAGTAATAGCAACTTTTCACAGTAGGGCTGATATGATAGACACCGTTAAACTTAGGTTTTTTCCTTTTTCACTTAAAGAAAAAGCCAAGGCTTGGCTATACTCGTTAAGGCCTAGGTCCATAGGTAGTTGGGATGAGATGACACGAGTTTTCTTCCAAAAACACTTCCCAACCCATAAGACCAATAACCTCAAGAGACAAATCTCAAACTTTGCACAAAAAGAGAGCAAAACCTTATATCAAGTTTGGGAACGTTTCAAGGACCTGTTGAATTCTTGTCCACACCATGGGTATGAGAGTTGGCGGGTAGTTAGCTATTTCTATGATGGACTCCTAAGTAGGGAAAGGCAGTTCATAGAAATTATGTGCAATGGGGATTTTCTTCAAAAAGATCCCGACCAAGCCATAGATTTCCTAGATGACCTATTAGAAAAATCCTGCACTTGGACAGGATCAAATGCCATGGAAAGCACTAGGAGAAATCAACCCGCTGGGATTTATCAACTTAAGGAAGAGGATAACCTTAAAACCCGTTTAGAGGCCCTAACTAAGGAAATTGAAGCCTTAAAAACTAGAAATGCCAGGGCTCCTGAACTGGTTGCTAGGGTAGAGTCCTATGAGCCTTGTTTCATGTGTAATGGGGTGGATCATTTACCTAAGGATTTTCCAATTTATTTTGAGATGAAGGAAGAGTGTAATGCTGTAGGTATACCCTTTGGGAAACCACACTCACCCTACTCTAACACCTACAACCCCGGTTGGAAAAATCACCTAAATTTTAATTGGAAACCCGATACACAACCTCCTGCCCACTCAAGTACCCAATGGCAACCGGAAGCAACTTCATATAATGCACCTCAACAATCTTTACCTTTGGAAGATATGTTTAAGTCATTTATGCAGGTACATGCCAAGAATGTGGAAGATCAAGGCAAAATAAATCAACAGTTGTTAGAGGAGCAACAAGGGATCAAAGTGGAACAAAAGGAGATAAAGAGCCAACTCACTAAGTTGACTAGTTTCTTGGCGATTCAAGAGCAAGGACAGTTTCCTTCGCAAACACAACAAAATCCAAGGGGACAACATATGGCACAAACCTCCAATCCTGGAAATCGAAATGTTAAAGAGGTTAATGCCATAATCACCCGTAGCGGTAAGAAAATTGATGGTCCCACTCTACCATCAAACTTGAGTAACAAGGATGAAACCCCCAAGGAACAAGAGGCCCGTGATGTTTATCGCCCACTGGTGCCTTTCCCTCAAGCACTCCTTAAACCTAAGGAGATAAATTCAGCGTCAAAAGGTGAGATTCATGAACAACTTCAGCATGTTAAAATTAACCTCCCTCTTCTTCATGTTATAAAACAGATTCCCAACTATGCTAAAGTTATCAAGGATCTATGCACACTCAAGAAGAGGCATCATGTGAAGAAGACGGCATTCCTAATGGAGCAAGCAAGTGCAATAATTGACAGCAAGACACCGCCCAAATATAAAGATCCGGGTTGTCCAACAGTGGCTTGTCAAATTGGAAACAAATCTTGTGGCCAAGCATTGCTAGATTTGGGTGCTAGTGTGAACCTCATGCCATACTCCATGTACTTGCAACTCGGTCTAGGTGAGATCAAACCAACCTCCGTGGTACTTCAATTAGCGGATAGATCGGTAAGAAAACCAAGAGGTATTGTAGAAGATGTTTTGTTGCAAATTGATAATTTCTACTATCCTATTGATTTTTTGGTTTTAGATACTGTTTCTACTGTAAACACGGAGTCCAAAATTCCTTTGATACTTGGAAGACCATTCCTTGCCACTGCCAATACCCTCATTAATTGTAGGAATGGCTTAATGACATTATCATTTGGAAATAGAACTTTAGAGGTAATGTTTTCCGAGTCTCAAAACAGCCACATAAAGAGAATGAGTGTGTCGATACTTACATGGTTGATAAGCTCAATTTGGAGGATGAGCACACTAAAGATAATTCTATGGAATTCCCTCCTAATGATTTTAAGTTCGATGATTCTTTAATTTATTCCAATGCCATTAATGTTGTTGATATTTTTGATAAGTCACAGGAATTTATTAAGAAATCATGGCAACCATGCTTTGAGGAGTCATTTGAGAGAAGTCACATGGATGAGAGAACCAAATACCCTACTGCTGATAGTGAGTGGGCAACACCAAGAACACTTGAGCCATATGCGGTGGACTTTAAGTATTCATTGCCAAAAGATTAGCATTAAGGCTATTAAATTGGAGCCTCATTTTCAGCACCACAATGAGGCCAGCAGTGAGAGTGATGCAATGTCTGGCCGAAGACGTAAAACTTAGCGCTCATGGGAGGCAACCCACAACATATCCTTTTATTTTTACTGTTTTTAATATTTCTTTTTTATTATTATTATTTTGCTGTTTTCTAGTATTAACTTAGTATTTCTTTTTCAAGGAAAATATACGAAGCAGTTCAAATGGTGGAGCACAATTTTCAGCTTCTGTGCACCTTTGGCTACAAAGGGAGTTTCTTTTACTCTTTTTTTTACATTGAGGTCAATGCAATTTTTAAGTTGGGGGTGGAGGAAACACATCTTTTTGTTTCCATATTCTTTATTTCCATACATTTTTTTCCGTTGAACTGTTTGGTGTCATTTTCCTTTTTGTTTATTTTTAGCATGCTTTGTGTTTGCCCTAGAGTTAATTCACATGTCAATGATATGAACTTAATTGAAATAACATATAGCATGTAGAAGAAGTTAAATTCTGTTTCGGTTTGAGAATAATTTAAGTATTAATCTTGATTTGGTTTGAGACTCTAGTTTGTGGTAAGATTGAATGATTAGTCTAAAACATCTAGAAAAGTTCTATGTGCGATTGTTTGTGAATACTTTTGCGATCTCAACAAGCTCTAGAACTTATTTGATAATCATTTGAGGCGAATTCCTAGAATGCACACTACTTAGGATATGATATAGGCCATTTTTGAATCGTTTGAGCCTTTCAAACTTACCCTTGCAATATATATCACTAGTCACCTTTTTGAGCCCTTTTTCTTGAAAAAGAATTTGAGCCTTGTTTCTTTCAAAAACTCATTTACTTACCCTTATGAGCCTAAAAATATTTTATCCTTACCCTTCTTTTAAAAGAACTTAGTTGTACACATTGTTGAGAAGCACTTAAGAGGAGTAAGGATGGAAATATGAAAAATCGTAACCCAAGTATATTAAAGAAGATAAGTTGGGGGTTGTGGAAAAGAAAAAAAAAAAAAAAAGAGATGAATGAGTATTTGCCAAAAACAGAAAAAGAAGAGAAGTATGGCAAAGAAAGAAGAAAAAGAAAAGAAAAAGTGGTGACTTGTCAAGAGATATGCTTTTATAAAAAAATTGTTGAAAGAGTTGAGCATTGAAGTAAAGTTATCTAGTGCTTGAAAGTGGTTGTGTTTAAAGCTAAGAGATTAAGTTCTTTTACTTGCAAATCCTTCCCGTTTTTCCTTAACCTTTACCTTGGCCTAACATTACAAGCCAATTAAAGACCTATTGATCCAATGAAGTGTGATTTTTTCTACAATAGTGGAGAATGATTTGAAAGATAAGCCTATGGAGCTTGTTTATGTGATTGATGTCACACAATTTGTTATGTTTTTAGAGGCCAAGACTTGTATTCATGAATGTTGTGCATAAAATCATCTGGGTGTTCGGACTAATGGATTGTGGTAAGATGGATGTTAAGAGTCAATAACGATTTTAAGATTGATGCTTGGATTATTTTTGGACTTAGGTGAAATTTAATGATTCTATGTGCCGTATGTTATGTGCAATTTTTGAGACAAAAAGTGAATTACTCTTGGTTCAAAGCTAGCATTGCTTTACGTTGTTTTTAACTCCTACCATATAATTCATCTCTTGTTTTCGCTTGAATTGCCAGGGACTAGCAATAAGCTAGTTGGGGGTTGTGATAAGAGCCATTAAATGCATTATAATCGTACTTATTTGTTAGCACTTTAGGGTTGATTTAGGTCTTAATTGCATTTTTATTCATTAACAACTCTAAAGTGGTATTTTTGGAGCATTAATTTATTTCGGTGCATTTTTCAGGTATCTTGAGTTAAAAGAGATGGAAAAACTATCATCATTTTGAAACACAAAGTTCCATTGAACACTCAAGCAAAAGAATGATCGCTGAAGAGCCAAGATGAAGAGAAACTATGGAAGGAGTTTTCACTAAGTTGCTGGAGTTGGCATACAAATCAACCATCTTTAAAAATTAAACTGCATCGATGTAGAAAGAACCAGGAAGTGTGCCACATATGGTTAGAAATATATGGAAGTCTATTTTCTGGAGGATTTTACGGTTTGTTAAAATCATTTCTCTAGAGGAAGTTATGGCGATTTTAGCGGACAGAGGTCAGACTTTCTGAATCAGCGCGCGCACAGCCTTGTGCACTCCGAGTTAGACCCTAATTAGGTCTTTAATGACTTATTCAAACCCTAAAACACCCCTAGACCTTGTATACTATAAATATACCACTTAGGGTTTGTAATTGGATATTCAAAAACCTGGAGAACTCAAGAAAGCAGCAACTTTCCTTCCATTGTGCAACCATGAGCCCCATGGCTAACTAATCTCCAAGCAAGGAGAAGGGATGAATCCCTAGGTGTAGTTGTTTCTATTTCCCTTATTTGATTCAGTTGTAATGGAGCTTTAATGTTCAAATATTGTTATGATTTACTTTTATTCTAATTATAAAGATTTCATCTAATCCGGTGATTGTATCTTTTTCCTTGATATAGATTTAGTCATGCTTTCTTTATGTCAAGATTATTTGGGTATGATTGAGTCCGGTAGATCTAGCCTTTAGGTTTGTCCATTACTGCAATATTGTCATCAAAGATATATTGTCGTTTCTTGATAAACTTAAAGGATAGATCATATGTGCATGAATTGAAAATAAAGAGTATTTCATAACAATCAAATTAGGGTTTATACATGTGCTTTAATTGAATATTTGCCGATTGCCTGTTTGGGATGTGAAACTTGCAATCGAGATAAGAAAAACAACTGAATCAAGTTAGGATTAGGGCAACAAACCTAGGGAGGATTCCCGGATCCTTGTTGCTTCTCCATTATATTTCACAATCTACTTTACACAATTGTCTCACTATCAAATTTCAGATTCTATATTTAATTTGATCATATCGTCGCATATTAAAGTTTACACCTTCCCTTATAGTTAATTTGTCTCCCTGTGGAATCGACACCCCAAAGCCGTACTACAACACCGCGTTACTATTTTGGGCGTAATCAGGTGTCATGTGAAATGATATGCTTATGTCAATTATCCAAACATTTCGATCCGATTGAGCCAAACAGGATGTCATATATAAGTCATCGGTATCATCATCCTGGTTTTTGTTTCCCGAAGTTGATATTTCGCTTGTTCACTTTTCAGGGTTCACACTTTTACTTCTACAATCCTTCTTCAGATTCCCAAGCATCCTGCACTTCTAACACTTTAACCCAGATTCCCTACTTTTCAATCTTCCCTTAGATTTTGATTTCCCAAAACAGAGTTCTGAAGGCCAAATTATACCTTCCTCATGTTTTGCTAGTATTAAATCGAATTTTCTACCTTTTTCCTACAATTTGTAATGCACTTTTATCTTATTTTTTGATTGTTGGTGACCTTCAAAGTGAAATTGCACATGATCTAAGGGAAATATGCTTTGGTACTGGTGAAAAATTGGGTGGTCAAGAAAAATAAAATTTTGGAAGAAATAGACCATTTTTATGGTTATAGTTAACTTTTTTATGCATGTTCACTATAAAGGTTACCATGGTTATTTATTTTGAAAATTTGCCACGAACTAGGTTTCAATAAGTTACGTCAAAACCAAATGGATCATTTCCCAAAAAAGAGCCTTGAAAGCTTAATTATACCCTCAAGAAGTTTTGCTCGTGTTAATCTAATTCTCTTCATCTTCCCCACAATTTGTAATGCACTTTTATTCTATTTTTTGATGGCTGGTGATGATTACGCCCAAAATATACGCGGTTGTTGTAGCACAACTTTGGTGTGTCGATTCTACAGGGAAACAAGTTAACTACAAAAGAAGGTGTAAACTTTAATCTAAAACGATAAATCCAAATGAGTAAGAGAATCTGAAATTGATAGTGAAACAATTGTGTAAAGTAGATTGTGAAATATAATAGGGGAACAACAAGGATTCGAGAATCCTCCCTAGGTTCGTTGTCCTAATCCTAACTTGATTCAGTTGTTTCTATCTCGATTGCAAGTTTCACATCCCAAACAGGCAATCGGCAAATATTAAATTAAAAAGCATGTATAAACCCTAATGTAATTGAAATGAATTATTCTTTACTTTCAAGCACACATGACCTAACTTATGAATTATCAAGAGACGACGATATATCTAAATGAAAATACCACAGCAATGGACAAATCTATAAAAGAGATCTACCGAACTCAGAGCATGACTAGACTTATATGGAAAAGAAGCATGTAATCACCGGACTAACAAGAAATCTACTAATTAGATTAAAAAGTAAATCATAACAACGTTTGAATGCTAAAGCTCTATTACAACTGAATCAAGTAAGGGAAATAGAAATAACTACACCTAGGGATTTATCCCTTCGCCTTGCTTGGAGATTAGTTAGCCATGGGGGAGAGTGGGGCAGCCTCCCTTGAGTTCTCCAGGTTTTTGAATGTCTAATTACAAACCCTAAGTGGTCTATTTATAGTGTACAAGGCCTAAGGGTGTTTTAGGGTTTGAACAAATCATTAAAGACCTAATTAGGATCTAACTCAGAGAATAGGGGCTGTGTGCGCGCTGCATCTTGGATTTGTCGCGCCGCACCTTGGCTTTGTCAAGCTTCTTGTGTGTTGCTATGAGGTGCGCCTTAGTTTCTCCAGGGAGCGCCTCAGCTTGATGGCTCTTTAAGCTTCTTTTGGTCTTCTTTCTGAAGGGTGCGCCTCAGCTGATCAAAGGTGCACCTTGGCCTGATGCTGTTCAGGAGATCTGACCTCTGTCTGCTAAAACTGCCATAACTTTCTCTAAAAAAATTGTTTTTACGAACCGTAAAATTCTTCAGAAAATAGACTTCCAGATCTTTAATATATGGCTCATCTCTTGGTTCCTCTTGCATCAATATAGTTTAATTTGAAAAGATGAGTGATCTGTACGGGAAATTATGATAATTTAGTGAAACTCCTTTCCAAGTGCTTGTGAACCTTCATTCCTGTGTTCATCGAGTCATTGTACTTCAAGAAATGATTGCTTTTCCATCTCTTTAAGACTTAAAATACCTGAAAATGCATCAAAGCAAATTAGTAATCCAAAGATGACACTTTAGAGTTGTTAACATATAAAAGTGCAATTAAAACCTAGATCAACTCTAAAATGTTAACAATTAAGTACTATTAAGATGCATTTTATAGTTCTCATCACAACCCCCAACTAGCTTATTTCTAGTCCCTAGCAATTCGAGCGAAAACAAGAGATGAATTCTACGGTGGGAATCAAAGTAAAGCAATACTATTGTTAACCAAGAGTAATTCAATTTTGTCTCAAAAATTGCACATAACACACGGCACGTAGAATCATTAAATTTCACCCAAGTTCAAAAGTAATCTAAACATCAATCTTAAAATTGTTATCGACTCTTAACATCCATCTTACCACAATCCATTAATCCGAACACCTGGATGATTTTATGCACAACATTCATGAATACAAGTCTTGGCCTCTAAAAACATAACAAATTGTGTGACATCAATCACATAAACAAGCTCCATAGGCTTATTTTTCAAATCATTCTCCACTATTTTAGAAAAATCACACTTCATTGGATCAATAGGTCTTTAATAAGCTTGTAATGTTAGGCCAAGGTAAAGGCTAAGGAAAAAGGGGAAGGATTTTCAAGTAAAAGAACTTAATCTCTTAGCTTTAAACACAACCACTTTTAAGCACTAGATAACTTTACTTCAATGCTCAACTCCTTCAACCATTTTTTATAAGAGCATATATCTTGATAAGTCACCACTTTTTCTTCTTTCTTTGCCATACTTCTCTTCTTTTTCTATTTTCTTTTATGTTTTTGGCAAATACTCATTCACCTCTTTTTTTCTCATTTTCTTTTTCTTTTCTTTTCCACAACCCCCAACTTATCTTCTTTAATATACTTGGGTTATGGTTTTTTTCATATTTCCATCCTTACTCCTCTTAAGTGTTTCTCAACAAATGTGTACAACTAAGTTCTTTTAAAAGAAGGGTAAGGATAAAATATTTTTAGGCTCATAAGGGTAAGTAAATGGGTTTTTGAAAGAAACAAGGCTCAAATTCTTTTTCAAGAAAAAGGGCTCAAAAAGGTGACTAATGATATATATTGCAATGGTAGGTTTGAAAGGCTCAAACGGTTCAAAAACAGCCTATATCATATCCGAAGTAGTGTGCATTCTAGGAATTCACCTCAAGTGATTATCAAATAAGTTATAGAGTTTGTCGAGACCACAAAAATATTCACAAACAATCGCACATAAAACTTTTCTAGATGTTTTAGACTAATCATACAATCTTACCACAAACTAGAGTCTCAAACCAAATGAAGATTGATAATTAAATTAATTTCAAACCGAAACAAAATTTAACTCCTTCTAAATGCTGTATATTATCTCAATTAAGCTTATATCATTGACACGTGAATTACATCCAAGGCAAACACAAAGCATGCTAAAAACAAACAAAAAGGAAAAATGACACCAAACAGTTCAATGGAAAAAGAAAAGAAAAAAAAGTTTGGAAATTAAGAATATGGTAGCAAAGAGATGCATTTCCTCCACCCCCAACTTAAAGATTGCATTGACCTCAATGTAAAAGAAAGAGTAAAGGAAACTCCCTTTGTAACCAAAGGTGCACAGAAGCTGAAAATTGTGCTCCACCATTTGAACTGCGTCGTATATTTTTCATTGAAAAAGAAATACTAAGTTAATACTGGAAAACAGAAAAAAAAAATAAAAATAATAAACAAGAAAAAGAAATATGAAAAACAAAAAATAAAAGGATATGTTGTGGGTTGCCTCCCATGAGCGCTAAGTTTTACGTCTTCGGCCAGACGCTGGACTACTCTCACTGTTGGCCTCATTATGGTGCTGAAGATGAGGCTCCAATTTAATGGCCTTAATGCTAATCTTTTGGCAAGGAATACTTAAAGTCCACCGCATGTGGCTCAAGTGTTCTTGGTGTTGCCCACTCACTATCAGCAGTAGGGTATTTGATTTTCGCATCCATGTGACTTCTCTCAAGTGACTTCTCAAAGCATGGTTGCCATGATTTCTTAATAAATTCCTGTGACTTATCAAAAATATCAAAAACATTAACTGCATGGGAATAAATTAAAGAATCATCGAACTTAAAATTATTAGGAGGGAATTCCATAGAATTAACTTTAGTGTGCTCATCCTCCAAATTGAGCTTATCAACCATGTAAGTATCGACACACTCATCCTCTTCATGTGGCTGTTTTGAGACTCGGAAAACATTTACGCCTAAAGTTCTATTTCCAAATGATAATGTCATTAGGCCATTCCTAAAATTAATGAGGGCATTGGCAGTGGCAAGGAATGATCTTCCAAGTATCAAAGGAATTTTAGACTCCGTGTTTACAGTAGAAACAATATCTAAAACCAAAAAATCAACAGGATAGTAGAAATTATCAATTTGCAACAAAATATCTTCTACAATACCTCTTGGTTTTCTTACCGATCTATCCGCTAATTGAAGTACCACGAAGGTTGGTTTGATCTCACCTAGACCGAGCTGCAAGTACATGGAGTATGGCATGAGGTTCACACTAGCACCCAAATCTAGCAATGCTTAGCCACAAGATTTGTTTCCAATTTGACAAGCCACTGTTGGATAGCCTGGATCTTTATATTTGGGCGGTGTCTTGCTGTCAATTACTGCACTTGCTTGCTCCATTAGGAATGCCGTCTTCTTCACATGGTGCCTCTTCTTGAGTGTGCATAGATCCTTGATGACTTTAGCATAGTTGGGAATCTGTTTTATAACATGAAGAAGAGGGAGGTTAATTTTAACATGCTGAAGTTGTTCAAGAATCTCACATTTTGATGCTGAATTTATCTCCTTAGGTTTAAGGACTGCTTGAGGGAAAGGCACCGGTGGAGAATAATCATCATGGGCCTCTTGTTCCTTTGGGGTTTCATCCTTGTTGCTCAAGTTTGATGGTAGAGTGGGACCGTCAATTTTCTTACCACTGCGGGTGATAATGGCATTAACCTTTTTAACATTTTGATTTCCAGGATTGGAGGTTTGTGCCATATGTTGTCCCCTTCGATTTTATTGTGGCTGCAAAGGAAACTGTCCTTGCTCTTGAATCGCCAAGAAACTAGTCAACTTGGTGAGTTGGCTCTTTATCTCCTTTTATTCCGCTTTGATCCCTTGTTGCTCCTCTAACAGCTGTTGATTTATTTTGCTTTGATCTTCCACATTCTTGGTATGTACCTGCATAAATGACTTAAACGTATCTTCCAAAGGTAAAGATTGTTGAGGTGCATTATATGAAGTTGTTTCCGATTGCCATTAGGTACTAGAGTGGGCAGGAGGTTGTGCATCGAGTTTCCAATTAAAATTTGGGTGATTTTTCCAACTGGGATTGTAGGTGTTAGAGTAGGGTGAGTGTGGTTTCCCAAAGGGTATACCTACAGCATTACACTCTTCCTTCATCTCAAAATAAACTGGACAATCCTTAGGTAAATGATCTACCCCATTACACATGAAACAAGGCTTATAGGACTTTACCCTAGCAACCGATTCAGGAGCCCTACAATTTCTGGTTTTTAAGGCTTCAATTTCCTTAGTTAGGGCCTCTAAACAGGCTTTAAGGTTATCCTCTTCCTTAAGTTGATAAATCCCAGCGGGTTGATTTCTCCTAGTGCTTTCCATGGCATTTGGTCCTATCCAAGTGTAGGATTTTTCTGATAGGTCATCTAGGAAATCCATGGCTTGGTCGGGATTTTTTGAAGAAAATACCCATTGCACATCATTTCTATGAACTGCCTCTCCTTACTTAGAAGTCCATCATAGAAGTAGCTAACCACCCGCCAACTCTCATACCCATGGTGTGGACAAGAATTCAAAAGGTCCTTGAAACATTCCCAAACTTGATATAAGGTTTCGCTCTCCTTTTGTGCAAAGTTTAAGATTTGCCTCTTGAGGTTATTGGTCTTATGGGTTGGGAAGTGCTTTTGGAAGAAAACTCGTGTCATCTCCTCCCAACTACCTATGGACCTAGGCCTTAACGAGTACAGCCAAGCCTTGGCTTTTTCCTTAAGTGAAAAAGGAAAAAACCTAAGTTTAACGGTGTCTATCATATCAGCCCTACTGTGAAAAGTTGCTACTACTTCCTCAAATTCCCTAATGTGGACATAAGGGTTTTCATTCTCAAACCCATGGAAGGTTGGTAGCAAATGGATCATGCCCGGCTTAAAATCAGGTTGTTGAACATTAGGGAGGAACATGATACAAGATGGGGTGGCTGTTCGGCTAGGGTACAAGTAGTCTTTAAGTGTCATAGCAACAATTTCATTGTGATTTTCGGCCATGTTAGGGGAAATAAATAAAACAGAAAGAAAAAAAAAATAGAAAATCAAAACAAAGAGCAAAGAACAAAATAAAAAAAAATCAGAAAATCAAAACTTCAAGAAAGGAACAATATTACCGTTTTGTCTCAAAGTTGACAATCTTCCTTGTTTGTAAGCGCGTCTCCCCGGCAACGGCACCAAAATTTGATTACGCCTAAAACATACACGGTTGTTGTAGCACAACTTTGGGGTGTCGATTCCACAGGGAAACAAGTTAACTACAAAGGAAGGTGTAAACTTTAATCTAAAACGATAAATCCAAATGAGTAAGAGAATCTGAAATTGATAGTGAAACAATTGTGTAAAGTAGATTGTGAAATATAATAGGGGAACAATAAGGATCGGGGAATTCTCCCTAGGTTCGTTGTCCTAATCCTAACTTGATTCAGTTGTCTCTATCTCGATTGCAAGTTTCACATCCCAAACAGGCAATCGACAAATATTCAATTAAAGCGCATGTATAAACCCTAATGTAATTGATATGAATTATTCTTTACTTTCAAGTACACATGACCTAACTTATAAATTATCAAGAGACGATGATATATCTAAATGACAATACCGCAGCAATGGACAAATCTATAAAAGAGATCTACCGGACTCAATCATACCCAAACAAATACACATAAGGAGAGCATGACTAGACTTATATGGAAAAGAAGCATGCAATCACCGGACTAATAAGAAATCTACTAATTAGATTAAAAAGTAAATCATAACAACTTTTGAATGCTAATGCTCTATTACAACTGAATCAAGTAAGGGAAATAGAAACAACTACACCTAGGGATTCATCCCTTCGCCTTGCTTGGAGATTAGTTAGCCATGGGGGAGAGTGGGGCAGCCTCCCTTGAGTTCTCCAGGTTTTTGAATGTCTAATTACAAACCCTAAGTGGTCTATTTATAGTGTACAAGGCCTAAGGGTGTTTTAGGGTTTGAACAAATCATTAAAGACCTAATTAGGATCTAACTCGGAGAACAGGGGCTGTGCGCGCACTGCACCTTGGATTTGTCGCGCTGCACCTTGGCTTTGTCAAGCTTCTTGTGTGTTGCTGTGAGGTGCGCCTCAGTTTCTCTAGGGTGCTCCTCAGCCTGTTGGCTCTTTAAGCTTCTTTTGGTCTTCTTTCTGAAGGGTGCACCTCAGCTGATCCAAGGTGCACCTTGGCCTGATGCTATTCAGGAGATCTGACCTCTGTCTACTAAAACTGTCATAACTTTCTCTAGAAAAATAATTTTTATGAACCGTAAAATTCTCCAAAAAATAGACTTCTGGATCTTTCTAAACATATATGGCTCATCTCCTGGTTCCTCTTGCATCAATACAGTTTAATTTTCAAAGATGAGTGATCTGTACGGGAAATTATGGCAATTTAGTAAAACTCCTTTCCAAGTGCTTGTGAACCTTCATTCTGGTGTTCATCGAGTCATTGTGCTTCAAGAAATGATTGCTTTTCCATCTCTTTAAGACTCAAAATACCTGAAGATGCATCAAAGCAAATTAGTAATCCAAAGATGACACTTTAGAGTTGTTAACATATAAAAGTGCAATTAAAACCTAGATCAACTCTAAAAAGTGCAATTAAAACCTAGATCAACTCTAAAATGTTAACAATTAAGTACTATTAAGATGCATTTTATAGCTCTCATCAGGTGACCTCGAAATTGGACTTTAACATTATCTAAGAGAAATACAATTTTCTCATTGTGAAAAATTGGCTGGTTAAGGAAAATAAAATTTGGGAAGAAATTGACCATTTTTGGTGGTTATAGCTCACATTTTTTTTTTGTGCATTTTCACTAAAAAAGTTAAGAGGGTAATTTCCTTTGAAAATTTTCCACGACCTAGGTTTCAATAAGTTACGTCAAAATCAAAAGGATCATTTTCCAAAACGTAGCTCTGAAGGCCTAATTATACCCTCAAGATGTTTTGGTCATGTCAATCGAATTCCCTTCCTCTTCCTAACAATTTATAATGCACTTTATCCTATTTTTTTTATGGCTAGAGACCTCAGAAGTGGAATTTAACACGATTTCATTAAAATATGCTTTGGCCCAAGTAAAAAAGAATGGGACGGTCAAGAAAAATCATATTTTGGAAGAAACTGACCATTTTTTGAATGTAGCTCACATTTTTTGTTCATTTTCACTAAAATAGTCATGATGGTCATTTCCTTTGAAAATTTTCCATGAACTAGAAAAGTTATATCAAAACTAAAGAATCATTTTCCAAAACGAAGCCCAAAAGGCCAAATTATATCCTCCAGAAGTTTTGCTCGTTTTAATATAATTCTCTCATTTTTTCCTACAAATTGTAATGCACTTTTATCCAATTTTTGAATGGCTAGTGGCCTCGAAATTGGAATTTAACATGATCTAAGAGAAATACAATTTGGTCCAAGTGAAATATTGGATGGTCAAGAAAAATAAAATTTTGGAAAACTCCATCCATTTTTGAAGGTTAGCTCACGTTTTTTGTGCATTTTTGCTAAAATAGTTATGATGGTCATTTCTTTTAAAAATTTTCCACGAACTAGGTTTCAAAAAGTTACATCAAAATCAAAAATATTTTTTTTTTCCAAAACGAAGCCTTGAAGGAAAAATTATACCCATGATGAGATTCGTAATGTGCATCTTAATAAGTACAATTTTTAAGCATTTTAGGGTTGATCTAGGGTTGAATTACACATTTATACCTTAACAATTCTAAAGTGTCATTCTTAGATTGTTGACCTATTTCGATGCATTTTCAGGTACTTTGAGTCCAAAAGAGGTGAAAAGCCATCATAGCTTAAAGCACGATGCTTCGATGCACATCAGAGTGAAGGCATGGTTACGGAAGGACAAAATGAAGAGAAATCAAGTCTTTAGTGTGCCGTGCTGCGGCCTAAAAAGTCTAAGCCTCGGCCTCCAGAACCAAGCCCAAAAGAGCAATGAAGACACTAGTGTGCGCCACGGCATGGCAGCTTGAGCAGCGACCTGGACCAATCTGGGCTGCGGCCTACAGAAAGTTGAAGAAAAGCAATCCAAGGCTAAGCCGCGGTCTGGATTAATGTGAGCTGCGGCACGAGCGTGATGCTTTATTTCTGATTTACGACTTAATTAAGGTTTTAATGATAGTTTAAACCCGAAAACACCCTTGAACCTTTTTTTATTATAAATAGATCACTTAGGGTTTGAAAAAGGAGGTATCCAAGCTGGAAAACTCAAGAAGGCTGCCACATTCCCCCCCATCAAAGTGTTCAAGCATGAGCCCCATGGCCAACTAATCTCCAAGCAAGGCAAAGGGATGAATCCCTAGGTGTAGTTGTTCTCATTTTCTATTATTGATTCAGTTGTAGTTTGGATTTATTGTTAAAACATTGTTATGATTTACTCTTTGATTTAATTAAAAGATTTTCTCTTAATCCGGTGATTGTATCTTTCTCCTCGATATAAGTCTAGTCATGCTCTTCTTATGTCAAGATTGTTGGATGTGATTGAGTCCGGTAGATTTATCTTTTAGGTTTGTCCATTATTGCGATATTGTCATTAAGATATATTGTCATTTCTTGATAAATCTATAGGATAGGTCATGTGTGTTTAAATCGAAAGTAAAAAGTAATTCATATCAATTACATTAGGGTTTACATATGCTTTGATTGAATATTTGCCGATTGCCTATTTGGGATATGAAACTAGCAATCGAGATAAAAACAATTGAATCAAGATCGGAATAAGGCAACGAACCTAGGGAGAATTCCCAGACCCTTGTTGTTTCTCTATTATATTCTTCAATCTATTTACACAATTTTCTCACGTTACTTCATTATCAAAACACAATTTTTCTCACTTGATCTTTATCGTTCGTGTTAAGATTTACGCTTTTCTTTGTAGTTCGCTTTTCCTCGTGGGATCGACACCTCAAATATACAAAATAACCGCATATTAGTTTGAGCGTAATCAAATTTTGGCACCGTTGCAGGGGAGACGCGCTTAAATACAAGGAAGATTGTCAACTTTGAGACAAGACGGTAATATTGTTTCTTTCTCTAAGTTTTGATTTTCTGATTTTCTTTTATTATTCTGTTTTATTTATTTCCCCTTTAACTCATTTGGTGTATGCTTAGACCGAGAGATTCACGAGGTAGATTCATTAAAGGACCCGAAATAGAGTTACCCTCTCCTTCCATGTCCGTTAGTGAAACCTTGCCTAGATCAAACCATAGTGTACCTCTAAACAAGAATTTAAAGGATTTTAACATGGCTGATAACCCCAATGAGAATGTCGCTAGGACACTTAAGGATTACTTACATCCTAGCCGAACAGCCACACCATCATGCATCATGTTTGCAGCCAATACTCACCATTAAGATTTTAAAACAGGGATGATACAATTACTCCCTACATTTCATGGCTTGGAAAATGAAAACCTATATGTGCACATTAAGGAGTTTGAGGAAGTAGTTGCGACTTTTCATAGTCAAGATGCAACTGATGACATCGTGAGACTCAAGTTTTTTCCTTTCGCTTTGAAGGATAAAGCTAAGAGTTGGCTATACTCACTGAGACCACAATCTATTGGGTCATGGAATGAGATGACTCAGGCATTCTTTAACAAATACTTCCCTCAACATAAGACCAATGCTTTAAAAATGCAAATCTCCACCTTTGCACAAAAGGACAATGATACTTTGTATCAGTCTTGGGAGAAATTTAAGGAGTTGTTAAGTATGTATCCTCACCATGGGTATGAGAATTGGCGCTTAGTGAGCTATTTTTATGAGGGACTTACATATAGAGAGCGCCAATTTGTAGAGATGATGTGTAATGGTGAATTTCTACAAAATGATCCTGATGAGGCTATAGAGTACCTCAATGAGTTTGCTGAAAAAGCTCACACTTGGACTTGACCTAGTGCTATTGAAAGCACAAATAGGTCACGACCTATAGGAAACCCGAGTGGTGGTGGAATTTACCATCTTAGGGAAGAGGACAACCTAAAAGCTAAGTTTGAGATGCTTACTAGTGAATTAGATGCATTAAAGACTAAAGGCTCAAAACCAACACATGTGGCTAATCAAGCCGAATCTTTGGAACCATGTTTTGTGTGTGGTGGGGTAGGCCATCCCGCCCAAGAGTATCCCACATTTATTGATATGAGAGGGATGTATGGGGAACAATGTAATAGAAGCCTATGACACCCTTCTCTAATACTTATAATCCTAGGTGGCGTAATCACCCCAACTTCAGCTGAAAGTCTGAAAATCAACAGCTTGCACAACCCTCTAGATCATATCCTGCACCATATCATGCACCTTCATCCTCTAGGAGTTCCTTAGAAGACACTTTGCATGCATTCATTAAGGCATAGGGTAAGACAAACCAAAGATGTGAGACATTAATTACACAGGTTGTAGAAGAGAACAAGGAAATAAGGAGCCAAGTGTCTAAATTGATGGGCTCCTTGAGTGTGAATGAATGAGGTAAGTTCCCTTCTCAAGCTCAATCCACACCCCATGGTCAACACATGGCACAAGCAAATATGGAAAATGTGAATGCCATTGTGACACGAAGTGGTAAAACATTACACATCCCAACAACGAACAAATCCGAGGATGTGGAAAAGGGTCAAGGAAGTAGTGATGCTGAGCTGCCCAAGGACCCTGAGGTTACCCAAAGCCCTGTTAAGGCACCATTCCCTTAAGCCTTAAAATCAAACAAGAAATATCTGGACCTAAACAATGAAATCCTAGAGAACCTAAGGCAAGTAAAACTTAATCTTCCTATATTGCATGTGATTAAACAAGTTCCTACTTATGCAAAAGTTCTCAAGGATTTGTGTACAATTAAGAGGAAGCACCATGTGAAAAAAACAACATTCCTAATGGAGTAAGTTAGTGCTTTAATTGAGCATAGAATTCCCCCTAAATACAAGAATCCTGGCTGTCCAACCATTGCATGCAGTATTGGAAATCATGAAGTTGGACAAGCATTGCTAGATTTAGGAGCTAGTTTAAATCTGATGCCATTTTCTATTTATTTACAGCTGGCTTTGGGAGAAATCAAACCAACCGCTGTGGTATTATAATTAGCTGACCGTTCAGTCAAAGTACCCTGGGGTGTGGTAGAGGATGTTCTAATCCAAATTGATAAATTTTATTATCCTGTTGATTTTCTAATCCTTGATAGTACTTCTGCTGTTGACACTAACTTTAAAATTCCTTTGATTTTGGGTAGACCTTTCATTGCTACTGCAAATACTCTTATTAATTGCAGGAATGAACTCATGACGCTCTCCTTTGGAAACATGACCCTCGAGGTGAACATTTTCAATGTTGCAAAACAACCAAAAGATGAGGACGAGAACCACCAGTTATACATGATCAAGTCACTCATCGATAGGGAAGTTTCTATAGCTCATGATTTTGATCATCTTGAATATTTTCTTGTTAATTCTGAGTTTGATTATATTAATGATAAATCAGATGTAATTGATATTTGTGCTATTTTTGATAAACCTCAGGATTATGGCACTCGAGCATGGCAACCGAAGTTTGAGGAGTTGCCTGAAAAAAGCGAGAAATAAATCCCCTCAAGTGTGGAAGCGCCCAAAGTTGAATTGAAGCCACTACCTAAGGGTTTGAATCATGTTTTTCTCGGTCCAGGTGATACTTTTCCTGTTATTATCTCATATGAATTATCTGAATCTCAAGATGAGAAATTAATTCGGACCCTAAATGAACATAAATCAGCCTTAGGTTGGAGCATGGCTGATTTAAAAGGAATTAGTCCCTTAATATGTTCTCATAAGATAAATTTGGATGAAGGAACTAGCCCTCGTAGAGACCCTCAGCGAAGACTTAACCCCACTATGAAAGAAGTAGTGAAAAATGAAGTGTTGAAGCTATTAGATGCGGGAATTATATATCCCATAGTTGATGGTAAATGGGAAAGTCCTACACAAGTCGTTCCTAAAAAGTCCGGTGTCACTATGGTAAAGAATGACTTAGGGAGTTAGTCCCTACAAAACTTGTGAACGGGTAGCGAATGTGCATTGATTACAGAAAATTAAATGCTGCCACCTGGAAAGACCATTTCCCACTCCCCTTTATCGATCAAATTCTTGAGTGTGTAGCTGGTCATCCGTTTTATTGTTTCTTGGATGGTTATTCTGGTTATTATCAAATTGAAATTGCATTAAAAGACCAAGATAAAACCACTTTCACTTGCCCCTTTGGTACTTATGCTTTTCGTAGAATGCCATTTGGATTGTGTAATGCACCTGCTACTTTTCAACGTTGCATGATGAGAATTTTTAGTGACATGGTTGAAAATTGCATGGATGTTTTTATGGATGACTTGACTGTTTTTGGATCTTCATTTGATGCATGCTTATTGAATTTAAAGAGAGTATTAATTCATTGTGAGGAGAAAAAATTAGTCTTAAATTGGGAAAAATGCCATTTCATGGTACCTTCAGGTATTGTCTTAGGACATATTGTCTCTTTTAAGGGGATAGAGGTTGATCAATCTAAGATTAAATTAATTTCTAAGTTGCCTACACCTAAGACAGTAAAGGATGTGAGATCCTTTCTTGGTCATGCTGGTTTTTATAGGAGGTTCATACAAAATTTTTCCAACATATCTAGACCCCTATGTGTCCTCCTAGTTAAAGATGCCCCATTTGAGTGGACACAATCTTGCCAAGAGGCCTTTAAAATGCTGATTAGTAAGCTTACTTTAGCACCCATAATGTAGTCACCTGACTGGACTTTACCTTTCGAAATTATGTGTGATGCTAGTGACTTTGCTGTAGGTGCTATTCTTGGACAGCGAAGAGAGGGGAAACCTTTTGTCATTTACTATGCTAGTAAAGCCCTAAATAGTGCTCAAATGAATTAATTCACCACTGAAAAAGAATTACTAGTTGTAGTATTTTCTTTGGATAAGTTTCGTGCCTATTTAATTGGTTCTCCTATTATTATTTTCACAGATCATGCAGCCCTTAAGTACCTCCTTACAAAGAAGGATGCTAAGGCACGACTAATATAGTGGATCTTACTCTTGCAAGAATTTAACATCACCATCAAAGACAAGAAAAGAGTAGAGAACGTAGTGGCTGACCATCTCTCGACACTCACATTTGAGGACACCTCTGACGACATGCCAATCAAGGATGATTTTCCCGATGAGCATTTACTCTTTATTACTTCTCTACCATGGTTTGCTCATATCGTGAATTATTTGGCTACCGATGAGATACCAATGGATTGGAGTGCTCAAGATAAGAGGAAGTTCTTGAATGAGGTACGTAATTTTTATTGGGATGACCCTTTTCTTTTCAATTACTGTCCTGACCAAATTTTAAGGCATTGCATCCCTAATGAAGAGATTGCCAGCGTCTTAGAATTTTGTCACTCCTAAGCTTGTGGGGGCCAATTTTCAATGAAAAAAACTGCTGCAAAAATTTTACAGTGTGGATTTTATTGGCCCACCATGTTTATAGATGCAAATATCTATTGTCACTCATGTGAAAAGTGTCAGAAGTTAGGAGCTGTGTATCGTCGTAATATGATGCCCCTAAACCCAATTTTAGTGATTGAAATATTTGATTGTTGGGGCATTGATTTCATGGGACCACTTCTTCATTCTTTTGGATATCAATATATCATTGTGGCAATAGATTATGTATTAAAATGGGTAGAGGTAGCAGCTTGTCGGAGCAATGATAATAGAATGGTAATTAAATTTCTCAAAGAAAATGTGTTATCTCGATTTGGTACACCACGTGCTATTATTAGTGATCGAGGTACGCATTTTTGCAACCGTTCTTTTGAAGCTTTAATGAGAAAATATAGGGTGTTACATAAGATCTCTACTGCCTACCACCCTCAGACAAGTGGACATGTAGAACTTGCAAATAAGGAAATTAAACAAATTTTAGAAAAAACGGTCAACCCAGATCATAAGGATTGGTCTTTGAGACTAATTGATGCTCTTTGGGCCTACCGTACAGCTTTCAAAACTCCCTTAGGTATGTCACCTTATAGGCTTGTTTTTGGAAAGCCTTTCCACTTACCTGTGGAGCTCGAGCATCGAGCTTGTTCGGCCATCAAGTCTTTCAATTTTGATATAAGAGAAGCGGGTAAGCTTAGGAAATTTCAGATGACCGAGTTAGAGGAGTTGAGAAATGATGCTTATGAGAACTCTAGAATCTATAAAGCTAAAATGAAAGTGTTTCATGATAAAAATATTTTGAGGAAAACATTTAAGCCTAATGATCGGGTGTTCTTATACGATTCTAGACTCCATAAGCATCCAGGAAAACTTCGGTCGAGGTGGACCGGTCCTTTTGTAGTGAAGAATGTTTTTGCAAATGGGGTAGTCGAAATAGAGGATACTAGAGATGGTCGGATTTTTAAAGTAAATGGTCAACGCCTTAAAATCTTAATCGATAGGCAAGATCCAGAAGTGGAAGACATTCCACTTATGGATCCGGTCTATTCACCTTGACCACACCACAGAGGTATATTTTTATTTATTTATTTTTGTTTCATTTGTTTTGTTTTTAATTAAGTTTATTTTAATTTTAATTTTTTGTTTTTTTAGTTTGATTTAATTTGATTTTTAGTTTAAGGATTATTTTTATTATTTAATAGGCTAATTTTATTTTTATTTGGCAACAAACAAGTTTTTTTCATTAGGATTAGGTCCGGGCCACGCCTAGGCCCACCAGAAGCACGCCTTGCCCAGCAGAATGCAGGCCCATCTCACCCCAGTCCACGTCGTGCCCCAGCATGAGCCGCTTCGTGCCCCACAGCAACACGCCCATTGCGCCTTAGACCTTCAAGCTGCGGCGCGCCCTCAGCCAATCTGCGGCGCCACCTGTTCTGCCCACATGATCTGGACCATTTTTAACCCAAATTTCTGCACTTTCTTCTACATTTCAACTTTGAGAAACACAACACACCACTCTCTCTCTCATCCTCTCTCCAAACCCTCACTTACCCATTCACTTTTGCTCAAAATTTCTTGATTCTGACATCATTTCTTGAAGGATTTAGCACTAATATTGCAGATTTTGTTGGAAATTTTTCCAAAAAGCTTGGTTCTAAGAGGATTTTGGGTTCTTCAAGGAGATTGCAAGTTAGTGGGTACTCTTTCTTCTCTCCACCTTTGGGCATCAAGTAAGACCAATTTCTTCTTTTTGTTGTTCATTTGTGCTATTTGGGTGGTTGATTTTGAATTAGTTCTATTGTTCTATATATTTGATTCAAATGGCCCCTAAAACTAAGAGACCAAGGGGGAAACAACCTCAAGAGTATGATGAGAGCAATTTGCTAGTTTTGAGGCTAGTGAGAGATGTGTTAGGATGATACAAGCTAGGAAACTCATTCTTGAGAGGATTCAATATCACAGAGAGGGGAAACTCAACCTTGTTTAGAATGATTATTGATAGGAATTGAGGTACCCTTACAAGACAACCATCTCATTCCCTTACAAATGTGGTAAGAGAATTCTATGTCAATGCAGAAGAACATAGAAATGGTAAAGTAATGGTGAGAGGAAAAATAATTTCTTTTAGCAGCACATCTATCAATAGATTCTACGGGCTAACTGACATAGGAAACAGTGAGTATAATGCATATGTGTCTAATATTGATTATGAAGAAATTTGCAATACTCTCTATATTCCGGGCACAACATGGAAAATAATGGGTGATACCCCTAAAACCTTGCCCGGTACTTCTCTGACTGTCCATGCTCGGGCTTGGCAATATTTTGTATGCCAGAGGTTGATGCCTGCTATGCACTATAGTGACCTTATTGTTGAGAGAGCTGTTCTGATATATGCCATTTTGATGGGCATGACTATTGATGTGGGCCAAATCATATTCAATTCTATCATACACACTGTGACACAAAAGCTTGGCTTGTACTTCCCTTCATTAATTACCCAATTATGCATCCGAGTCGGAGTCTAGTATAGTCCTGAAGAGGAGGCCCAGCAACCTAAGAAGCTCATCGATGATGGCATGCTTAATCTGATTAAAGCCTCAAGATCGCCAGCTCCGGGGGAGAGAGTAGCGATTGCAGTCCCTCCCTCCCTAGGCATTTCATTTTCGCAGAGTGCCTTGAGCGTCAAAAGATTTGTTTTGATGAGCATCAGAAACTCTTGCATGATAGATTTGATCGTTAGGAACGATTCTTGGCTAGGCAAGCCGATTATCAAGCGGGGGTATACTCTTCTTTTGGTCAGATGTACCAACAGCTTGCCTCCATTACTGGTTATGACATGGATCACTTTCCCACTTTGTCACCCTATCCAGGTTCATATTTTGATCCAGCTCTCGAGGAAGGTGAAGAGAATGAAGAGGAGGATGAAGACTTAAAGGATTAGTTTTGGGTTATATCTTGTTTGTCTCCTTTTATTTTATTTTTTTTGGATGACTGTACTAACATTTATTTTGTCTTCCTTTTCGTTATTTTATTTTTTGTACTTTATTTTTCGTTTTTAGTTATCTATTTAAATTTCTTATGTTAACCTAACATACGGTGGGAATCTTAATGTTACACCGTAGTTGTTTTCTTTTTGTTTGTTTTGTTCTATGTTATAGATCGAAATTTCAACAAGAAGAACGACATGCAGTTCACATGGTGGTACACAATTTTCAGCTTCCGTGCACTTTTGGTTACAAAGGGAGTTTCCTATACTTTCACATTGAGGTCAATGCAATTTTTAAGTTGAGGGTGGAGGAAATGTATTTCTTTTTCCATTGAACTGCTAGGTGTCACTTTCCCTTTTTGTTTCTGTTTGTTTTTAGCATGTTTTGTGTTAGCCTTGGAGTTAATTCACATCTCAATGATATGAGCCTAATTGAGACAACATACAGTGTTTAGAAGAAGTTAAATCTTGTTTTGGTTTGAGAATAATTTAAGTGTCAATCTTAATTTGGTTTGAGACTCTAGTTTGCGGTAAGATTGCATGATTAAGTCTAAAACATTTAGAGAAGTTTTATGTGTGATTGTTTTATGAATACTTTTGCGGTCTCGACAAGCTCTAGAACTTATTTGATAATCACTTGAGGTGAATTCCAAGAATGCACATTACTTAAGATATGATATAGGTCATTTTTGGATCGTTTGAGCTTTTCAAACTTATCCTTTATATATTTATCACTAGTCACCTGTTTGAGCATTTTCTTGAAAAAGAATTTGAGCCTTGTTTCTTTCGATTACCCATTTACTTACCTTTATGAGCCTAAAAATATTCTATCCTTACCTTTCTCTTAAGAGAACTTAGTTATACATATTTGTTGAGAAGCACTTGAGTAGAGTAAGGATGGAAATACGAAAAAATATTACTACCATAACCCAAGTACATTAAGAAAATAAAAAAATGAAAAAGGAGGTGAATGGTCTTATGCAAAAAAAAGAAAGAAAAAAAGAAGTGAATTATGGCAAAGAAAGAAGAAAAGAAAAAAAGTGGTGATTTATTGAGAGAAATGCTAGAAAAATGGTTGAAAGAGTTGGGTGTTGAAGTAAGGTTATCCAGTGCTGAAAGTAGGTTGTGTTTAAAACTAAGAGATTAATTTCTTTTATTTTTTGAATCCTTCCCATTCTTTCTTAACCTTTACCTTAGCCTAATGTTACAAGCTTATTAAAGACCTCTTGATCCAAGGTGGCGTAATTTTTCTACATTAGTGGAGAGTGAATTGAAAAGTGAGCCTATAGAGCTTGTTTTTGTGATTGATGTCACGAAAATTAATATATTTTTAGACGCCAAGACTTGTATTCATGAATGTTATGCATAAAATCATCTGGGTGTTCGGATTAATGAATTGTGGTAAGATGGATGTTAAAAGTAGATAACAATTTTAATATTGATGTTTGGATTACTTTTAGACTTGGGTGATATTTAATGATTCTATGTGCTGTATCTGCGATTTTTGAGACAAAAAGTGAATTACTCTTGGTTTAACACTAACATTCTTCTACTTTGTTTTGATTCCTACCATAGAATTCATTTCATATTGTCTTGTTTTCACTTGAAATGCTAGGGGCTAGCAATAAGCTAGTTGGGGGTTATGATGAGAGTCGTAAAGTGCATCTTAATAAGTACTATTTGTTAGCATTTTAGGGTTGATCTAAGTTTGAATTACACATTTATACCTTAACAATTCTAAAGTTTCTTTTTTGGATTGTTGATCTATTTCGATGCATTTTCAGGTACTTTGAGTCCAAAAGAGGTGGAAAGCCATCATAGCTTAAAGCACGATGCTTCGATGCACATCAGAGTGAAGATATGGTTGCAGAAGGACAAAAAGAAGATAAACCAAGTCTTTAGTGTGCCATGTTGCGGCCTAAAAAGTCTAAGCCTCGACCTCCAGAACCAAGCCCAAAAGAGCAAGGAAGACACCAGTGTGTGCCGCGGCCTGGACCGGCTGAGCCGCGGCCTGGACTAATCTAGGTTGCGGCCTACAGAAAGTTGAAGAAAAGCAATCCAAAGCTGAGCCGCAGCTTGGATTAATGTGAGCTGCGGTGCGAGCGCGATGCTTTGTTTCCGAGTTATGACTTAATTAGGGTTTTAATGATAGTTTAAACCCGAAAACACCCTTGGACCTTTTGTATAATAAATAGATCACTTAGGGTTTGAAAAAGGAGGCATCAAGGCTGGAAAACTCAAGAAGGCTGCCACATTCTTCCCTATCAAAGTGTTCAAGCATGAGCCCCATGGCCAACTAATCTCAAAGCAAGGCGAAGGGATGAATCTCTAGGTGTAGTTGTTCTTATTTTCCATTATTGATTCAGTTGTAGTTTGGATTTATTGTCAAAACATTGTTATGATTTACTCTTTGATTTAATTAGAAGATTTTCTCTTAATCCAGTGATTGTATCTTTCTCCTCGATATAAGTCTAGTCATGCTCTTCTTATGTCAAGATTGTTGGATGTGATTGAGTCCAGTAGATTTATCTTTTAGGTTTGTGCATTACTGCGATATTGTCATTAAGATATATTGTCGTTTCTTGATAAATCTATAGGATAAGTCATGTGTGCTTAAATCAAAAGTAAAGAGTAATTCATATCAATTACATTAGGGTTTACATATGCTTTGATTGAATATTTGCTGATTGCCTGTTTGGGATGTGAAACTAGCAATCGAGATAAAAACAATTGAATCAAGATCGGAATAAGGCAACAAACCTAGGGAGGATTCCCAGACCCTTGTTGTTTCTCTATTATATTCTTCAATTTATTTACACAATTTTCTCATGTTACTTCATTATCAAAACACAAATTTTCTCACTTGCTCTTTATCGTTCGTGTTAAGGTTTACGCTTTTCTTTGTAGTTCGTTTTTTCTCGTGGGATCGACACTTTAACTATACATAATAACCGCGTATTAGTTTGAGCGTAATCAACCCCCCATAAGTTTTGCTCGTGTTAATAAAATTTCTCCCTCTTTCCTACAATTCTTAATGCAATTTTATCCTATTTTTGATTGTTTATGATCTTGAAAGTTATATTAATCATGATCTAAGTGAAATATGCTTTGATCAAAGTGAAAAATGGGATGGTCAAGAAAAATCACATTTTGGAATAAACTGGCAATTTTCGAAAGCTCATGTTTTTTGTACATTTTCACTAAAATAGTTATGATGTTCATTTCCTTATAAAGTTTGTAACGAGCTAGGTTTCAAAAAGTTACATCAAAACCAAAGGGATCACTTCCCAAAAGGAGCCATAAAGGCCCAATTATACCTTCCAAAAATTTTGCTTGTGTTAATAGAATTCTCTCATTCTTTCCTACAATTTATAATGGACTTTTATCCTTTTTTTTTTTTTTTTTTTATGGTTCGTGACCTCGAAAGTTAAATTTTACATTTTCTAAGTGAAATACGCTTTTGTCTAAGTGAAAAATGGGATAATCAAGAAAAATCAAATTTTAGAATAAAATGGTCATTTTCGAAGGTTACATAGCTTACTTTTTTGTGCATTTTTGCTAAAATAGTTATAATGGTAATTTTATTTAAAAATTTTCTACAAAAAATATTTCAAAAAGTTACATCCAAAACATTAGGATCATTTCCCAAATAGAAGCCCCGAAGGCCAAATTATACTTTTACGAAGTTTTGCTCATATTAATCGAATTCTCTCCCTCTTTACTAACATTTGTAAAGCACTTTTATCCTATTTTTTATTGCCGGTGACCTCAAAAGTGAAATTTAGCATAATCATAGTGAAATATGCATTTGTCCAGGCGAAAAATGGGATGACTAGGAAAAAAATAAATTTTGGAAGAAACTGGCCATTTTCAAAGGTAATATAGCTCATGATTTTTTGGTGCATTTAAGCTAAAATAGTTATGATGGTCATTTCCTTTGAAAATTTACCATGACTAGGTTTTAAAAAGTTACATCTAAACCAAAATAATTATTTCCCAAAACGCAGCCTTGAAGGAAAAATTATACCCTCCAAAAGTTTTGCTCGTAATAAATCTAATTCTCTCCCTATTTCCTACAATTCGTAATGCACTTTTATCTTTTTTTTTTATGGCTGTTGACCTCGAAAGTGGAATTTAACATGATCTAAGTGAAATGCGGTTTGGCCTAAGTGAAAAATGGGATGACTAAGAAAAATCAAATTTTGGAAGAAACTAGTCATTTTCGAAGGTTAGCTCACTTTTTTTTTTTGTGCATTTCGCTAAAATAGTTATGATGGTCATTTCATTTTAAAATTTGTCATGAACTAGGTTTCAAAAAGTTATATCAAAACTATTAGGACCATTTCCCAAAATGGAGCCCTGAAGGCTAAATTATATCATTCAAAAGTTTTGCTCGTGTTAATCGAATTCTCTCCTACTTTCCTACAATTTGTAATGCACTTTTATCCATTTTTTTTTATGGCTTGTGACCTTAAAAGTGAAATTTAACATGATTTTAGTGAAATACACATTTGTCTAAGTGATAAATAAAATGGTCAAGAAAAATCAAATTTTGAAAAAATGGCCATTTTCAAATGTATAGCTCACGTTTTTTTGCATTTCCGTTAAAATAGTTATGATGATCATTTTATTTGAAAATTTTCCAAGAATTAGGTTTCAAAAAGTTACATCAAAAACAAAATGATCATTTCTTAAAACAGAGCACCGATGGCCAAATTATACCCTTCAAACGTTTGGATCTTATTTAATCGAATTCTCACCCTCTTTCCTATAATTTGTAATGCACTTTTATCCCAATTTATTTGATTGTTAGTGACCTCCAAAGTGGAATTTAACAAGATTTTAATGAAATACGGTCTAATATGAGTGAAAAATTAGATGGTCTAGAAAAATAAAATTTTAGAAGAAACTAGCCATTTTCGAAGGTTAAGCTCATGTTTTTTGTTAAAATAATTACGATGATAATTTCTTTTGAAAATTTGCCATGAACTAGGTTTCAATAAGCTACATCAAAACCAAAATGATCATTTCTCAAAATGGAGCTTTAAATGCCTAATTATACCATCAAAAAATTTTGCTCGTGTTAATTGAATTCTTTTCCTCTTTACAATAATTTGTAATGCATTTTAATTCTATTTTTTGAAGGCTAGTGACATTGAAAGTCAAATTTATCATGATTTAAGTGAAATACGCTTTTGTCCAATTGAAAAATTGGATGGTCAAGAAAAATTAAATTTGTGAAGAAAATGACCATTTTAAAAGGTTATATAGCTCACGTTTTTATGCATTTTTCGCTAAAATAGTTACAATGGTCATTTTCTTTGAAAATTTTTCACGAACAAGGTTTCAATATGTTACATGAAAACCAAAAGGATCATTTCCAAAAACGAAGCCCTTAAGGCCTAATTATATCCTCAAGAAGTTTTGCTTGTGTTAACTGAATCCTCTTCCTCTTTCAAACAATTTGTAATGCACTTTTATCTTCTTTTTTTATTTTTTTTAATTTTTTTTAATTTTTATGGTTGGTGACCTCAAAAGTTGAATATAACATGATTCCAGAGAATTTGTAATGCACTTCTCCACCAAAATAAGACAATTTATTCTTACCAAGTCAACGTGACTCACCACTTGAATCAACGTATAATAACAAGAGCTTCTAGTTGATCCACGATAGAGCTATGTTGACTTGAAAATGCCTTGGTAGCCTTTCACCCTTCAGCTAGAGTCGATGTAACATCTTAATGCATGGACATCTGACATACTAACAACTATATTTTCAAAAAGCTGATAGACACAGGTGACAAGACCTAAAATGCCTCACCATCTTCACTATTTACCCTTTGGGCCAATCGGATATATGTCAGATATCAAATTTGAAAATGTAGCAGTACAATGTTTGATTTTAGTGATGTAATTTGGGACTATAACCCATAAAGGGAAGGGGAAAAAAGACCTCATCTTGAAGACTTACCCGTATTGATCTCTTTAGTACGTGATTGAATACATACCAAATTTCAAAGATCTTTATATCCTCTCCAGTATTGATTTTCTCGATATTGGTTGGATACATGCTAGATGTCAAATTCAGAAATATAGTCATACAAGATTTAGGTTTTGATAATAGAATTTGGGGCTATAACCAATAAGGAGGAAAAAAGGATCATTGAATCCTTTTCAATACTGGTTTTCTCAATATAAGAATAGATACATATCAGATGCCAAATTTACAAATTTAGCTGTAGAATATATAGTTTTAGTGATGGAATTTGGGCGGTAGTCCATAAAAGGGAAAAAAAATACCCCTAGAGACTCTCCAATATTAATTTCTTTAGTACTAGATCAGATATACGTCATATGTCAGATTTATTGACATAAAAATACAAGATATGGTTTTAATGATAGAATTTGGGATGGTAACTTACAAAAAGAAAAAAAAAGGTCATTGGATCCTCTCTAGTACCGATTTTCTTAGCACTGGTTTATATGCATGACAAATATCAAATTTACAAATATAGCCATACAAGATATGGTTTTGATGATAGAATTTGTGGTGCTACAAATACCAAAAAAAAAAAAAAACTCGGTACTGGAACATATACATGTCAAATATCAAATGTCAAATTTACAATCAGAACCATACAAGATAGAGTTTTAATGATGGAATTTGGGACGGTAACCTATAAGATGAAAGGAAAAAAAAACCCCCTAGATACCCTTAATTTTTTTTTTTTAATTTTTTTGTACAGGATTGAATATATGCCAAATTTCAAATTTATAAATATAAGAATACAAGATATTGATTTTCTTACATATAGAATTTGGGATGGTTACCCATAAAAGAAAAAAAGAAAAAGATCTTTCAATATTCTCTTATCGATTTTTTCGATATTGGATGGGAAACATAACAAATGTCGAATTTATGAACATAATATTAGACTTGGTAAATACATCACACACATGGAAAACTTTCCAGAACTCTATTTCTTCAAGCCCATCTCAGTAGCACACCACTTAAACTTCGCCAGACTAACTGCCTTAGTCAAGAAATCTGCGTTATTCACTGTTGTATTGACTTTCTCAAAGATTATCACCTTATCTTCAATCTTTTCCCTGATGAAGTGATAGTGGATATCGATGTGCTTTGCCCATGAATGAAATGCATGATTCTTTGCTAATAAGACAACACCTTGATTGTCATTTTTCACCTTCATTGCTCTTTGTTTAAACCCAAGCTCAGCACATAACTTTTGAAGCTAAACCGCTTCTTTTCCAGCATGAGTTATTGCTATATACTCTGCTTCTGTGTATGAAAGAGCAACAACACTTTGCCTCATGCTCATCCAACTCACCACCCCATTAAATAGATTGAACATATATCTGCTTATAGACCTCCTGCTATCAATATCACCTCCTCAATCAGCATCAACCGATCCTACAATGTCAAGATTCTTTTCACCTCTCGTACCTCCATAACATAATGCAAACTCTGATATGCCATGAAGATATCTAAGAACTCTATTGATTGTACTCCAATGCTCTTTCTTAGGATTAGACATATATCTGCTCAATACTCCCATTGCTTGGGCAATATCTGGTCTCGTACACACCATGGCGTACATCAAGCTTCCAACCGCACTAGCATAAGGTATGTGCACCATTTCTTTAGCTTCTTCCTCTGTCTTGGGAAACTATTCCATAGATAACTTGGTTGCCAATGGCATGGGAGTCCCGACCGGCTTGCTGTCAAACATGTTAAATTTCTTCAGCACTTTTTCAATATACTTCTTCTAACTTAGCCACAGTTTTCGCTTTTCATGATCCCTCGTTATTTGCAAGCCCAAGATAAAGTTTACTAGCCCCAAGACTTTCGTCTCAAACTACCTTGGCAATGATGCCTTCATAATGCTAATCATCTTCCTATTATTTCCAATCAATAGCATATCATCAACATAAAAGGTTAAAATGACAAAATCAACCCTTAACCTTTTCACATAGACGTAGGGATTAACATAGTTGTGAGTGATCCTAAGCTGAATGGCATATGTGTCAAACTTCTAGTACTAGATCCATGGTAACAGCTTTAGTCCGTAAAAAGATTTTTTCAATTTACAAACCAGTTTTTCCTTACCTTTGCTCACAAAGCCTTCAGACTATTTCATGTAAATTTCTCCTCTAAGTCCTCATGAAGGAAAAGTATATGCACATCTAGTTGTGCGACCTTTATATCATAAGCAGCTACCATGGATAGGACAAATCTGATATACATTAACTTTGCTACCGGGTAAAATATCTCACCATAGTCAATTCCCTCTATTTGTGAGTACCCCTTTGCAACCAAATGCGCCTTGTAGTTCTCTACCATTTTGTTTGCATTTTTTTCTTCTTGAAAAACTATTTGCACTTGATTTCCTTCCTATCTCTAGGAAATTTCACAAGACTCTATGTTTTATTCTTGTCTAGTGCCTACATCTCCTATTTCATAGCATCGCTCCACAGATTTGCATTCTCCGAGGTCATCACCTCTTTCACTGTGCTAGGATCATCATCAGTAATATTTAAAGCATATAATACACTACAAGCACTAGGGGAATACCTGATGTGTAGCCTCCTAACCCATGTGGATCTTTCCATGACCTGTGTGGTCTCCATCCCCGAACTAGTCTCTGAATCTTCATTCTCCACATCAGAAACATGTATATCGTACTCATAACCAACTGACTCAGAATCTGAAGTATCCTGTGTAGTCCGTGAGGTAGTCTCCCACCCTCAATCTCTCGAGCTAAGATCAATTTGAACCTGCTTTGGTTGTTCCAATACATCTAAACCACCACATCTTTTTGTGTTTCTTTGAACACAACATCTCAGCTGAAAATTGTACTACTATTTTTTGGATTCTATAGCTTGTACCCCTTGATCCCATCCTTGTAACCAATGAAAATGCACTTCACTGATTTGCTGTCAAGTTTGTTCCTCCTTTCTTTTGGCACATGCCTATAAACATCACACCCTAACATGAGCCAAACTCGACTTCTTCCAAAATAGTGCCTTAAACGGTGTCTGATCCTACAAATCCAGTGTAGGTGACCTGTTCTTCAGATAACATGTCATAGCCACCGCCTCTGCCTAGAACTCCGGCTTCAAGCTTACATAACAAAGCATACTCCTCGATTTCTCCATGCGTGACTGATTGAGTCTCTCAGCCACCCCATTCTGTTGAGGTGTATATAAAGTTGTTTTATGTCTTGCAATACCACTTGCAACATAGAATTGCTCAAACTTATCTAAGCAAAATTCCCCTCCATTATATGTTATCAACACCTTTATCTTTTTTTCCATTTGATTCTCTACCAGGGCTTTAAATTCACGGAATTTATTAAATGCTTCAGCTTTACTCTTATTGAAGTATATACATGCATACCTTGAAAAATCATCGATGAAAGAGACATAATACCTTGATTTTCCAAGAGATTAGACCGGAACTGGCCCAAACACATCACTGTGTATCAAATCTAGAATAACCTTTGCCCTTGTGCTAGCGGACTTAAAACTCACATGGTTCTACTTGCCATGTAGACAATGCTCACAGAAACTGAATCCTATGGAGCAATTTGGGACTACCTTCACCATTTGCTTCGACGATAAAATAGATAATCCGTTTTCACTGATATGCCCAAGCCACCGATGCCACGACATAGAGGACTTTTCTCACCAGTCGCCTCCTTAGAGATAAAGCCCCAACTGCACCAACTTTGTACTGTACTTCTGAGTAACTTGTACAATGTACGAAACCGAACACCTCGTGTGATTACTAGCGATCCACGAGTCATCTTACATGAATTTTTGTCATAATTGAAATTCACTCCCTCATCTATCATCTTGCTAACTGACATCAGGTTCCTATTAAGACCTGGAGCATACATCACACCTCGAAGTGTCCTGACCGTCCCATTATTCATCTTCAACTTCACCTTCCCATGACCAACAATTTTCACGGGAGAGTTATATCCCAATAAAACGTTTCCCCCATCAAAGGTTTCATACTCACGAAACTAGTCCTTATGAGGAGTAATGTGAAAGGATGCACTTGTGCCAATTATCCAAACACTTTGATTCGATTGAGTGAAACAAGATGCCATATATAAGTCATCGGTATCATCATCCCGGTTCTTGTTTCTTGAAATTGATATTTTACCTGTTCTCTTTTCAGGGTTCACCTTTTTACTTCTACAATCTTGCTTCAAATTCACGGGCTTCTTGCATTTCTAACACTTCAACTTAGATTTATCCCTACTTTTCGATCTTCCCTTGGACTTTGGTTTATCACCAGACCTCTTGTAGTCTCTATCATAGGTTTGCCCTCTCACATATAAGGCTTCTTTCGATGAGTTCACTATACCCTACCGCCTCATCTCCTCAGACAATAAAGCCGCCACCACACTCTCAAAGGTCAGATCAGTCGTTCCACTACCAATCACAACAATCAAGTTATCCCACTAATTAGGCAATGAATAAAGTAGTATAATAGCCTTATCATCATCCATCACATCAACATTGATAGACAATAACTGACCTATCAAAGTGTTGAACTCATGTAGATGAGCAGAGAAATAATCGCCCTCAGCCATTCGAAGATTGTACAACTTCTTCCGAAGAAATAGTTTGTTTACTAGAGCTATACTAGAGCTTTCTAGCTTCATCTAAAGTTCTTTCACAGTCTTCTCTCCAAAAATGTTTATCGGGACAGAATCAACCAGGCACAATCGAATCAGACTTCATATCTTCCAATCGAGCTTATACCACTTCGTGATAGCCACTGAAGATGATGTCGAAACCACCACCAGCGACACTACCGTCATGCTCATCATACTCTTCGGCTTCTCATCGACTATCATCATCCATAGGTCTCTGTCCACAAGTAGATCCTCCATCTTCAGTTATAATGTGCGCTCAGTACATAGAGAGTATTTATAAACAACTTAAGAAACCCTAATTAGGATTTCCACCCTGCTACAAAACCAAGGCTATTCATGGGCCCAAGCCTAAACTATCAAGCAAAAACCAAACCTAAAATATGTACAGAACCTGAAATTCTTAAGGGTACTGCCCTCTACCCCCCGGCCCGCTTACCGATGAGCGAGACCAGAAGCGTGGTGGGCCGATATTAGGCATGATAATCCTAGTTTGGGAGAAGCTTAGGCTTGGAGAATCCACCAAGAAAATGCCCAATATATGATGTAGGAGACCATATGAACCCAAAAGCTTAAGCTAATGGGTTCTGGTTCCACCACCATATATATGCTATTCATTTATCTAGTTTTTTTTCTCCATGTGGGATTGATTTTCCACATCACTTTACTCATACATGAATATTCCCAACAATCTCTCTCTTATATGTCAGTCTCCATTGCTCCCTCTCACCATCATGCTTATACCAACTCCAAACTTGCACAATAGTCCAACAAGCACACCTGGAAAGTCACACCTCGCTCGCTACCCAAGTCACTTTGTTCGCACCATATGAGTCCCTCGAGCTCTCCTTGTTGTTTGACTATATCTCCGCCAACATCTTAGAGTTAAACGCATGATCTAGTCATGTCTAGCTGAACCATCGGCTCTCATGCCACTTGTTAGGCATGATAATCCAAGTTTGGGAGAAACTTGAGTTTGAAGAGTCTACCAAGCAAAGACCCAATATATGAGGTAGAAGACCATATGAACCCAAAAACTTAAGCTAATGGGTTCTGATTCCACCACCATATATATGCCATTCATTTATCTAGTTTTTTTCTTCAAGTGGGATTGATTTTCCACATCAATTTACTCACACGTGAATATTCCCAACACATAATCGTACAAGATGTAGTTTTGATGATAAAATTTGGGACTGTAACGTATAAAGAGGAAAAAAGAAAAGGATCATTGAATCTTTCAATACCAATTTTCTTGGTATTTGATTTGATACATGTCAAATATCAAATTTGCAAATGTAGCAATACAATGTATGGTTTTAGTGATGAAATATGAGACAGTAACCTATAACGGGAACGAAAACAAGACTCGAAGACTCTCCGGTTTTGATTTATTTGTTATTGGATTGGATGCATGTCAGATGTCAAGTTTACAAACATAATAGTACAAGGTACGGTTTTAAAGATAGAATTTGGGGTGATAACCAATAAAGGGTAAAAAGAAAATGATCATTGGATCCTTTCCAATACCGATTTATACTAAATTTGATACATGCCAAATGTCAAATTTACAAGTATATCCATTCAAGATATAATTCTGATGATAAAATTAGGATGGTAGCCGATAAAGGAAAAATGGATCTTTGAATCCTTTCTCGTATCGATTTTCTAGATACCGGATTAGATACATGCTTAACATCAAATTTACAATCGTATCATATATCAAATTCTATATTGGGGAACCAAATATGAATAGAAACCTACCAAAAGTAATTGGAAAAAAAAGGAGAAATCAGAGCATATTCTTACCTTCATAGTATTGCTCCCCCGATTGATACAAGTACAAATACAAAAAGAAAAATTAAATATTAATCATTGTCTAAAATGTATATGGTATATGTAAATATAAATAATTAAATATATTATGATTAAGTTCTAAAGAAATTTTTCTTACTGAAAATATCATCCAAGTACCTTTATTCTCGATCTTCAACAGACAACCTTGACTTCTTCTCCAAAATAGAGCCCAACTCCCTGTAACAAGCAAAATGTCACAAACTTTGAAAATGAAACTATATATTGTATAACAATAATTTTTTTTAATATTGTATAACAATAATTAATAGCCAGCTTTTTGTCCTAGAATACCTATTATGAAATTCTTAACCTAGTTGATTGTTCTCAAGATAAATTTTTACTTAAATTTTGGTTAAGAGGTATTAGGATTTCACCCCAAAAATCTACCCCCTCAAAATTTAGGCAAAACAAACAAGTATCAAGAACACAACAATTTAATATGATTCGACAACCTGTTTGCCTATGCCACCAACAAACTCACAATTTTATTAATTTTTAATCTCAACTTTATAAAAAATAAAGTTATTACCCTGACAACCTCACAACCCAAAATCCTTAATAAACCCAAAACTCTCAACCTAACTCTAGTTGTAAATCTCTTTGATTTACAATCTATATTGGAATTATGAGTGTGTCTTAAATCTTTTCTAGGACTCCCTTCATATAGAGATGATATTTCCTAATACTATCAGGAAAAGAATAACAATATTATAGTAAACTACTAATAGAAATTACTCATACTCCTACTAGAAAAGGCAACTACAAAATAGAAAATTAAATTTTCTTAAACCATTTTGAATTATTCCTTTGGGGATTTGAGCCAAAATCCTAACAATCTCCACATTGGCTCAAATTCTCCACCTCATCAACAAATCTAATTCTCTTTTTGGCAAGTGCAATCCTTCTTTTTGGTCTTTCCATGTCTCCTCCACCTAATTTTCTAAACAAAACCTTCACATCTAACATATACAAGCCCTTTTTGTTCATAGTAGCCTTCAACACAACATTTGATCTATTAAAAACGTACATCTCTCCATTGCCTGCAGTTCATGTGTATTCCATCTTATTAAGCTCCCCCAAAGAGATGATATATGTAGTGAGAGAGGAAGCAAACTTTACCTTCCCAAGTGTCTTCATGCTTCCATCGTGGAGCTTCAACCTTAAGCTTCCTTTACCATCAATTACTGTGTTTTCCACATGTGATATTAACTGTGACATGTGTAGGTTCCATCATACAATCAAATTACTTCTTCTTGTTGAATATATGAGTGGAGGACATAGAATCAAGTAGCACCATAACACTTTCATCAACTTTTTCTTCGATGTGCTCAATAGCTAGTACCATTTCTTCATCACTTCCCTCGGTGATAGTAGCACTTTCACTACTATTTCCATTATTGCTATTCTTCCTACTCATCCTTCTCAACTTTTTTAAATCATCCTTCATGGCCTTACAATAATGTTATATGTGTAATATCTCTCCACAATAGAAGTACCTTTTGTCTTTATCATCTCTAGGCCTAGATTTCGATCTCCACCTTAAGCCATTGTTCACTCTCCATTGACCCCTCCATCGATTATAAAGCTCCACAGCAAATACTTGACTACTACTAGACAAGCTCTCGCTTCCCATTAATCTTTCAATCTCACGTAGAAGCGTGGTCACATCATCCAAACTCAATGTCGACAAGCCGACCAAAATTGTTTGTACTAATGGTTTGTAAGATTTTGGAAAAGATGATAACAAGAGCAATACCTTCTCCTCATTCTTCAATGTTTCTTCTGCATTCAACAATTGAGACACTAGCTTGTTGAATTCATTCAAATGATCATGAAGACTTATGCATTCTTCCATCTTTAGATAGTAGAGGTCTATTTTGAGACACAATATATTGGTCAAATATTTTGACACATAAATTCTCTTGAGGTTATCCCATAAACCCTTTGGTGTAGTTTCCTTCAACATAGTATACTTGATCTTGAGAGCAAGGGCCAACCTGATTGTGCTCACTACCTTCCTCTGAATTGATTACCACTTTCTATCGGTTACCTCTTTTGGCTTTTACTCGCTTGATCAATATCTTGTTGCACTAAAATATAAACTCATCCTTGAACCTCTTTTAAGCAGATTCATTTCACCAATATGGAAAGGTATTATTCAACTCACTAGTCCTGTGAATTAAATTTATTCCGAATAATGTGAAATCTATTAATTTTTGGAATGGCAAATGGATTGAAAATAAAATTCTTAAGGAGTCTTTTCCTAAAAATGTTGCATTATCAATCAAGTACGATGACGTTATCGAGGAGTTTAGTTAGTGGGTCAATGACAACTGGTCATGATCCATTCCCTTAAAAAAAAAAAAAGCTATAATGGGATGGAAATTAAATCAATGGAATAGTTTTATGGCGACAATCAACCAGCAATTTATTTGGACAGATTCAGCTTGCTCTATTTGTAACACATCTGTGAAAACAATCAATCACTTGTTTATTGGTTACAACAAGGTCTGGTTGGTTTGGTCCTTGATTCTAGCTAGCTAGGTTGGTGGGGTGTCTCTTGGTGGGCTCCAAATTAAATAAATAACTTGTGTTGGAATTGTATTGTAAAGGTGGGTTTAAATTATTTGTGAATTTTGGGTTTTTTTAAAGCAAACTAAGTGATTGGTCTACTAGTAAGACTTAAATAGAGCCCATATAAGGTAGTTTGTTAATTGGGCCTAACTCTTATATATGTGTTAAGTGTTGACTAGTTGGTGTGGGCCATAGTAGCCCATTAGCATTTTGATGAGCAACTCTTTGGGATACTATACAAAGGTTTATGGCTAGGTTTTCTCTTGTTCCAAACATAACTATACAGTACTTCTATCTTATCAAGAAACCAATTAACAAGAGACAAAAAAGGAAGGGAAAATCAAGTCTATTTTTCTTTTTACTAACTGTTACAGAATTGGACGTTCTTGTTTGTGTGACTACTTATATGATCTTAGATTACCGTTGCGCGATTCATTATGAAATCCAAAATAAGTACACTCATAAAGGTTATCAATTCAATCATGTTCATTAGGTGTTCTACAATCTTATTATAGATGATCATTGGAATGAATTGTTTTATTACAATTTCTACAGCTTGTTCTTGCAATGGAATCCACTATGTCCATCATATCGGGAAATCGACTATATCCAAAGGAGAAGCATTAAAATGTTATGGGAAATGCTTTTCTTTCTGCACTATTAAAAAGTATTAATAAAGAATAAATGACAGCATTCTTCTATTCTTCTCATTGTTGTCAATGCAATCACAATTTCTAAAGTAGCTATTCTTGGATTGCTCTCGGTTTCCTCATGATTCTTCTCATAATCAGTCTCCAAGGAGAGAGGGATTGTGGTTGTCTAAAAAAAAAAAGACAAATTATCAACATCTCAATCATTAATACAAGTCAAAGTTGTGGCCCATCATATAAAATTTCTTTGAAATTATTATTTCTTTATTGCTTATGGGTTAATTACTTTCCTTTTTTAGAATCTTATCCCTTAATTACTACCATATATTGTAAACACTATTTTTATCAAGCATATAGGTAAAACATCAAAGTCCATATATCTCCCACATACGTGAGCAAAGTAAAATGTAACATATGTTCTTGAAATTTTAAAATTTTCTACTAAAATGTGAGATTTAAATTAATTTGATTCAACTTTTTCTTTGAAATAATTTTCAAACATTTAGCAATTTTACTGTTGTTTACATTCAAATAAAAAAAAAAATCCCCTAAACTAGAATTCAAGGATGAATTTTAAAAATAGTTGGAACACAATGCTTAATAAGTTTCTAGTTAATACAAATCTAACAAACCCGAAAATTTCGAAAAGATATAAAAAAATTAAAAATTAAAACAATAGCACTAGATTAAATTTTTTGGAAAAATAGCAATTTTATGCATCTATTCTTCATTGTTAGAACCTAAAATATAGAGTTCCTTAATTTGTGCTGTCCAGAACTGTGACGGGTGTTTGACATACCTGCAAGAAGTGTATTCATGTCATGAAAATATAGAGTTTCTCATTGTGTTGTGAAAGAAAACCTAAAGTATAGAGAGAGAAAGAAGTAAAGTGAAGTAATTTATTATTCGGCAGAATGAAAATAAAAAGGTTGAAGCTACATAAAAAGAACAGTTTTATTTAATTTAAGTGGCATTGTTGATGTGACATGCTAACGACAATTGAATTTAATAGAATGATTGAAATGTAAATAAATTGTCTCTACATTTTCCACATAAAATTGAAAGAACCGAAATCCCTTTATAAAGAGTTTGGTTGCAGCGCTGCATTATGTATAACCAGCAACAATGCACTGAGAGGGGCCTTAGCTGGGCCTTACAGTCCATCAGTTTTGTTGTTGAAAGTTCCCAGTATATTGCCTGTTGTCCCTAAAACAAATTTATGTCATAATTTTTTTTTTTTTTGTAGATTGTCTCCCATAATCCACTAAAAAACAATTTCCTAGTATCACATGGGGATAATTCCAATCAATGAACTGCATTGCTTTAGACGTGTCATAAGAATTCTTTTGGAAGAGTTTGTGAAATATTTTTATTTTTTATAGACATAAAAAAAAGTTAAGTCAAATATTTAATAAAATAGTTTTTATTTTTAAGAAACTGAATTTTAAACAAAAGTTAAGTCAATTTTTTTATTAAAAAAATAACTTATAAAATGGTTTATGTTTCTAAGAAACTAAATTTGTGTTAGAAAACTGTTTTCCCTATTGATTTATCAAATGCTAAACAGCTTATAGAAACAATTTTGTTTCTTGATAAATTGTTTCAAAAATAATTTTATAAATCATAAGTTATTTCTAATGTTAGGCACACTACACCTAACCGTTTTCTAGAGACAAACAATGATTTTAGAATCAGAATAGAATAAACGTTCAATTCAACGATTATAATATCAATAAAATTACATAAATTTATCAGTTTATTTTTCTTGAAATATCTTATTAATAAATATTTCAATATGAGTGATAAATTTGTTAATTTTATTGGGCGGTGATAACATGTCATTCAATATTTATATATAATCTAAAGAGAGTTTTCCTCACAAACCTGAAATGAAGTTTAATTACACCATATAAAATCAGTTTAAACCTTTCCTCCAATATTTCATAGATAAAAAACCACTTAATTATGCATGACCTAATATAAGATGATTTAACCAACATTTGCTGGACAGCACTTTGTGACACTGGGTCGAGCATCCAAAATCCAGATTGTGAAATCAATTGGTTTGCAGGTCTTGAGTTGCCTACACAAATCAAAATCAAATATCAGCTATTTCATACTTTGATATAGAGCATCGAGGTTTTAATTATATTTCGAGGATTTTAATCAAGAAAAACATACACATGGAAGTATCCATGAATGATGAGTTGGTACAAATAACAGTCTTTAAAATATAAACTCAATTTTAAAGATTTGTGCATGTTTATGTGATTTAGAGCTTAATTCAACGGTTGTATCTACCTCTAAAATAAAAGTGATCTCTCATTTCAATCAACTTATAGTTTTAATAAAAATAAAAAAAAGATTTTTTATTAATAAAATAAGTGAAAATTATCATATGGAGGTCAAGAAAGATTTTAAATGGATGCTTACATGGCATCATTCATTCGAGTGATTAAATTTGTTTTTTCTTCTTTCTAACATCTTTAATTGTTTAATTGGCATTAAATTAAGATTCTATTGGCAATTATTTTTTTATTCTAATGATGGTTATCATAATCACATTGAAATATTAAGGTTGCAGGTAGTTGTGAAAAATATTTTTTATTTTATTTTTATTTTTTTTCTCAATAATTTTCACATTCTTAATATAATATGGACAACAATACTTCTTTGTTTTTTTTTATCTTTTAATATAATATTAGAAAAACCAAAAAAAGTTTTCAAATTATGTTGAAAATGTGAAAAACAAAGAAGTATTGTTTTTCTATTTATGTTAAAGAAAATAATAATAGAAATTCAAAACAATTTTCACAACTAAACACACCCCAAATTTTCAATGATATTAAGCTCATAGAAAAAAATGAAAATTAATCAAATTTTGAAGAATTAATGTTGTAACATATTTCGCAAATTGAAGAACTACAATTGAAACAAGAAAAGTCAATAAAGAGTGTATTTATATATTAAGATAGTTTTACCGTGCCCTTAATAGCATCGTGCTCATGATAATTTAATGATTAAGATTTGATGATATTTTTGTCTTGTCTTAGTGTCCACATTACTAATAATAACACTATAATTTAACAAGCATGCGAGAAAAACACACATGAGCAGAGGTTTGGCATCTCATTTGCTGCCTCTGAAGTAGTTGACCCTGGAAAATTATTTAAATGGATTACTCAGGTGGTCAAACGAGTAAAGATAAAATTATCAGCAGTAAGTTACTTAAATGGATTACCCTGGAAAATTATCAGCAGTAAGTTAATTAAAATTATTAAGCACAAAGTCTTGTAATTTGTCGTCTTTAAAATGATTAATGATAAAACAAAAATGTTTAGTTTTTGGTAAACAACCGTGGAAACAATTATTCTGTGACAAAATTTAAACATTTAGACACAAAAATCATTTCATAAACCATTTTTGTAAGAATGTTAGGGTTAGTTTTTGTTAATAATAAACTTAAATAAAAAATAAGTTGTCGCAAACAAGATCTAACAGGAGTAAATAACTATGTAAAGTCTAAATTCTATATAGAAGTCTGGTGAGAAAAGAAAGAATAAAGTTGAAAGGAAAAGAAATGAGAAAAAATTCAAAGTATATGCATATCTTGTTTTAGATGTTTAAAATGAAAAAAGAAAGAAAGAAAATGATTTAATGCATTTTAATATTTTTCTATTTTTTAAAAGAAATAACATAAAATTAAGGGTATAATAATGAATACAGTAAAATAAATTAACTTCCAAATAATACCCTATCTATTTTCTTTTCATTTTCTCTTAATCCAAACACATTAAGATTATGCCTGTGAAATCTATTTCAAGTTTCACCCGATACATGTGGACAAAACAATGAATTTGCAAATAATGGAAAGATTAGACCGATTATTTAGTTGGGTCAAAAGATCGGATACTCGACATCAAAATAAATATAGAAAATTGACATACCTTCTTATTTTTAATTTTATTAAGAGATTCAACGAGATGTCCCTCTATAAGTTTGATTTGAGCCATGTTTGATTTGAGCCATGTCCTCAACATTATCTGGATTCTTAAAGTCTCTGATGAAGAGATAACGGGTTACGAAACTAGTAATAGTCCTCAACAAACAATATCTTTGAAAAGAAAGTTAGAATCAACAGTTAAAATTGGCATGAAAAATTGAAACCTCAGTAGTTTAGTCTTCTCATCAAGTTTTGCTTGCAGCTCCTTCAACTGATCCTCTTGTGACTACGTAAATGACAACAATGTTATTGACATTAACAAGCCAACTTGCTAGAATGAAAAACAAATAGACATATACATGTATTTAAGAAGGTTTTCTCCACATGAAGAACCACACGTACCTTGAGCACATCATTTCTGCAGTGAACGAAATAAAAATAAGATTATAAAACTGAGGATATATATATTATAAATTAAAAAAAAAACTTGGAAAAGAAAACATATACCTGTCAACTGAAAACTTTTTTGGGTCAACCTCGGCATTGGGGTTTTTCTCATATATTTTCTTCAACAACTACGAAAGAAGCAAAAATAAGGGAAAATAAGAAGAAAAAGAAATTAAATTGGTGGAAAATTAATATGTTTGGCATTAAATTATAAAAAAATCAATTTTGAAAACCCGTGATAGTATGAAAGTACAAGTCGTCGGTTTAATGATTGATTTTAGGATGGTAGCCCATACAAAAAAAAAATATATATATCTTTGTAGATGACTTTTAACAGTTAATGAAACGTATATTAATACGCAAAAGATTGGAAATTAAATCTTGCTCATACCAAAAATTGGAAGAAAAGAAAAAGAGATCAAATATCTTTGGATTTTCTTCGGGTCCTGTTTTCTCACCCAGTGAGCACCTATTAGGCACCCACAAACCAGGGCCAAACAGCCCCAGTAGCGTCAGCCGTCAACAACCTCCTAAGCTCCCGACGAGGGGGAAAAGGAATGATTTTGATGATATAAGGCATGATTTTGATGATAGAATCTATGTGGTAACTCATAAGGGGGAAAAGGAAGAAGAAAGGATCTTTGGATCCTCTTTAGTATTGATTTTCTCGGTGTTGGATTGGATATGTTAACATTGTGTCATTTATCCCGTATGTTTTGATGATTTCAAAATCTTTATTATGGTTCTAACAATCTGCTTGAGTGTTTCAGATTTTTATCTAACCAGTGATAAGCAAAGGAACCATGGCTCCAAAGAAGATGAAGTTACTTTAACCATCCTTAGAACAAACCACCAGCACAAGGAAAGCATCAAAGCAAAGGAGGTTAGAAGACGAAGAAAGAAGCGTCATCAAGAGTCTATAACTTGTAAGCAAGATCAAATGAAACTTCACAAGGAAGAAGAAGAAGGACAAAGAAATGATCGTCATCTCTAAAGCTAATACATAGCAAAAGCTTCAAGAGAAAGAAGAAGAAGATGGTTGATGAGAGTCATAAAATGTATCTTAACAGTACTCATTTATTAGCATTTTAGGGTTGATCGAGGTTTGGATTACACTTTTATACCTTAATAACTCTAAAGTGATATTATTGGATTATTGACTTATTTCAGTGCATTTTTAGGTACTTTGAGTTCAAAAGAGATGGAAAGCTATCATAGCTTAAAGCACGATGCTTCGATGCACATTCGAGTGAGGGCATGGTTGCGGAAAGACAAAATGAAGAGAAACCAAGTCCTAAGTGTGGGCGCTACGGCTTGAAGAAGTCTAAGCCTCGGCCTTCAGAACAAAGCCCAAAAGAGCAAGGAAGCCATTAGTGAGAGCCGCGGCGCCCAGAGCCTCCACAAGCATCAAGACCAGGCAGAGTAGCGGCCTGGACCAGACAGGGCCACTGCTCCCAGAAGCTTACCTCACCAAGACCAGGCACAGCCGCGGCACAAGTAAGTGAGAGCCGCGGCGCGCACATGATCCCCTGCTCTGTGTCATGTCCAAATTAGGACTTTAATGATGGCTTAAACCCTAAAACACCCTTGGACCTTTGTATTATAAATAGATCACTTAGGGTTTGATAAAAGGACAATCATTAAGGCTGAAAAACTCAAGAAGGCTACCACATTCTCCATCAAAGTGTTCAAGTATGAACCCCATGGCCAACTAATCTCCAAGCAAAGCGAAAGGATGAATCCCTAGGTGTAGTTGCTCTTAATTTCTATTCATGATTCAGTTGTAGTTTGGATTTATCGTTAAACATTGTTATGATTTACTTTTGGATTTAATTAAAAGATCTTCTCTTAATCCGGTGATTGTATCTTTCTCCTTGATATAAGTCTAGCCATACTTTTCTTATGTCAAGATTGTTGGATGTGATTGAATCCGGTAGATTTATCTTTTAGGTTTGTCCATTACTGCGATATTGTCATTAAGATATATTGTCGTTTCTTGATAAATCTATAAGATAGGTCATGTGTGCTTGAATCGAAAGTAAAAAGTATTTCATCGCAATTACATTAGGGTTTACATGTGCTTTGATTGAATATTTGCCGATTGCCGGCTTAGGATGTGAAACTAGCAATTGAGATAAAAACAATTGAATCAAGATTAGAATAAGGCAACGAACCTAGGGGGGATTCCCAAAACCTTGTTGTTTCTCTATCATATTCTTCATTATATTTACACAATTTCTCATATTATTTTTCTATCAAAATTCAGATTCTCTCACTTGATCTTTATCTTTCGTGTTAAGGTTTACACTTTTCCTTTGTAGTTCGCTTTTCCTCGTGGGATCAACACCTCAACTATACACAATAACCACATATTAGTTTGAGTGTAATCGAATTTTGGCGCCGTTGCCGGGAAAATGCGCTTAAGTACAAGAAAGATTGTCAACTCTGAGACAAGATGGTAATATCGTTCCCTTCTATAAGTTTTCTGATTTTCTTTTATTATTCTGTTTTATTTATTTCCCCTTTAACTCATTTGGTGTATGCTTAGGTCAAGAGATTCGCAAGGTAGATTCATTAGAGGACCCGAAATAGAGTTACCCTCTATTTCCACATCCGTTAGTGAAACCTCGCCTAGATCAAACCATAGTGTACACCCAAACGAGAAATTAGAAGATTTTGTTAACATAGCTGATAACCCCAATGAGAATGTTGCTAGGACACTTAAGGATTACTTGCATCCTAGCCGAACAGCCACACCATCATGCATCATGTTTCTAGCCAACACTTACTATCAACACTTTAAAACAGGGATGATACAACTACTCCCTACATTTCATGGCTTGGAAGATGAAAACCCATATGTACACATTTGGGAGTTTGAGGAAGTAGTTGTGACTTTTCATAGTCAAGATGCAACTGATGATATAGTGAGACTCAAGTTTTTTCCTTTCACTTTGAAGGATAAAGCTAAGAGTTGGCTATACTCGCTGAGACCACGATCTATTGGGTCATGGAATGAGATGACCCAGGTCTTCTTTAATAATTACTTCCCTCAACATAAGACCAATGCTTTAAAAAGGCAAATCTCCACCTTTGCACAAAAGGACAAAAAGACAATGAGACTTTGTATCAGTCTTGGGCGAGATTTAAGGAGTTGTTAAGTATGTGTCCTCACCATGGGTATGAGAATTGGCGTTTAGTAAGCTATTTTTATGAAGGACTTACATATAGAGAGCGCCAATTTGTAGAGATGATGTGCAATGGTGAATTTTTGCAAAAAGATCCTGATGAGGCTATAGAATACCTCAATGAGCTTGCTGAAAAAGCCCAAACTTGGACTGGACCTAGTGCTACTGAAAGCACAAATAGGTCACAACCTATAGGAAACCTAAGTGGTGGTGGAATATACCATCTTAAGGAAGAAGATAACCTAAAAGCTAAGGTCGAGATGCTCACTAGGGAGTTAGATGCATTAAAAACTAAAGACTCAAAGCCAACACACGTGGCTAATCAAGCTGAATCTTTGGAACCATATTTTGTGTGTGGCAGGGTAGGCCATCCCGCTCAAGAGTGCCCCACATTTGTTGATATGAGAGGGATGTATGAGGAACAATTTAATTCCTTAGGCATGTACAAAAAGCCTATTGCACCCTTCTTTAACACCTATAATCCGGGATGGTGCAATCACCCCAACTTCAGCTGGAGGTCTGAAAACCAGCAGCTTGCACAACCCCCTAGATCATACCCTGCACCATATCATGCACCCTCATCCTCTAGGACTTCTTTAGAAGACACGTTGCATGCTTTCATTGAGGCACAGGGTAAGACAAACCAAAGGTGTGAAGCATTAATCACACAGGTTGTGGAAGAGAATAAGGAAATAAGGAGCCAAGTGTCCAAATTGATGGGCTCCTTGAGTGTGACTGAGCGAGGTAAGTTCCCTTCTCAAGATCAGTCCACACCTCATGGTCAACACATGGCACAAGCAAATCTGAAAGATATGAATGCCATTGTGACAAGAAGTGGTAAGTCATTACACATCCCAACAACGAACAAATCCGAGGATGTGGAAAAAGGGTCAAGGTAGTAGTGATGCTGAGCTGCCCAAGGACCCTGAGGTTACCAAAAGTCCTGTTAAGGCACCATTCCCTCAAACCTTAAAATCGAACAAGAAAAATCTGGACCTAAATAATGAAATCTTAGAGAATATAAGGCAAGTAAAACTTAATCTCCCTCTTTTGCATGTGATTAAACAAGTTCCTACCTATGCAAAAGTTCTCAAGGATTTGTATACCATTAAGAGGAAGCACCATGTAAAGAAAATAGCATTCCTAACAGAGCAAGTTAGTGCTTTAATTGAGCAAAGGATTCCCCCCAAATACAAGGATCCTGGCTATCCAACCATTGCATGTAGCATTGGAAATCACGAGGTTAGATAATCATTGCTAGATTTAGGAGCTAGTGTATGTCTGATGCCATTTTCTATTTATGTACAGCTGGGCTTAGGAGAAATCAAACCAACCGCTGTGGTATTGTAATTGGCTGACCGTTCAGTTAAAGTACCCCGGGGTGTGGCAGAGGATGTTTTAATTCAAATTGATAAATTTTGTTATCCTATTGATTTCCTAATCCTTGATACTACTTCTGCTGTTGACACTAACTCTAAAATTCCTTTGATTTTGGGTAGACCTTTCCTTGCCACTGCAAATGCTCTAATTAATTGTAAGAATGGACTCATGAAGCTGGCATTTGGAAACATAACCCTCGAGGTGAACATTTTCAATGTTACAAAACAGCCCGAAGATGAGGACAAGAACCACCAATTATACATGATCATGTCACTCACCGATAGGGGAGTTTCCATAGCTCATGATTTTGATTATCCTGAGTATTTTCTTGTTAATTCTGATTGATTCAATTAATGATAAATCTCATATAATTGATATTTGTGCTATTTTTGATAAATCTCAGGATTATGGCAACCGAAGTTTGAGGAGTTGCCTGAAAGAAGCGAGAAACAAACCCCCTCTAGTATGGAAGCACCCAAAGTTGAATTAAAGCCAGTACCTAAGGGTTTAAAGCATGTTTTCCTTGGTCTAGTCTTAGGTTGGAGCATAGCTGATTTAAAAGATCATGCAGCCCTTAAGTACCTTCTTACAAAGAAAGATGCTAAGGCACGACTAATACGGTGGATCCTACTCTTACAAGAGTTTGACATCACCATAAAAGGCAAGAAAGGAGTAGAGAACGTAGTGGCTGACCTTTATCAAGGCTCACATTTGAAGACACCTCTGACAACATGCCAATCAAGGATGATTTTCCTGATGAGCATCTACTCTCTGTTACTTCTTTACCATGGTTTGCTCATATCGTGAATTATTTGGCTACCGGTGAGATACTGATGGATTGGAGCGCTCAAGACAAGAAGAAGTTCTTGACTAAGGTACGTAATTTTTATCGGGATGACTCCTGCCTTTTCAAGTACTACCTTGACCAAATTTTAAGGTGTTGCATCCCTAATAAAGAGATTGCCAGTGTCTTGGAATTTTGTCACTCCCAAGCTTGTGGGGGCCACTTTTCAATGAAAAAAACCTTGTTTAAGGATGCAAATGTCTATTGTTGCTCATGTAAAAAGTGTTAGAAGTTAGGAGCTGTGTCTCGTCGTAATATGATGCCCTTAAACCCAATTTTAGTGAGTGAAATCTTTGATTGTTGGGGCATTGATTTTATGGGACCATTTCCTCCTTCCTTCGGATACCAATATATCATTGTGGCAATAGATTATGTGTCAAAATGGGTAGAGGTAGCAGCTTGCTGGAGCAATGATAATATAACAGTAATTAAATTTGTCAAAGAAAATGTGTTATCTCGATTTGGTACAGCACATGCTATAATTAGTGATCGAGGTACGCATTTTTGCAATCATTCTTTTGAAGATTTGATGAGAAAGTATGGGGTGCTACATAAGATCTTTACTGCCTACCACCCTCAGATAAGTGGACATATAGAACTTGCAAATAGAGAAATTAAGCAAATTTTGGAAAAAACGGTTAAGTCGGATTGCAAGGATTGGTCTTTGAGACTGGTTGATGCGCTTTGAGCCTATCGTACAGCCTTCAAAACTCCCTTAGGTATGTCACCTTATAGGCTTATTTTTGGAAAGCCTTGCCACTTACCTGTCGAGCTCTATCATTGAGCTTATTGGGCCATCAAGTCTTTCAATTTTGACATAAGAGAAGGGGGTAAACTTAGGAAATATCAGTTGACCGAGTTAGAGGAGTTAAGAAATGATGCTTATGAGAACTCTAGAATCTATAAAGCTAAAATGAAAGTGTTTCATGATAAAAATATTTTGAGGAAAACATTTAAACCTAATGATTGGGTGTTCTTATACGATTCTAGACTCCATAAGCACCCGGGAAAACTTCGGTCGAGGTGGACCGGCTTTTTTATAGTAAAAAATGTCTTTGCAAATGGAGTAGTAGAAATTAAGGATATTAGAGATGGTCGGATCTTTTAAGTAAATGATCAACGCCTTAAAATCTTAATTGATATCCAAGATCCAGAAGTGGAAGACATTCCACTTATGGATCCGGTCTATTCACCTTGACCACACCACAGAGGTATGTTTTTATTTATTTATTTTTCTTTTGTTTTGTTTGTTTATTTTGTTTTTAATTAAGTACATTTCAATTTTAATTTTTAGATTTTTTTCTAGTTTGATTTAATCTAATTTTTAGTTTAATGTTTATTTTTATTAATTTTGTTTTGCTAATTTTATAATTTTATTTGGCACACAAACAAGTTTTTTTTCACCAGCCCAGCAGCCCGTGCACCTAGGCCCGGCCCACAGCACGCCTCACCCCACAACACCAGGCCTAGGTCGCACATCAGTCCACGCCGCACCCCAGCCTTTTGCGCACTGCAGCGCACAGCAGCATGCACACTAGCCACACCACAGCAGCCGCAACACACATAAGACAGAGTCGCGGTGCCTACCCGTGTCTGCACCTTAAAATGCCCAATTCTGCACTTCATTCTTCATTTCTCACTTTACAAACACAGAGCACACTCCTCTCTCTCTCATCCTCTCTCCAAACCCTCACTTATCCATTCATTTTTGCTCAAAATTTCTTGATTCTAACATCATTTCTTGAAGGGTTGAGCACTAATATTGTAGATTTTGTTGGAAATTTCTCCAAAAAGCTTGGTACTAAGAGGATTTTGGGTTCATCAAGAAAACTTTAAGTTGGTGGGCACTCTTTCTTCTCTCCAACTTTAGGCATCAAGTAAGACCAATTTCTTCTCTTTGTTGTTCATTTGTGCTATTTGGGTGGTTGATTTTGAATTAGTTCTATTGTTCTATACCTTTGATTCAAATTGCCCCTAAAACCAAGAGACCAAGGGGGAAACAACCTCAAGAGTATGATGAGGGCAAATTTGTTAGTTTTTCGGCTAGTGAGAGATATGTTAGGATGATGCACACTAGAAAACCCATTCCTGAGAGAGGATTCAATATAACAGAGAGGGGGAACCCAACCTTGTTTAGAATGATTATTGATAGGCATTGGGGGTACATTGGCTAGACAACCATCTTATCCCTCCTAAATGTGGTTAGAGAATTCTATGCTAATGCAGAAGAACATAGGAATGGTAAGGTGAAGGTGAGAGGACAAACAATTTCTTTTAGCAGCACATCTATCAATAGATTCTATGAGCTACCTGACATAGAAAACAGTGAGTATATTGCATATGCGTCTAATATTAATTATGAAGAGATTTGCAATACTCTCTGTATTCTGGGCACTACATAGAAAATGACGGGTGATACCCCTATAACCTTGCTCGGTACTTCTCTGACTGTCAATGCTCGAGCTTGGAAATATTTTGTATGTCAAAGATTGATGCCTGCCACGCACTATAGTGACCTTATTGTTGAGAGAGCTGTTCTGATTTATACCATTTTGATGGGCATAACTATAGATGTAGGCCAGATCATATTTAATTCTATCATACACACTGTGTAACAAAAGCTTGGATTGTACTTCCCTTCCTTAATTACCCAATTATGCATCCAAGTCGAAGTCCAGTACAGTCTTGATGAGGAAGCCCAGCAACCAAAAAAACCCATCGATGATGGCATGCTCAATTTGATTAAAGCTTCAAGGCCGCCAGCCCCGGGAGAGAGAGCAGCGATTGTAGCCCCTCTTCCCCCTGGGCATTTCACTGTTGCAGAGTGCCTTGAGCGTTTAGAGATTCATTTTGATGAGTATCAGAAACTCTTACATGATAGGTTTGATCGTCAAGAACGATTCTTGGCTAGGTAAGCTGATTATCAAGCGGGGGTATACTTTTCTTTTGGTCAGATGTACCAACACCTTGCCTCCGCTACTGGTTGTGACATGGATCACTTTCCCACTTTACCACCCTATCCGGGTTCATCTTTTGATCCAACTCCAGAGGAAGGTGAAGAGAATGAAGCGAATGAAGAAGAGGATGAAAACATAGAGGATTAGTTTTGGGTTCTATCTTGTTTGTCTTATTTTATTTTATTTTATTTATTATTGGCTGACTGTACTAACATTTATTTTGTCTTTCTTTTCGTTATTTTATTTTTTTGTACTTTATTTTCGTTTTTAGTTATTTATTTAGATTTCATGTGTTAATCTAACATACGGTGAGAATCTTAATGTTACACAACAGTTTCTTTCTCTTTGTTTGTTTTGTTCTATATTATAGATCAAAATTTCAACAAGAAGCACGACATGTAGTTCAAATGGTGGTGCACAATTTTCAGCTTCTGTGCACTTTTGCTTACAAAGGGAGTTTCCTTTACCTTTTCTTTCACATTGAGGTCAATGCTATTTTTAAGTTGGGAGTGGAGGAAACATATTTCTTTTTTTTTTCATTGAACTGTTTGGTGTCATTTTCCCTTTTTTGTTTGTTTTTAGCATGATTTGTGTTAAGTCTTAGAGTTAATTCACATCTCAATGATATGAGCTTAATTGAGATAGCATACAACATTTAGAAAAATTTAAATCTTGCTTCAATTTGAGAATAATTTAAGTGTCAATCTTCATTTGGTTTGAGACTCTGGTTTGCGGTAAGATTGCATGATTAGTCAAAAAAATTTAGAGAAGTTTTATGTGCGATTGTTTTGTGAATATTTTTACGGTCTCGACAAGCTCTAGAACTTATTTGATAATTACTTTAGGCAAATTCCTAGAATGCACACTACTTAGGATATGATGTAGGCCATTTTTGGACCGTTTGAGTCTTTCAAACTTACCCTTGCTATATCTATCACTAGTCACCTGTTTGAGCATTTTTCTTGAAAAATAATTTGAGCCTTGTTTCTTTCAATAACCCATTTACTTACCTTTATAAGCCTAAAAATATTTTATCCTTACCCTTCTTTTAAAAGAACTTAGTTATACACATTTGTTGAGAAGCGGTTAAGAGGAGTAAGGATGGAAATAGGAAAAAAAATATTACTGTCATAACCCAAGTATATTAAAGGAGATAAGTTGGGGGTTGTGGAAAAGAAAAGAAAAGAATAAGAAATGAGGTGAATGGTCTTATGCCGAAAAAAAAAAGAAGTAAATTATGGCAAAGAAAGAAGAAAAGAAAAAAAAAGTGGTGACTTATTGAGAGAAATGCTCGAAAAATGGTTGAAAGAGTTGGGTATTAAAGTAAAGTTATCCAATGCTTAAAATGGTTGTGTTTAAAACTAAGAGATTAAGTTCTTTTATTTGTTGAATCCTTCCCGTTCTTTCTTAACCTTTACCTTAGCCTAATGCTACTAGCTTATTAAAGACCTATTGATCCAAGGTGGTGTAATTTTTCTATAATAGTGGAGAGTAATTTGAAAAGTGAATCTATAGAGCTTGTTTTTGCGATTAATGTCACGCAAAGTAATATATTTTTAGAGGCCAAGACTTGTATTCATGAATATTTGATACCGGATTTAAATAGAATTGAAGGAAACTAAACAAACAAACAACAAAATGAAAGATAAGAGTTCACCACCCAAGAGATAACACCAAAGGGATATAGAATATCACCACCCAAAGGATTAACACAAGGGATACATAACTATAGGAATTCACCACTCTAAGGATTATACCAAAGAGATACAGAATTACAAGAAGGAGAAAACTCTCTTCTAAAAGCCAAAGGCTGATTTTAATTTATAAACTCAAGTCTGATTTTTCAACTTACAAACACAAGTATTTATAGAGCTTAGAACAACCCTCTAAGCTTAGGACAAGCAAGAAACCAAGGCATAAAACATGCAAGCAAACAATCCCTAAAACATGCAAAGAAACAATCCATAAAACATGCAATGAAACAATCCCTAAAACAAGGAAGGAGACAATCGCTAAAACATGCAAGGAATCAAGGAAAAGGCCAAAAGAAGAATACAATCCCGGAATTTCAGGAAGACCCAACTGGCAGAATTCAAACGGTCATATCTTCTTCCACACATCTCCAAATGGGCTGAAACTTGTTGGATTGGAAAGATGACATCTTGAACTTCAATTTAGGCTCAAGAAAGTCTCAAAAATCAGATCATTTGGGCCTGCTATGATGGGCCTAAATCTAATAGGCTATTGCATCCGAATCTTCTTCCACTTTGGGCTTGGACCTTTTACCTTGCTTAGTTGATAAGAGATTTTGTTTTTTTTTGTTGGGCAGGCCCATGTTAGGTTGGACACGCCTATTTTATGAGGCCTTATTTGTTAGGTTAAAGGTTTGTTGGACACACCTGTGTCAGACTCCCCCGGTTGATGAAGACTTGCCCCCAAGTCCACTTGGTCTTCTTGATCCTCAAAGTAAGGAGAAAGATCTGAGACATTAAAGGTTGTAGAAACTCCATAAGCACAAGGTAGCTCAATCTTATAAGCATTCTCCCCAATGCGTTGAACTTGAAAAAGAAAACTTTCTTGCACCAAGAAATGATTGAATGAACCCTTAGAAAAATTTTCCCAAGCATTTCCAAAGTTAGGATCATTCTTGTACAATTCATTGAGCACTTCAGAACCCAATACTTGCACCTCCATAGTGCTAAGAAAAGAATGTCTTCTACTTAATGCGTCAGCTACTTGATTTAACTTTCCAGATTTATGCTTGATAGAAAAAGAATAGGATTGAAGGAATTCAACCCAACACGCATGCCAACTGTTAAGTTTCTGTTGAATATTCAAATACTTCAAATTTTTATGATTGGAATGCAACAAAAACTCATTTGGGAGGAGATAGTGACTCCAATGATCCAAAGCATGAATAACAGCTTAAAATTCCTTATCATAGGTAGAATACTTCCTACGACTCTCATTCAACTTCTCACTAAAAAAGGAAATATGCTTACCTTCTTGGCTGAGCACAACACCAATTCCCACTCCGGATACATCACAATCAACTTCAAAAAGCTTGTTAAAATCTGGAAGTATCAGCATTGTCTCTTTTCGAAGAGTTTGAAACACTTGATAAAGGTGCTCCATATGATCTCGTTGAGTTTTGCTGTAAATCAGAATGTCATCAAAATACACAACAACAAAAAGCCCAATGAAAGGCTTAAACACATGATTCATCAGTCGTATAAAAGTGCTAAGAGCATTAGAGAGCCCAAAAGGCATCACCATCCATTCATACAACCCCTCTCTAGTCTTGAATGCTATTTTCCACTCGTCTCTCGACCTCATTCTGATTTGGTGATAACCGCTGCGAAGATCAATTTTTGAGAAAATAACAGCTCCATAAATCTAGTCAAGAAGATCATCTAATCGCAAAATAGGAAAGCAATATCTGACGGTGATCTTATTCACCGCTCTACTATCAATGCACATACGCCAAGAGCCATCTTTTTTGGGAACAAGGAGTGCCGGAATAGCACAAGGACTCATGCCCTCTCTAACAAGCCCCTTTTCGATCAATTCTTCATTTTGTCTCTGTAATACTTCATGCTCCTTAAGGTTCAATCGATAGGCTGGTTTGTTAGGCAACACAGATCCTAGTACAAGATCAATGCAATGCTGCATATCTCTCATAAGTGGAAGGCTGTGGGGAATTTCTTCTGGAACAACATCACTAAATTCCATGAGGAATGGAATCAAAGAAGGGGGGATTTCTGTTGGTTCTTTCTTTCCATTACCACAATTACAAAGCCTTCACCATTCTCCATCAATGCTTTTTCAACCCCAGATCTGATCGACAAATTAGTTCCCTCCCCAAAAGAGGGTTTAGGAACATGAACCATTTTCAATGGAACTAAAAGGACCTTAACTCCATCCTTTTCAAAAGAATAAGTATTTTTGAAACTTTCATGCTTAGTCTTTCTATCATACTGCCAAGGTCTACCAAGCAACAAATGATATGCATCCATAGGCACTATGTCACAAACTACAGCATTTTTATAATTCTTGCCAATGAAAAATTCAACCAAACATCTTTTATTTACCTTCACTTCATTGCCTTTGCGAAGCCACTGGAATTTGTAAGGTTCCGGATGATCTTCAGTTTTTAACTTCAATTTCTCCACCATTGTTGATGCCACAACATTTTCACAACCTCCTCCATCAATGATGACGTTACAGACCTTTCCATGAGAAGTGTATCTAGTATGAAAAATATTGTTTTGCAACCATTCATCTTCCACATAGGTTATGTTGAGGCTTCTTCGAACCACAAGAGCCTCCCCTTGATTAGCATAAGTAATTTCTTCTTCCACAGCAACATGTTCATTAGTTTCTGGTGAAAAATCATGCTTACCTTCCGTTTCCATGTCTTCTTCCACAAGAGACACCATTTTGCGATTTGGACGATCATAAGCAATATGTCCAAAATCTTGACATTTGAAACACCTTCGAGTTGTATCGGAAATGACTGGACTATTTGAACCTGATGTAGTTTCATTCCTTGGCTTGGTCGTGGCTGTCTTGGGTATGGTCGTGGTTTTAGAAGTGGAACCACTCCCATGGTTAGAAACTCCATCTTGAATAAAGGATCGAACACAATTGCCACGTTTTTCTTTCAGTTGCTTCTCCACCTTCATAGCTAGTTTGCAAACATCATTGTAAGTCCAATATGGTTGCAGCAGCACCACATCACTGATTTCAACACGTAACCCACGAAGATAGCGGGCCATCATCTGCTCCTCTTGCTTAACAACATCACAACAAATCATTAGATGATCAAACTCCGCTGTATACTCCTTCACGGACAACTCCCTTTGCTTGAAATTATGAAATTTCATAAAAGCATCTTGTTTGTAGTGGTCAGGTAAATACTTTCTTTTTAGCTCTCTCCTCATCTTTGCCCATGTTATAATACGTACTCTTCCTTCACGTTCTCGCTGCTTCTTCAAATGCTCCCACCAGATTGAAGCATGTTTCCTTAGCTTGATGGCAACAACTTTCACTTTATGATTTTCTGGAACATCTTTGAAATCAAAGATTCGCTCAACGGTAGTAAGCCAATCAATGAAATCATCTGGTTGCATCCTTCCTTCAAATTCTGGAATGTCCACCTTGACATCATAATCACGTCGGAAAACATGATTTCTTAGCTCACGAGGGTGAGGTGGTGTGCTGTCACTTGAGGCGTGACTACGAGCTTGGTGAAAAGGATTAACTTCGTCTCCATCATTGCTGGAAACTTCAATATCTGAGCCATGATGAGGGGCACCATGTTCAGAAGTTCCATAATGCTCTAGGCGTTGTTCGAGTTACTGCACTTGTCTCCTCAAGGTTTCCATCTCGATATCTCGCAGATCTCCTTACGGTGATGCTTCTGGAGCTGCTACTAGAATAGCTTGACCACAACGACCACGACTAGCCATAATAACAAGAACTATGAAAATCAAAGTGTTAGATATCACACTTGAGAAACCAAAGCTCTGATACCAATTTGATACCGGATTTAAATAGAATTGAAGGAAACTAAACAAACAAACAACAAAATGAAAGATAAGAGTTCAACATCCAAGAGATAACACCAAAGGGATATAGAATATCACCACCCAAAGGATTAACACAAAGGATACAGAACTATAGGAATTCACCACTCTAAGGATTATACCAAAGAGATACAGAATTACAAGAAGGAGAAAACTCTATTCTAAAAGCCAAAGGCTGATTTCAATTTATAAACTCAAGTCTGATTTTCAACTTACAAACACAAGCATTTATAGAGCTTAGAACAACCCTCTAAGCTTAGGACAAGCAAGAAAATAAGGCATAAAACATGCAAGCAAACAATCCCTAAAACATGCATTTTAACAATCCATAAAACATGCAATGAAACAATCCCTAAAACAAGGAAGGAGACAATCGCTAAAACATGCAAGGAATCAAGGAAAAGGCCAAAAGAAGAATACAATCCCGGAATTTCAAGAAGACCCAACTGGCAGAATTCGAACGGTCATATCTTCTTCCACACATCTCCAAATGGGCTGAAACTTGTTGGATTGGAAAGATGTCATCTTGAACTTCAATTTAGGCTTAAGAAATTCTCAAAAATCAGATTGTTTGGGCCTGTTATGATGGGCCTAAATCTAATAGGCTGTTGCATCTGAATCTTCTTCCACTTTGGGCTTGGACCTTTTACCTTGCTTAGTTGATAAGAGATTTTGTTTTTTTTTGTTGGGCAGGCCCATGTTAGGTTGTACACACCCATTTCATGAGGCCTTATTTGTTAGGTTAAAGGTTTGTTGGACACACTTGTGTCAATATTATGCATAAAATCATTTGGGCGTTCAGATTAATGGATTGTGGTAAGATGGATGTTAAGAGTCGATAACAATTTTAAGATTGATGTTTGGATTACTTTTAGACTTGGGTGATATTTAATGATTCTATGAGCTGTGTGTTATGTACAATTTTTGAGACACAAGGTGAATTACTCTTGGTTTAACACTAACATTGTTTTACTTTGTTTTGATTCCTACCATAGAATTCATTTCTTTTTGTCTTGTTTTCGCTTGAATTGCTAGGGACTAGCAATAAGCTGGTTGGGGGTTATGATGAGAGTCATAAAATGCATCTTAACAGTACTTATTTGTTAGCATTTTAGGGTTGATCGAGGTTTGAATTACACTTTTATACCTTAATAACTCTAAAGTGATAATCTTGAATCATTGACTTATTTCGGTGCATTTTCAGGTACTTTGAGTTCAAAAGAGATGGAAAGCTATCATAGCTTAAAGCACGATGCTTCGATGCACATTCGAGTGAGGGCATGGTTGCGGATGGACAAAATGAAGAGAAACCAAGTCCTAAGTGTGGGTGCTGCAGCTTGAAGAAGTCTAAGCCTCGGCCTCTAGAACCAAGCCCAAAAGAGCAAAGAAGCCATCAGTGAGAGCCGCGGCCTGGACTAGTCAGGGCCGTGGCACCCAGAGCCTCCACAAGCATCAGGACCAGGCAGAGCCATGGCCTGGACCAAGCAGGGCTACGGCGCCCAGAAGCTTACCTTACCAAGACCAAGCAGAGCCACGACACAAGTAAGTGAGAGCCACGATGCGCACACGATCCTCTGCTCCGTGTCATGACCTAATTAGGACTTTAATGATGGTTTAAACCACAAAACACCCTTGGACCTTTATAATATAAATGATCACTTAGGGTTGATAATGGGACAATCATTAGGGCTGGAAAACTCAACAAGGCTATCACATTCTCCATCAAAGTGTTCAAGCATGAACCCCATGTCAAACTAATCTCCAAGGAAGGCAAAGGGATGAATCCTTAGGTGTAGTTGCTCTTAATTTCTATTCATGATTCAGTTGTAGTTTGGATTTATTGTTAAACATTGTTATGATTTACTTTTGGATTTAATTAAAAGATCTTCTCTTAATCCGGTGATTGTATCTTTTTCCTTGATATAAGTCTAGCCATACTTTTCTTATGTCAAGATTGTTGGATGTGATTGAGTTCGGTAGATTTATCTTTTAGGTTTGTCCATTACTGTGATATTGTCATTAAGATATATTGTCATTTCTTGATAAATCTATAAGATAGGTCATGTGTGATTGAATCGAAAGTAAAAAGTATTTCATAGTAATTACATTAGGGTTTACATGTGCTTTGATTGAATATTTACCGATTGTCGGTTTGGGATGTAAAACTAGTAATCGAGATAAAAACAATTGAATCAAGATTAGAATAAGGCAATGAACCTATGGAGGATTCCCAGAATCTTGTTGTTTCTCTATCATATTCTTCATTATATTTACAAAATTTCTCATATTATTTTTCAATCAAAATTCAGATTCTCTCACTTGATCATTATCGTTCGTGTTAAGGTTTACACTTTTCCTTTGTAGTTCGTTTTTCCTCATGGGATTGACACCTCAACTATGCATAATAACCACGTATTAGTTTGAGCGTAATCAATGGTCCATGATGAGTGCTAAATATTACATGTTTTAGCCCCTTAGTTTATAGTTGTTGAGTCTTAATTATGTTATTTCGTGCTATTTTATCTATTTTCTGTGTTTTCTGTGTTTTTATAGGTTTTAGAATAAAATGAAGCAATGTGGAAACTTCAGGGCTTAAAGAGCAAAGTTGAGGATGCCTAGTGCGATCGAGCGCACAGGACGTGCGATCATGCACACATGGCATGAGATCAATCGCACCTGCGCTCGAGCGCACCATACTTGCGATAGATCGCAAGTGACTCGTACATCCCACATTGGAAAAGAAACATTTGATACTGAATATATATTATAGTGCACTATGATGCGCTCGAGCACAATAGGGCTGTGATCGATCGTAGTTGACTCGCACATCCCATATCAGATAGGAAGCACTTGCAGCGCGCCAGACGAATTGCATCGCACCATACTGCGATCGATCGCACCAGACTTGTGATCGATCGCAAAGGGGCAGTATCCCACATCAAATTTACAGCTTATTGTACTCCGAGAATTCCCTTATATAAACATTACCTCACCTCATTATTCAGTGTGCAGTCTGGTGGATTTTTGCTAGCATTCTAGTAGATCTCCTAAGGGCTTTTGCCACCACCGGGGGAAGTGCTGCCTAACAGCGTGTGAAATTTCTCCCAATGTACAGTTAGTTTTAATTCTTTTCAAGTTTTTAATGCTTAGCACTTTTTATTGTGAAATTTAGTTTCATGATGATGGGTGGCTAAAATCTTCAGCTAAGGTTGAAGATGAAGCCTCGCTATTGTTTAGCATTATATTTTCAAATATGTGTATACAATTCTGATATGTTTAGTTTAAATGTTCTATTTCAATTGTTTGAGTAAATTCTTACAATTGACAGTTTTTAATTGTTCTGTTGGATATTCTGTGTGATTCATCCGATGGATACATCGAATCCTTTTCGATTAAATTGGATTTCCTTTGTGATTTGTTAAAAGTGGATACATTGGATGCTTTTGGTTTAATTGGGATATTCGTTGTTTTTTGTTTAAGTTGGATTCATGGAATGTTTTGATAGATTATTTTTATATAGAACATGAAGATGTATGCTTTACTTTGGTTGGGTGGATTCTGAAACCTTAATGTTTTCATCATTAGTTATTAAATCAATTTAGTTTAGTTTATATTTGTTTTGCAAAAATATAATTCACAATTTGGAACTAGGTTAAAATAAGGTTAGTTTAGATAAAAAGCTATTTTCACAACACTTTTCCCTATGGATTCGACCTCGCACTTGCACACACTATATTGCAAACGACTCATGCACTTGCGAGTAATTTAAAACTCACAACAAGTTTTTGGAGCCGTTGCCGGGGAATTGTTTTTTTTGTGAAATTTTTGTCTGAATTAATTTTATTTTTCTACTAGTTTAGTTAGCATTTTTGTTTTATTTTATTTTGCTGCTTTTGCTAGTTAGTTTGTTTTACTGTTTTCTGTTTGGTGTATGCTTGGTCAGAGATCCCTGAATTTAGAATTGACACCTTTAGATCTCGATTTAGAAAGAACTCTTAGGAGATAAAAGAAGTCACTTGTTGAACAAGAGACAATTGAGATGGGAGAAAACTTGAGGAACCAAGAGTAACCTGGAGCATGGAACGTGGACTCCACTACGTCCCTGAGAGATTTGTTCACACCAGTTGCGACTAACTCATCATCCTGCATCGTGTTGCTTCCCACCAATGCTACCCATTTTGATTTAAAGCCACATGTCATCCAACTCCTACCCTCATTTCATGGCTTAGATCTTGAAAATCCTTACAGTCATGTAAAGAAGTTCAAAGTTATTTGTGCCACATTCAAGTTCCAGAACTTCTCTGAGGAGTCAGTCCATCTTAGACTTTTCCATTTTTCTCTTCATGATAGAGCTAGGGCATGGTTGGATTCCAACACGTTCAGGTCTATTACATCTTGGGAAAATCTGCTGAGTAAATTCTATAATAAATTTTTCCCAATGTCTAGAGTGAATGAGTACCGAAAGAAGATTAGTTCTTTCACTCATGAGGATGATGAGAAGTTTTCTGAGAGTTGGGAGTGTTTTAAAGAGTTACTGATTAGATGCCCTCCACATGGACATGAGAAGTGGAGACTTGTTCAGTTCTTCTACCAAGGGTTGACTCAACCCAACCATAGCATGATCGAGTTTATGAATGAGGGGGCATTCTTAAGTCTGACAGGGGATGAAGCATACAAGGCATTGGACAAGTTTTTCGACAACTCGCAGCAGTGGCATTTTTCAAGCTATTGGGACAAGTCCATTCGTGCTCCTAGGAAAGGATGCATCTATGCGATTAAGGAGGAGACTGACTTGAAGATAAAGATAAATGCTCTCACTAAGAAAATTGACGCTCTCACTATGGGCAAGTCCATCAATGCTGCCAATACAATTAATGACGATTGTTGTTCCATCTGTGCTAGTCCTATTCATTTAGCACAAAATTTTTCATCTATGCCAGCTTTTGCCGAGTGTCCCACGGAACATGTAAACCCTTTCAATGACTATAGGAGGCAATCAGGTGGATCCTACTCTGAGACTCACAATCCAGGGTGGCGGAACCACCCTAATTTTTCATGGAAGCAGAACCAATCGTTGAATCAGGGAGGAGCCCCTCATCATGCTCACAATCACTACCCTCCTGGATTGCCTCTACCAATTCCAAGTCATAGTCGCTCAGTCCATCCAGCACCAGCATCTGCTTACCATACTCCCATTCAAGCGCCAACACCGGTTTTACAGTCATTGGAGGACACCTTCAAGGAGTTTATGAAGATGATCGGCCAATCCATCAGCGAAGTGAGGAGTGCGACAATAGTAAACACCCAAGCGATTGCCAATCTAGAGAGTTCAATAGGGCAAATCGCAAGTCACTTGGGTGAAAGAGAAAAGGGGAAGTTCCCCAGTTAGCCTGTGCCCAACCCAAAGAGACAATTTGTAATTGGAAATTCATCAACTTCTACGCATGGGGAGGAACAAGTGCAATCGATTGTCACATTAAGGTTTAGAAGACAAGTGGATAATTGAGTGAAAGAGAGCCCTGCTATGCAGCAAGGGCAAGAAAGTGGCAACAAGGAGAAGAGAGATGCTGAGCCATCTACAGCCACTCTTACTGTGAATGACCCTCCTAGGTCATTTGTACCTAAAGCACCTTACCCTGAGAGATTACAAGTGCCCAAGAAAGGAGAAAAGTTTGAAGAAATACTGGAGGTGTTCAAGCGAGTCCAAATCAATATTCCACTTTTGGACGCCATCGAGCAAGTGCCATCATATGCCAAGTTCTTAAAGGACTTAATCACTATCAAGAGGAGGACGAATGTCCCAAAGAAGGCATTTTTGACCGAGCAGGTTAGCTCAATCCTTCAGTGCAAGTTGCCGATCAAGTATAAGGACCCAAGGTGTCCTACCATCTCTTGCATTACAGAAGTCAGCCAGATTGAGAGGGCTCTATTTGATTTAGGAGCTAGTGTGAATCTTCTACCCTATTCAGTCTATTTGCAGTTAAGGTTAAGAGAATTAAAGCCCACATCCACAACACTTCAATTGGCTGACAGGTCAGTGAAAATACCACGGGGAGTAGTTGAGGACGTTTTAATAAAGGTAGATCAGTTTTATTTCCCCATGGATTTTATTGTGCTAGATACAGAACCGGTCCAGAATATAGGGATTCAGATACCGGTGATTCTAGGGCGACCATTCTTAGCCACGGCTAACGCCCTAATCAATTGTAGAACAGGGGTGATGAAGATTTCCTTTGGAAATATGACAGTGGAGTTGAATATTTTCGATATCACTAAGCAACCACTGGAATTTGCTGAAGTGAGAAATATATGCTTAATATAGGAGATTATTGAAGAGACGGTGGATGAATCAAGCATGGAGGACCCCTTGGAGGCATGCTTTGCTCAGTTTGGAGAGGATCTGGATTTGGATAAGTTACTTGAGCAAGCAAATGCCATTTTAGAGTCTGCTCCTATGGAGAGTAGTGAGAAGGAAGAGACTGAAGAACTTGAGCCTCTTAAGAAGGAACTTAAACCTTTACTAGACAATCTTCAGTATAAGTTCCTAGGTCCAGCAGAATCTTTGCCTTGGATTATAGCTTTAGATTTGGTTGAGGCTCAAGAAGAGAAATTATTAGATGTTTTGAGAGAGCACAAAGAAGCTATAGGCTGGACTATTGAGGATATCAAGAGAATCAGCCCCTCATTGGTAATGCACAAGATACATTTAGAGGAGAATGCCAAGCCATCGAGGGAGCCACAGAGAAGGCTCAACCCAGCTATGCAAGAGGTAGTGAGGGCAGAAGTAATTAAGTTGTTAAATGCAGGGATTATTTATCCCATCTCTGATAGCAAGTGGGTGAGCCCGATTCATGTCGTGCCTAAGTGAGCTGGATTCATGACAAGTTGGTGCCAAGTCATGTTCAATCAGGGTGGAGAATGTGTATAGACTACCGTAAACTGAACGCTGCCACAAGAAAGAATCATTTTCCACTCCCATTTATTGATCAGATGGTGGAGCATTTAGCTGGGCACGAGTATTATTGTTTTTTGGATGGTTATTCTGGATAAAACAAAGTCCCCGTGGACCCCAAAGATCAGGAGAAGACAACATTTACCTGTCCTTTTGGGACATTCGCCTACCGTTGCACGCTCTTTGGGTTATGCAATGCACCTGCTACTTTTCAGCGGTGCATGGTCAGCATATTCTCTGACATGGTGGAGTGTTCTTTAGAGATTTTCATGGATGACTTCTCCATCTTTGGTTCATTATTTGAGGAGTGTCTGCACTATCTCACTTTGGTTTTAGTGTGGTGCAAGGAAAAGAACCTGGTGCTTAATTGGGAGAAGTGCCATTTTATGGTCAAGCAAGGTATTGTACTAGGGCACATCATATCTCATCGAGGGATTGAGGTAGATAAAGCGAAGGTGGACCTGATTTCCAACCTTCCACCCCCACGTACAGTGAAGGAGGTTTGATCTTTTCTGGGCCATGCAGGATTCTACAGGCGATTTATCCAGAATTTCAGCAAGATCGCCCGGCCCTTGTGCAAGTTATTAATGAAGGATTCCCCATTTGTATTTGATGAAGATTGTAAGAAAGCATTTGGGGATCTGAAGAAGATTCTGACGTCCACACCCATTATTCAGCCACCCAACTGGGGTGTACCTCTTGAAATTATGTGTGACGCATCAGACTATGCTGTTGGAGCTGTTTTGGGGCAGCATGTTGACAAACTTCCCCATGTTATCTATTATGCAAGTCGAACTCTAAACGACGCACAACTCAATTACCCTACCACTGAGAAGGAGTTGCTAACAATCGTTTTTGCATTAGACAAGTTCAGATCCTACTTGTTAGGATCTAAAGTCATTATCTTCTCGGACCATGCAGCATTGAAGTATCTTTTCTCTAAAAAATATGCTAAATCTCATCTTATCTGATGAATCTTGCTACTTCAAGAGTTCGACATAGAGATTCGGGATAAGAAAGGTTCCAAAAATGTGGTGGTGGACCATTTGTCTAGATTGATTATGGATTTCACTGAGGTCGCCACTCCCATTTCTGAGACCTTTCCTGATGAGAAATTGATGCACATTACTCATAATCCCGCGCCATGGTTTGTTGATATAGTGAACTACCTTGTCACTGGTCAAATGCCTTTGCATTAGGGGCGACAAGATAAATCAAAGTTTTTGGCCATGGTAAAACATTTTTTCTGGGACGATCCTTACCTGTTCAAGTATTGTCCCGATCAGATTATCAAAAGGTGTATTCCTGAGCATGACCAATCTAATATCATCACTTTTTGTCATGATCATGCTTGTAGAGGCCATTTTAGTGCTAAAAAGACCGCTGCGAAGATTTTGCAGTGCGGTTTCTATTGGCCTACCCTGTTCTGAGACTCTCACACTTACTGTGTATCTTATGAGCGTTGCCAAAAGCTAGGGAGTATTTCTAGGAGGAATATGATGCCCTTCAACCCCATTCTAATTGTTGAGATTTTTGACGTGTGGGGCATTGATTTTATGGGACCTTTCCCAAACTCCTTTGGCTATCTGTACATTCTAGTTGCTGTGGACTATCTGTCCAAATGGGTGGAAGTAGTTGCATGCAAGACCAATGACCATAGAGTTGTGGTCCAATTTTTGAAGAACAATATCTTTGCTCGTTTTGGTACGCCTCGAGCAATTATAAGTGATGGAGGTAAGCACTTTTGCAACAGGATTTTTGAGCAGTTGATGAAGAAGAATTTCATCACACACAAAGTTGCCACCCCGTATCACCCACAGACGAGTGGACAAGTGGAAATTTCCAATCGCAAGATTAAGCACATTATGGAGAAAACTATGAACCCTAATAGAAAGGATTGGTCTCTGCGATTGACTAGTGCACTGTGGGCATATCGAACAACATTCAAGACACCAATTGGCATGTCTCCATACCATATTGTGTACGAAAAAACCTGTCATCTTCCAGTCGAATTAGAGCATAGAGTTGAGGAGTCCGGACATTGAGACGATATTGTTTATGGATCCTATTTACTCTGATTGAGGGTCATCTACTAAGGAGAGTCTGGCTAAAGACTTTAAACTTAGCGCTCATGGGAGGCACCCCACAACTTATCTTTTTATTTGTTTATTATTTTACATATTTATGCTTAATGTTTGTTTCCAGTATTTTTTGTTTTCTAGTCTTTATTTTTCAGGGACAACACGCATTGTAGATCAAGTTTGGACGTATGCTATGAGCCATACCAGTCCAGATAGTTCTCCATATCCCAGGTCAACTCTTTCCATATTATTCACACATTGGGGTCAATGTGTAATTTAAGTTTGGGGGTATGGAAGACACATTACACACACTTTGTCCTAATTTGTTGTTGTTTTTTTTTAATGCATGCTCATGTTATTTTGAAATTTTGGTTGATCTAAACAATTTCTGTGATGTGATTCATTGGTGAGCTTAAATTTTGGAACACATGATCTATTGATAAAGTTTTAAAATTTAGTTACTTCCTTGAGGCATTTGAGAATTCACATGTTTGATCTTGAATCTAACACGAGCACATTAGTACGCATTATGTGAGGTATGACATGTGATTTTAATGTGTACGTTTCTGTCTTAACTGAAACTGGATGACTTGTTGGATTAACACTTTGGCATATTAAAAAAAATGAAAATGATGATCATAAATAAACTTTCCACTGAGTAACTGGACCTCTTGCCTCAGTAAGCAGTGAGTGTTCACGTCAAAAGGTTGGAATTTTGTTTAATAGTATTAAGGCCAGTTTAATTTCGTAGCCTTTTTTACTCGAATTAGTAAGTCCTAAAGGGGTGTTTGTACACCTAATGCCCTAAAACCATCTGGTTTGGGAGTCATTGACTCAACACTCGCTACATGGGTCAATTAGAAAGTTTAAGGGAACTAAATATAGCTGAGCCTTATATAAAAATTTTTAAAAAAAAAATTTTAAAAAAACTATGCCATTTTCGTTCATTCTGATGGGAAATGCGGTGAATCTTGAGACATAGAGACTTTACAAATTGGACTCATTTGGAAGCTTCATTTTTATTTGCTAATTCATTTCACACTCAGTCAGACTTATGATGCATTAGCCTACCTTTTGTAAGTAATTAGATTTTAACATTTCTATTCATTGCGAAGATGGGTTTATCTTTTTAAGCTTGCTCATGAATCATTATCATGGTGGTGTGTGCTCCTAAAATCTTTGGATACCATGAGTTATGAACTTATCTTTATATTCTTTGTTTTTCATTTAGTTTTTAGTTTCGTATTGCTATGGGACTAGCAATATGTAAGTTTGGGGGTATTTGATGAGTACTAAATATTACATGTTTTAGCCCCTTAATTTACAGTTGTTGAGTCTTAATTATGTTATTTCGTGCTATTTTATCTATTTTATGTGTTTTCTATGTTTTTATAGGTTTTAGAATAAAATGAAGCAATGTGGAAACTTCAGGGCTTAAAGAGCAAAGTTGAGGATGCCTAGTGTGATCGAGCGCACAGGACGTGCGATCGATCGCACCTGCGATCGTGCGTACACGGCATGAGGTCAATCGCACCTGCGCTCGAGCGCACCATACTTGCGATCGATCGCAAGTGACTCGCACATCCCACATTGGAAAGGAAACATTTGATACTGCATATATATTATAGTGCACTGTGATGCGCTCGAGTACAATAGGGCTGCGATCGATCGCAGTTGACTTGCACATCCCACATCGAATAGGAAGCACTTACAGCAAAGGGGCAGTATCCCACATCGAATTTACAGCTCATTGTACTCCGAGAATTTCCTTATATAAACACTACCTTACCTCATTATTCAGTGTGCAGTCTGGTGGATTTCTACTAGCATTCTAGTAGATCTCCTAAGGGCTTTTGCCACTACCAAGGGAAGTGCTGCCCAACAGCGTGTGGAATTTCTCCTAATATACAGTCAGTTTTAATTCTTTTCAAATTTTTAATGCTTAGCACTTTTTATTGTGAAATTTAGTTTCATGATGATGGGTGGCTAAAATCTTCAGCTAAGGCTGAAGATGAAGCCTCGCCATTGTTTAGCATTATATTTTCAGATATGTGTATACAATTCTGATATGTTTAGTTTAAATGTTCTATTTCAATTGTTTGAGTAAATTCTTACGATTGATAGTTTTTAATTGTTCTGTTGGATATTCTGTGTGATTCATCCGATGGATACATTGAATCCTTTTCGATTAAATTGGATTTCCTTTGTGATTTGTTAAAAGCCGATACATTGGATGCTTTTGGTTTAATTGGGATATTTGTTGTTTTTGTTTAAGTTGGATTCATGGAATGTTTTGATAGATTATTTTTATATAGAAAATGAAGATATATGCTTTACTTTGGTTGGGTGGATTCTGAAACCTTAGTGTTTTCATCATTAGTTATTAAATCAATTTAGTTTAGTTTATATTTGTTTTGTAAAAATATAATTCACAATTCGGAACTAGGTTAAAATAAGGTTAGTTTAGATAAAAAGCTATTTTCACAACGCTTTTCCCTGAGGATTCAACCTCGCACTTGCACACACTATATTGCAAACGACTCGTGCGATTGCGAGTAATTTAAAACTCACAACAGTCCACTCCAAAAAAGACCAACCAAGTGAAAAAGAGCTTGAAAAGTTGAAAAATCTAAAAACTAAAGACTTTGAAGATGAAGAAGTTTTACCATATTTGGTTGAGTCTAGGAGAGTTTGATAGGACATTCTGCAAATTTGGTAAGAGAAGTCTGTGCTATGCATTTTCTCAAGTTAGGTTCTCTTCACTTAAACATTTCTCCACCAAAATATATAAGGCAACTATTCTTACCAAGTCAATGTGACTCACCACTTGAATCAATGTATAAAAACATAAGCTTCTAATCATTCAAGGATAGAGCTACGTCGACCTGAAATTGCCAGGGTAGCTTTTCACCCTTTAGCTAGAGTCGATGCAATATCTTGAAGGTGTCGATGTCTGACACACTAATAGCTACATTTTCAAAAAGCTGATAGACACGGGTGACAAGACCTAAAGTGCCTCACCATCTTTCATAATTACCCTTTGGGCCAACGGAATGCATGTCAGATGTCAAATTTGAAAATGTAGCAGTATAGTGTTTGGTTTTAGTGATCTAATTTGGGACTATAACCTATAAGGGGAAGGAAAAAAAAGACCTCATCCCAAAGACTCCCCCGTATTGATTTCTTTAGTGCGAGATTAAATACATACCGAATTTTAAAGATCTTTAGATCCTCTCCTATATCGATTTTCTCGATATTGGATGGATACATGCTAGATGTCGTATTTAGAAACATAGTTATACGAGATATAGGTTTTGATGATAGAATTTTGGTCTATAAACTATAAGAAGGAAAAAATGATCATTAACTCATTTTCAATACCGATTTTCTTGGTAGATTGGATACATATCAGATGTTAAATTTAAATATTTAGTTGTAAAATATATGGTTTTAGTGATAAAATTTTGAGGTAACCTAGAAAGGGAAAAAAAAATACACCCAGAGACTCTCCCATATTAATTTCTTTGGTACTAGATCATATATACGTTATATGTCAAATTTATTGACATAACAGTACAAGATATGGTTATAATGAGAGAATTTGGAACAGTAACATATAAAAAGAAATAAAAAATGTATCCTTGGCTCCTCTTTAGTATCTATTTTCTCTTGTACTAGATTAGATGCATAACAAATATCAAATTTACAAATATAGCTTTGTTAGGACTTTAGCTCAATTCCCCACAATGAAGACTTCTAATTGGTTTGGGAAAGATTGTTTCCTATTTTATAGTTGTTTGTTCTAGTAGAAATAGTAGTAATTTCCTATAAGATTGTTGATTGTACAAGTAGTAGTAATCTACTATGATGTTGTTGTTTTTTTTCCTAATAGTATTAGGAAAATATCCTCTATATAAAGGGAGTCCCGAAGAAAGTTTTAAGCACACTCATAATTCAATATACATTGTAAACTATAAGGGTTTACTACTAGAGCTAGAATGAGAGCTTTGGGTGTATTAGGGTTTTGGGCTGTCACGTAGAGAGGGCACTTACAACTAAAGCTAGGTTAAGAGCTTTCGTTGTTGCATTGTGACTTTGGGGTGAGAGTTTGACAACTTTTTTCTTCCTAAAGTTGTAATTGAAGATTAATAAAATAATGGAGTTGTTGGTGGATATAGGCAAAGAGGTTGTCGAAGCAAATTAATTATTGATGTTCTTACTTTTTATTTGTTTTGCCTATTTAATTGTTGTGGTTGTGTTTTTTGCCTAAATTTTGAGTAGGTGGATTTTAGAGGTAAAATCCCAACAAATGGTAAGTGTTTCCAATGGCAAAAATACAAGAAGTAGACATAATTAATATTGAGCTATTTGATGAATTGAAGATGGAAGAAAGTATGATGAATATCAGTTTTTTTCAATTCCATTATCACTAATTTATTGAGGAGTATGTTGATGGAGATGAAGTACTTGCAACCGAAAGGAGATGACATAGTCACGATGTTAATGGTAGGTAAGAAAGTTTGGATGGATGGGGAGGTTTTTCGCGGTACCTCTAGAGAGAGATAAGTTAAAGAGGCCAAGTGTGTTCAAGGTTGAAGAATTGTTCGTGATTATATCAAGAGAAGAGCCAAAAAAAAAAAAGTAAACAAGTGGAGCACTTCAAGGAAGGTGGAGGAAAGATCAAGATCCAAGTCTCTAGATTTTTCAAATAAGGAGTGCATCTACAATGAGGAAGAAAAACATACGCATATGCAAAGCAAGGCCACAGTGGAGGACTTGGAGGAGTTGAGTAGAATGAATCAGAGTGATAATGGAAAGGCTAATTAGGATGATGAGATGAAAGTTCTTAATGCTTCAAAGGTAGTGATGACAAAAACCTTGAACGAATAAAGCTTGTACATGTTGAATGAGAAGATGAATGCTTCGAAGAGTAACCAGATGAGATGGGAAAACCAAAAGGAACGATTGCACCAACCAAAGAATAAAGCCAAATTTGATAATGACGTGGAGAATTTAAGCCAATGTGGAGATTTGTTAGGATTTTAGCTCAATTCCCCACAATGAAGACTTCTAATTGGTTTGGGAAAGATTGTTTCCTATTTTGTAGTTGCTTGTTCTAGTAGGAATAGTAGTAATTTCCTATTAGATTGTTGATTGTACAAGTAGTAGTAATCTACTATGATGTGTTGTTTTCTTCCTAATAGTATTAGGAAAATATCCTCTATATAAAGGGGGTCCTAGAGAAAGTATGAGGCACACTCATAATTCCATATACATTGTAAACTAGAGGGGTTTACTACTAGAACTAAGATGAGAGATTTAGATGTATTAGGGTTTTGGGTTGTCAAGTAGAAATGACACTTACAATTAGAGCTAGGTTAAGAGCTTTTATTCTTGCATTGTGACTTTGGGGTGAGAGTTTGACAACTTTTCTCTTCCTAAAGTTGTAGTTGAAGATTAATAAAAGAGTGGAATTGTTGGTGGATGTAGGTAAGGAGGTTGTCAAAGCAAATTAATTATTGGTGTTCTTACTTTTTATTTGTTTTGCCTATTTAATTGTTGTGGTTTTGTTTTTTGCCTAAATTTTGTGTAGGTGGATTTTAGAGGTAAAATCCCAACAAGTGGTACTAGAGTTGTGTTTCCAAAGGCAAAAATATAAGAAGTAGGAATTATTAATATTGAGCTATTTGATAAATTGAAGATGGAAGAAGGTATAATGAATATTAGTTTTTTTCAATTCTATTATCACTAATTTGTTGAGTAGTATGTTGATAGAGATTAAGTACTTGCAACTGGAAAGAGATGACATAGTCACGATGTTAATGGTGGGTAAGAAAGTTTGGATGTATGGGGGAGGTTTCCATGGTACCTCTAAAGAGAGATAAGTTGAAGAGGCAAAGCGTGTTCAAGATTGAACAATTGTTCATGATTATATCAAGAGAAGAGCCAAACAAAGTGAACAAGTGGAACACTTCAAGGAAGGTGGAGGAAAGATCAAGATCCAAGTCTCTAGATTTTTCAAGTAAGGAGTGCATCTACAATGAGGAAGAAAAACACATGCTATTACAAAGCAAGGCCACAGTGGAGGACTTGAAGGAGTTGAGTAGAATGAAGCAAAATGATAATGGAAAGGCTAATGAGGATGATGAGATGCAAGTTCTTGATGCTTCAAAGTTAGTGATGACAAATACCATGAACGAAGAAAGCTTGTACATGTTGAATGAGATGATGATTACTTCGAAGAATAAGCAGATGAGATGGGAAGACCAAAAGGAACGACCGCACCAACCAAGGAAGAAAGCTAAATTCGATGATGAGGTGGAGAATTTAAGCCAATGTGGAGATGTGTTAGGATTTTGGTTCAATTCCCCACAATGAAGACTTCTAAGTGGCTTGGGAAAGATTGTTTCCTATTTTTTAGTTGCTTGTTCTAGTAGGAATAATAATAATTTCCTATTAGATTGTTGATTGTACAAGAAGTAGTAATCTCCTATGATGTTGTTGTTTTTTTCCTAATAGTATTAGGAAAATATCATCTATATAAGTAGGGTCCCAGAGAAAGTTTGAGGCATACTCATAATTCCATATACATTGTAAACTAAAAGGGTTTACTACTAGAGCTAGGATGAGAGCTTTGGGTGTATTGGGGTTTTCGATTGTCAAGTAGAAAGAACACTTACAACTAGAGCTAGGTTAAGAGCTTTTGTTGTTGTATTGTGACTTTGGGTGAGAGTTTGACAACTTTATTCTTCCTAAAGTTGTAGTTGAAGATTAATAAAATAGTGGAGTTGTTGGTGGATGTAGGCAAACAGGTTGCCGAAGCACATTAATTATTGGTATTCTTACTTTTTGTTTGTTTTGCCTATTTAATTGTTGTGGTTATGTTTTTTGCCTAAATTTTGAGTAGGTAGATTTTAAAGGTAAAATCCCAACATATAGCCATATAAGATGTGGTTTTGATGATAGAATTTGTGGCTCTAACCAATACCAGAAAAAATAGATACTAAAACTGATACATATCAAATGTCAAATTTACAAACAAAGTCATACAAGATATAGTTTTAGTGATGGGATTTGGGACGATAACCTATAAGGTGAAGGGAAAAAAAAGACCCCTAGATACCCTTAGGTATTGATTTTTTTAGTACTGGATTGGATAGATGATAGATGTTGAATTTACAAACATAATCGTACAAGATGTAGTTTTGATGATAAAATTTGGGACTGAAATGTATAAGGAGAAAAAAAAGAAAAAATCGTTGTATTTTTCAATACCAATTTTCTCGGTATTTGATTTGATGCATGTCAAATGTCAAATTTGCAATCGCAGCAGTACAATGTATGGTTTTAGTGATGGAATCTGAGACGGTGACCTATAAGGGGAAAGGAAACAAGACACGAAGACTCCAATATTAATTTCTTTGGTATTGGATTTGATACATGCTAGATGTCAAGTTTACAAATATAATAGTGCAAGATACAGTTTTAATGAAAGAATTTGGAACGATAACCAAAAAAAGGATTAAAAAAAAACGATCATTAGATCCTCTCCAATACCAATTTTCTCGGTACAGAATCAGATACATGCCAAATGTCAAATTTACAAATATATCCATTCAAGATATAGTTCTAATGATAAAATTTTAATGGTAGCTTATAAGAGGAAAAATGGATCTTTAGATCCTCTCCCATACCGATTTTCTTGATACCGGATTAGAACATGCCAAATGTCAAATTTGCAAGCGTATTATATATCCAATTCTATATTGGGGAACCAGATATGAATAGGCCTACCAAAATATTTGAAAAAAAAAAGGGGAAATCAGAGCAGATTCTTACCTTCATGGTTTTGCTCCCCCGGCTGACACAATTACAAACACAAAAAGAAAAAAAAAACGATTAATCCAACGAAATTTATTGTGCTTAAGTTCAGAAGAAATTCTTCTCAGTGAAAATATCATCCAAGTACCTTTCTTCTCGATCTTGAACAGACAAGCTTGACATCTTCTCCAAAATAGAACCCAATTCCCTGTAACAAGCAAAATGTCACTAAGAAAATGAAACTATATACCGGTAAAAAAATTGAATATTGTATAACAGTAATTAATAGCCAGCTTTTTGTCCAAGAATACCTATTATGAAATTCTTAACCTAGCTGATTGTCCTTGAATATTGTATGACAGTAATTTACTTAAATTCTACTTAACTAGTGAATTGTCTTACAATTTACAGATTTCAAAATCTCAACAATCTAATAAATTTTCAAATTATCTTAAATTACAACTTGTGATTGTTTTAGTTCATTAAGCGTAGTCTAATTAAAAATTTATTTCTCTAATTATCAATTAAAAACGTATACTAGCATGTTGATAAATGCATATAATTAATTAAGATATGAATTCAGAGTTACAAATTATACTCGTTATGGGAAACGAAGACGGATGGTTTTCCAGTGGGAGAAAACATAAGAAGGGCAAGATCAACGTCACACATTATCCCAAGTTCTTTAGCCTTCTTGAGAGCCCCTGTTTTGCGCTTTGCAAATTTTGCCAGCCTTTCCTCCCTAGTTTCCATTCTCCTGATTGCTAATTTCCTTCTTCCCATAATGTTCTCTCTCCTTCTCCCTTTCTTCTCTCTATCTAATTTGTGCTTGATTTTGAGTCCTTTTGAAGAGCAGGGATAGTCAAGATAAAGCTTTAAATCATGATTTGCTTTTCCAAATGAACTGATATGTAATTATTAGGGGAATCCGGGAGCTCTTAAAACAATTAATAGGCACATAATCTCCATATTACTTTTTTGATGCCTAGTTATAGTTAATTTTTTAGGGCTTATTGCACCAATAACATGCACACATACTGTGTATTTAGAGCAACATTTTTTATCTTTCTTTACACTTTCCTTAACAATTTGCACATTTTTAACATAAGTTTTTTTTTTAGGTTGATCACATTACAATGGATGATTTCAAATCGGTCAGAGCACCCTGACAACATATGCATCATTAATTGGATAATGACATAAAGAATCCTTTGGGGGGTTTCAAATTAAGGATTGAAATCTGAATTTCTGAGTCGTGTGAAAAGCAGTCTACTTAAATTAGCCCTAATAGTTACGACTCTTTTCTCATGATCGATGTTATCTTTGCTCCGGCCATCTTTGCTCCTGGTGAGGTTTCAAAAGAGATGAGATAATTAATACAAAAATTCAAGACATATAATGAACTAATTGTAATACTTTGTTAACATAAGCTCAAACACTTTTTATAAAACTAACTAATCATTTTTCATCCAAAATAAACCATTTTAGAGCAGCCCGCAGCAATCAACTTTCCAAGCAAATGCAATATTAGACACAATTTAATGAGGATACTATAACCTGAAGTTAAAAGGCAAGAAATTGAATGTTAAAGAACACTTCCATATTTTCCATTTGAAATAAATGAAAGGAGATGGGGACACTGTTTGGGTTGTGAATCCCACCATTGTAAGTTAGTGCATAGAACTAGAAAGGTGATTAAAAATCTTTCACTTGCTCTTCCGAATGAACTGATATGTAATTTTAGGGGAATCCGGGCACTCTTAAAATAATTAATAAGCACATAATCTCCATATTACTTTTTTGATGCCTAGTTATAGTTAATTTTTGAAGGCTTATTGCACCAATAACGTGCACAAATACTTTATATTTAGACTAACATTTAACATTTTTCTTAAAAATTTACACATTTTTAGCATAAGTTTTTTTTCTTTTAGTTGATCATATTACTATAGACGATTTCAAAACGGTCAAAGGACCTGACAACATATGCATCATTAATTGAATAATGGTATAGAGAATCTTTTTTTTTGGGGGGAGGGGGAGAGTTTCAAAATACGGATTGAAATCTAAATTTCTGAGTTGTGTGAAAAATAATTTACTTAAATTAGCTCTAATAATTATGACTCTTTTCCAATGAGAAATGTTATATTCGCCCCAGCTCGCTTTTTTTCTTGTGAGATTCCAAAAGGAACGAGATAATTAATATGAAAATTCAACACATATAATGAACTACATAATACTTTGTTAACATAAGCTCAAACAGTTTTTATAAAACTAACTAATCATTTGTTCAACCAAAATAAAGTATTATTTTAGGACCAAAAGAAACCATTTTAGGAAGACTATTTGGTAACACATCTTGTAATATTTGTGATTCATAGTCTGGTGATTATATCAAATATTGGGATTTGATATAATCATGAACACCAAATGACAAAGCCAGTTAAGTATAGCTCTAAGCAAAGAAGCTCATGAGGGATTAGAGATGCTTGAAATCAATGTGACCAAATTAGTCTGGGACACATAGAGACACCATTTATTAATGTCATTTTTTTCTTTAGGTCGAAGTCGTTATGCATCCCTAAAAGGTGCATAGTATTGAGCTCCCAAGTGTAGGTGTACTCGTACGTCGCACGAACCATTTGCCGTATAAATTTCCCGATAAAAAATTTAGTGTTGGATATTCTCTCTATCTCTATTGGGCGATGTCGATCCCATTATGTGCGAGTGAGAGAAGTTAAGAATTCGGGTCGAGTCAAGCACCTATGATGGACAATCTGACCCAGCCAAGATGAATTTAAACCTATGGTTTTTGAGGGAATGATTAGAAATCATTCTAACCTCTCATAATTAACCTCCCATAATTCTCTCTCAACGTTGGCAGGTTAGGGGCTAACAAAAATTAACTGTTTTGGTCTATTATATAAGAAGAAAATGGACAAAAAGTAAAGTGCTTGCTTGACATGGTAATAAGAGAGAAAACTACACTATTTTCTTAAAGAGAAACAAAAAGCTCTTAGGTTATGGAAATAGTGTGATTTCTTTTACTGTGATCTCACACACAATCTTGGCGAGATGGTAACTATGACGACTCAGAAAGAAGTCCAAAATATGAGAAGATTTTTGAGTTAAACCTGTAAGAACCGATTCCACTTTGCGATCTCTATTAACAAAATAGAACAACTTTAAACTTCATTATTATATATCAATTATGACCATAATAGGAATTGGAATATAGTCATACACTAGTGGATGTTTGTCTTGTAAATGTTGGATCAGATGAGCAAAACTATTAAAAATTGGGAAAATATTGTAAAATGCAAGCATACAACTCTTCCTCTATCGTATCTGGGGATGCCATTGGGAGCCAATCCGAGGCAAAAATCAACATGGCAACCTATTCTTGATAAGCTCGTAAGGAAACTTGCGTCGCGGATTGCTTTCAATTTGGGGTAGATTGGCATTGATCAAAGCCTCTCTTAGTAACCTTCCAATCTATTATAGCCATGTTTGGTACCTTGCTTAAAGCCGCTTAGAGCAACCACTTTTAGGCAAAATGGTTGCTTTAAGTGGCTTTAAGCAAGGTACCAAAAATAACCTATATGTCAGCTTTCAGTTTACCAAAAGGTATGGCAAATGAGATTGAGCACTTACAAAAGGAACTTGCTTTAGCATGGATATCATGTGAAGATGAAAAGAAACTTCATTACATGAATTTGGATTCTTTTTGCAAATGCAAAGAGGCTGGAGGTCTTGGTATTGGCAAATTACTTCACAAAAATGAGCGACTACTTGGAAAATGGATTTGGGGTTACAGTGTTTGTTGTGAAAAAAATCACCACTAAAGATGATAAATAAAACCAACCACATGATTACAAAATAAATGGGCAAAAAATCAACCAAACAATAAGACAAAAGATTTATGTGGTTCGGCGCAAGTCTACTCCATGGACACAAACACCAGAGAAATTTTCACTATAAAATGATAGATTACAAATTTTGGTTGAATAACCTAAGCACTCAAACCCAATCCCCAATTACACCCAAACTCACCACTAAGTGTTTGAGAATATGAGCCACACAATATTATTTTATAGCTCTATTACAATCTCTTAATTACCTCACTTGTTTCTCTCTTGATCTCTTACTTTCATACCACACTTTAATTCTCTCGCTTATGCTCTGCTTGATGTCTAACTCTACCATTTGCAAAAGCTATTTACAGAGATATGAGACCTGGTCCAGCCAAGAAACAGATTTGCCTAGCTTCAGCTAATTCTAGAGAGAAGTTGTCTCTATCGGGACCCATTTTTGTGCAGGCGTAGACCTGCTCTTGTCTTTGCCTAAGGCAGAGCCTCTGCCAAAATTTTCAAAGTTAATCCCTGACCAGGATGCCAAAAAAATCTCCTAGCCCCCCAAAATCTACAGAGTTCTCACAATCTCCACATTGGCGAGTATTCGAAAAACAACTACTTCAGAAATTTCTCTATTGCACATGTCAACTGTGCCATAGGGCTTTTAGACACCTCGAACTCCAATCAAGCCCAAGCAACGCTTGAACTTGATTCTACTAACTGGCTTGGTCATTATATTCGTGGTATTCTCCTCGGTAAAAACCTTTTCAACCAGAACCTCACCATCTGATACAACATCCCAAACAAAATGAAACTGAACCTGAATGTGTTTGGTTCTCTCATGGAACATGGTTTTTTTTTTTTTTTTTTTTTGTCGAGTATATGGCATTCTAACCGTCACAAAACACTATCACTTTCTTTTATTCTACCCCAAGTTCTGAAACCAAACATCTAAGCCATAAAGCTTCTTTGATTACCTCAGTAACTACTATATACTCTGCTTTTGTGGTAGACAAAGCAACTGTGAACTGCAATGTAGCCTTCCAAGATATGGTTGAACTTGAGAGAGTAAAAACGTAACATGTGCTCGATCTCCTCTTATCCAAATCTCTAGCATAATTTGAGTCAGCAAACCCAGTAACATTGTCGCTAAAGTCAACATTCTAATCATAGGCTGAACCAACATCTGAGGTGCCACTCAAGTATCGGAGAATCCATTTTACTGTTTGCCAATGTCCCTTGCCCGAATGAGCTATATAACGACTAACGACACTGACAGCTTGTGCAATATCAGGACGAGTACAAACCATAGCATATATTAAACACTGGCATATGGAACTCGATCTATGTACTCTTTCTCTTCCTCCGATTGCGGTGACTGATTAGCTGAAAGTTTGAAGTGAGACCCGAGAAGAATAAACATAGCCTTGGCTTTCTTTAAACCAAACTACTCAAGAATTTTCTGAATTTAGTGCTTCTGCGACAAGTGTAACTTGCCTGCCTTACAGTCCCTGTGAATTTCTATACCAATAATCCTCCTCGCTGCACCCAAATCTTTCATCTCAAATTCACTATTCAACTGCCTTTTCATATCATCAATAATGGGCATGTTTTTGGTAGAAATGAGCATGTCATCAACATACAACAGTAAGTTGATCATCGAAATATCTTGGAGCTTCCTGAAATAAACACAACTATCATAGTTGTTCCGAGTGTACTCACTCCCAACCATGGAGCTGTCAAACCTTTTATACCATTGTTGAGGCGATTGTTTCAACCCATACACGGATTTTCTAAGCAAACAAACATGATTTTCTTTACCTAGAACCATGAATCCCTCTAGCTAAGACATGTATATCTATTCCTCCAACTCGTCATATAGAAAAGCAGTCTTGACATCACGCTACTCCAACTCAGGATCATAAAGAGCAACCATGGCAAGAAGAACACAGATAGATCTATGTTTCACAATAGAAGAAAAGACCTCATGGTAGTCAAGATCTTCTCTCTGTATAAAACTTTGGGCAACTAGCCTCACCTTAAACCTCGCTGCCACATTCTTAGGAACTCATTCTTTCCATCTGAAAATCTATTTGCAACTAACAATTTTCTACCCCTTTGGTAGTTTTACGAGCTTCTAAGCCTGATTCTTGTCAAAAGACTCCATTTCATCCACCATGGCTATCAGCCCATTTGAGGACTCATCACTGGTAACAACTTCCCTATAAGAATAAGGATTATCTGTCTCTACACTCTCTGTAATTGACAAAACATATGTAATCAGATCGACTTGATATCTCTAATGAAGTCGAATCTCCCTTCTCTCTCTGCCAATAGCAATATTGTATTGTTGTTGTTCCTGTGGCGCCTCCACCTCTAATAGATCATTTTCATCTATTGGATCTTGCACTGCACTAGTGTCCTCTGAACCTTGTATGTCCTCTACACTGTCCGATCTGGAGTTCTTACCTCGAACTCCACCTGCTCGCTGACACCATAGTCCTAACCTGCTACACCAGAAGACTCGTGAACTTGCTCTTTTCGAAGCATGGTAGACTCATCGAAAGTAGCATCTCTGATCATAAGGAATCGAGGTGATTTACCAACACACCACAACCGATATCCATTCCCCCCACGTTTCATATCTGATAAATATGCACTTTACTGCCCTCGGCTCAAGTTTCCCATCCTAAACATGAGCATATACACGGCAACCAAATACCCTCAACTGTAAATAATCAGCAGGTTAACCCGACCATACTTCTTTTAGAGTTTTGAAATCAATAGCAGTTGATGGACTCCAATTTACAAGGTAGCAAGTATGATTAACAACTTCAGCCTAGAAGTCTTTAAAAAGCCCAGCATTTGAGAGCATACAACGTGCCTCTCCAATAGTATCCTGTTCATCCTCTTTACAACATCATTTTAGCGTGGTGTCTTTCTGACAGTGTGATGTTGATAATACCTTCGTCATTGTAGAAAGAATCGAACTCATTATTGTAGAATTCAAGACTGTTGTCTATCCAGAAGCACTTAATCTTCTTTCTTGACTACTTCTCAACCAGCGTCTTCCAACTTTTGAATGTGAGGAATGCATCACTCTTGTGCGTTACGATTTATACCCATAACTTCCTTGAGAAATCATCGATGAACATCATCATGTAGGATGAACCACCTTTTGATATAACTTGAGAAGGACCCCGCAGGTCCGTATGGATGTAATCAATTGTGCCTTTCATCTAATGAACACCTTTGCTTAACTAAACCTGACATTATTTCCCATAGACACAATGCTCACAAAAATCTAGCTTGCCCATATTTTGACCACACAAAAGATCCCATTTAGAAAGCTCCATCATTCCCCTCTCACTCATATGCCCAAGTCGTATATGCCATAGCCGAGTTGCATCATCTTTCGATTCACCCGATGTTGAAACTACACAAGCACCCTCCACAGTGCTTCCTAGTAGATGATACAGTTTAGCAATCCTTTTTTCCTTCAATATTGTGAGTGCCCCCTGGATACCTTCAGAACTTCACCTTCACTAGTAAATCGATAACCTTTGAGTTCGAATTCACTCAAGGAAATAAGATTATTTTTAAATTTTGGTACATGTCGAACTTCAAATGTTCCAACAATCTCATCATATATCTTGATCTGGATTATTCCAATTCCAAAAATAGCTAAATGTTTGTCATCTCCCAAGAGAACCATACCACTAGATAGTTTGTAGGTATTAAACCATTCCTATCTAAGGCACACATGGAATGAACAACCGAAATCCAAGATCCACTCGTCACCGAAGGTACAAGTGGAAATAGATAGAACATTATCCACATCAGCAACACTCTCTTCACCGCTACCACTGGAAATCTTAGCAACCCCAAAGTCATCTGTCTTCTCCTTTTTTACATCTTTTCCCTTGAGTTTCAGACAATTTTTCTTAAAATGCACCATCTCCTGACGCTCATAACATCGAACATACTTGGCCTAAGATTTTCCTTTAGACTTGTTAAAGCTTCTTTCTTCATGCCTACCCCTTACAATCAAGCTTTCACCTTGATTATCGCCTCTATCACAAGATACTTTCTTTTTTAACTCGTGTGAGTTCAAAGAAGATTTCACATCTTGCATGACAATACTATCTCTCCCATATAACATAGTGTACACAAATTTTTCATAAGACCATGGTAATGAGCATAAAAGAATTAAAGCTTGATCCTCATCACCTATTTTCTCTCCAATATTTTTCAATTCAATAATAATTTTATTGAATTCATCAAGGTGGTCTGCAAGAGATTTACCTTCTGACATCCACAAGTTGTACAACCGTTGCTTGAGATACAATCGGTTTGTGAGAGATTTCTTCATATATATAGTATCTCTAGCTTCTTCAACAGCTTTTGGGCCGAAGTTTCTTCGCTGACTTCTCTCAAAAAATTATTGGAGATAAACAATTGTATTGTGAACAATGCTTTCTCTAAAATGTCTTCCTTCTCCTCTCAGCCTTCATTGTTTCCGAGAACTTGGCCTCCTTGTCAAGTGCCTTCAATAATCCTTGTTATCCGAGCAAAGCTCGTATCTTTAGCTTCCACATGCTAAAGTCATTTTGTCCATCAAATTTTGCAATCTCACATTTAGCCATAAATGATGTCATGGATTAAATAACTTATCAAAAAAATCTAGTGATAAGTCACTTGACACTGGGTCAAGAACACAACCGTCCAATTCCAAAATCCAACACGGGATTTGATATCAATTGGTTCTGATACCAATTGTTGTGAAAAAAAATCGCCACTAAAGATGATAAATAAAACCAACCACAAGATTGCAAAATAAATGGGCAAAAAATCAACCACACAATAAGACAAGAGATTTACGTGGTTCGGCGCAAATCTACTCCACAAACACACGTACCACAGAAATTTTCACTATAAAATGGTAGATTACAAATTATGTTTGAATAACTTAAGCACTCAAACCCAATCCCCAATTACACCCAAACTCACCAGCTCTATTACAATCTCTCAATTACCTCCCTTGTTTCTGTCTTGATCTCTTGCTCTCAGACCACACTTTAATTTTCTAACTTATGCTCTGCTTGATGTCTGACTCTACCATTTGCCAGAGCTATTTATAGAGATATGAGACCAGGTCCAGCCAAGCAACAGTTTTGCCTAGCTTCAGCCAATTTTAGAGAGAAGTTGTCTCCACCGCGCCCCACCTTAGTGCAGGCACAGACCTGCCCTTGTCTTTGTCGAAGGCAGAGCCTCTGCCGAAAGTTTCAAAGCTGGCCCCTGACCAGCATGCCAAAAAAGTCTTCCGGCCCCCAAAAAATGTGCAGAGCTCTAACAGTGCTAAAAGAGATTCTATGTGAAATCAAGTTATTAGAGCTAAGTACCATTCCAAGGATGAAAAACTCATCCTTGAACCTTCTTCAAGTAGATTCATTTCACCAATATGGAAGGGTACTATTCTTGTCACTACTTCTGTGGATTAAATTTATTCCGGGTAATCGAAAATCTATTAGTTTTTGGAATGAGGAATGGATTGAAAATAAAATTCTTAAGGAGTCTTTTCCTAGAAATGTTGCACTATCAAACAAGAAAGAGGGCGTTACAGAGGAGTTTTGGTTGGTGGGTCAATAGAAACTGGTCCATTCCCTTAAAAAGAGCTATACTGGGATGGGAACTAAATCAATGGAACAGTCTCATTGCGACAATCAACCAGCGATTTATTTGGACGGATTCAGCTTGCTCTATTTGTAACACATCATTGGAAATAACAAATCACTTGTTTATTGGCTACAGCGAGCTCTGGTTGGTTTGGTCCCTGATTCTAGCTAGCTAAGTTGGTGGGGATGTCTCTTGGTGCGCTCCAAATTAAATAACTTTTGTTGGAATTTTCCAATAAAGGTGGTTTACATTATTTTTAGATTTTAGATTTTTTTATAAAAACAAATTAAGTAATTGGTTTATTATTAAGATTTAAAGAGAGCCCACATAAATTAATCTGTTAATTGGGCCTAATTCCTGTATATGTGTTAAGTGTAGACTAGCTAATGTGGAATGACTAGTGTGGACCTTAGTAGTCCATTAGACTTTTGATGAGCAGCCCTTTAGATACTACATAAATATTTATAGCTAGGTCTTCTCCTCCTGTTCCAAACATAACTATATAATACTTTTATCTTATCAAGAAACTAGTTAACAAGAGGAAAAATGAGGGGAAATATCAAGTTTATTTTTCTTTCTACCAACCGTTTCAGGATTGGACGTTCTTGTTTGTGTGACTACTTAGAGGATCTTAGATTGCCGTTGCACGATTCATCATGGAGTCCAAAACAAGTAAGCTCATAAAGCTTATCAATTTAATCATGTACATTAGGTGTTCTACAATCCTATTGGAGATCATCATTAGAATGAATTGCTTCATGACAATTCTACCACTTGTTCTTGCAATGGAATCCACTATATCCAAATGAGAAGCATTAAAATGTTATGGGAGATGATTTTCTTTCTGCACTATTGAAAAGTATTAGTAAAGAATAAAATGACATCATTCTTCTATTCTTCCCATTGTTGTCTATGCAGTCACAATTTCTAAAGCTGATATTCTTGGATTGCTCTCGATTTCGTTGTGATTTTTCTCATGATCAGTTTTTGAGGAGAGAAGGATTGTGGTTTTCTGGAACATAAAGACAAGTTATCAACATCTCAACTATTAATAAGGTTATGTCACTTCATATAAAATCTCTTTAAAAATATTATTTTCTTATTGCTTATAGCTTATGCCTTAATTACTTTCTTTTTTAAGAAGCTTTTGCCTTGATTACTACCATATGTGTAAACACTATTTTTATCAAGCATAAAGGTAACACATCAAAGTCCATATTTCTTCCACTTACCTAAGCAAGGTAAAATGTAACATACATTCTTGAAATCTCAAAAAAAATTGTTAAAAGGTGAGATTTAAATTAATTTGATTCAACTTGTTCTTCAAAATAATTTTAAAACATTTAGCAAATTTAGTGTTGTCTTACATTCAAATACAATATAAAAAAGTCCCTAAAATTCAAGGATGAATTTTAAAAATTGTTAGAACACAAAGGCCTTAATTTTTTCTAATTTTTTTAAAGATAAAGTTTCTAGTTAATCCGAATCTAATAAAGTCAAAAATTTGGAAAAGACATATAAAAGATTAAATGCTACATTGACAAATTTGAATTTGAATATTCTCCATTTAATGATGTGGCATTCAATCTCACCATAAACTTGACTCTATTTCATTTTTCAAATAGAGATGATCATGATCCCTAAAATATAGAGTTCATAGAGTTCCTTAATTTGTGCTGGCCCATAACCGTGACGGGTGTTTGACATGCCTGCAACAAGTGAATCATGAATACACGTTATTGAAGAGCAAGCTTCAAACTTTATTCAGGCGGGAGCAAACCAAGAGTGTTGAACAACTGATGTTCCATATGCTTTGTTATTCTTTTCAAAGTTCTATAATTTCAATTCAAGCTACTCAGAATTACTGAGGTTTCCATTAGATTTATGTTTAAAGTCTGTACAATGGAGACTGATTGTGTGAATTAACATTGCTAACTCTTAAGAACAAAAAAAAAATCTTAAAATGTAAAGTGAAATTGAAGAAAAGCGGAGGAATTTATTATTGGAAAGAATGAAAATAGAAAGGTTGAAGCTAATTAAAATTGGATTTTATAAAATGGTTGAGATATAAAATAAAAAAAATTATCTTTATGTTTTCAGTTCAAAATTGAGAGAACCGAAATCTCTTGGAAGAGTTTGGGTGCAGCACTGCATAATGTATGACCAGTAATAATGCACTGAGAGGGGCCTTTGCTGGGCCTTACAGTCAGTTTTGTTGTTGAAAGTTCCCAGCAGATTGCCTATTGTCTCTAAAACAAATTTATGTCATAATTTTTTTGAGACCTTTTAATGTTAGCTCTAACAAAACACCTACTTTATGGGGCATTACCAAATTTCACTCAAAGTTAGCTCTAAATTTTTGTGCTAATGGGATAGGTTTGGCATGGAAGATTTTCTTCTAAATTGGTAGATTGTCTCCTACATCCATCCAATAATCCACTAAAACAACGATTTCCTTGTATCACGTGGGAATAATTCCACTCAATGAACTGCACTGTTTGACGTGTCATAAGAATTCTTTTGGGAGAGTTTATGAAATATTTTTATTTTTTATAGAAATAAAAAAAAAAGTTAAGTCAAACATTTAATAAAATAGTTTTTATTTTTAAGAAACTGAATTTTAAACAAAAGTTGGGTCAATTTTTTATTATAAAAAATGACTTATAAAATGGTTTATGTTTCTAAGAAACGAAATTTGTGTTAGAAAACTATTTTCCCTATTTATTTATCAAATAAGAAACAGCTTAGAGAAACAAAAATGTTGTTTCTTCATAAATTGTTTCAAAAACAATTTTATAAATCATAAGTTGTTTCTAATGTTAGGCAAACTATACCTAACTGTTTTCTAGAGACAAACAATGATTCTAGAATCAGAATAGAATAAATGTTCAATTCAATGACTATAATATCAATAAAATTACATAAATTTATCACCTTATTTTTCTCGAAATATCTTACTGATAAATATTTCAATATAAGTGATAAATTTGTTAATTTTATTAGGTGGTAATAACATGTCATTGAATATTTATATTTAGTCTAAAGAGAGTTTTCCTCACAAACCTGAAATGAAGTTTAATTACACCATATAAAATCAGTTTAAACCTTTCCTCCAATATTTCATAGATAAAAAACTACTTAATTATGCATGGCATAATATAAGATGATTTAACCAACATTTTCTGGACAGCACTTTGCAACACTGGGTCGACCATCCAAAATCCAGATTGTGAAGTCAATTGGTTTGCAGGTCTTGAGTTGCCTACACATATCGAAATCAAATATCAGCTATTTCATATTTTGATATAGAGCATAGAGGTTTTAATAATCTTTCGAGAATTTTAATCAAGAAAAACATACACATGGAAGTATCCATGAATGATGAGTTGGTACAAATAACAGTCTTTAAAATATATAAACTCAATTTTAAAGATTTGTGCATGTTTCTGTGATCTAGAGCTTAATTCAACGGTTGTATCTACCTCTAAAATAAAAGTGATGTCCCATTTCAATCAATATATTGTTTCAATAAAAAGAAAAAGGATTTGTTATTAATAAAATAAGTGAAAATTATCGTACAGAGGTCAGGAAAGATTTTAAATGGATGCTTACATGGCATCATTCATTCGAGTGATTAAATTTGTTTTTTCTTCTTTCTAACATCTTTAATTGTTTAATTGGCATTAAATTAAGATTCTACTGGCAATTATTTTTTATTCTAATGATGGTTATCATAATCACATTGAAATATTAAGGTTGCAGTTAGTTGTGAAAATTATTTTTTTATTTTCTTTATTTTTTAATTTTTTCTCAATAATTTTCACATTCTTAATATAATATGGACAACAATACTTCTTTGTTTTTTTATCTTTTAATATAATATTAAAAAAACCAAAAAACCAAAAAAAAAGTTTTCAAATTACGTTGAAAATGAGAAAAACAAAGAAGTATTGTTTTTTCTATTTATGTTACTGATGTGCATATTATAGAGGAACATGTTAAAGAAAATAATAATAGAAAATTCAAAACAATTTTCACAACTAAACACACCCCAAATTTCCAAGGATATTAAGCTCATAGAAAAAAAAACGAAAATTAATCAAATTTTGAAGAATTAATGTTGTAACATATATAAGAGATTTTGCTAATTGAAGACATTACAATTAAAACAAGAAAAGTCAATAAAGAGCATATTTATATATTAGGATAGTTTTACCATGCCCTTAATAGCATCGTGCTCATTATAATTTAATGATTAAGATTTGATGATATTTCTTATCAACAATAGTTATTGTCTTAGTGTCCACATTACTAATAATAACACTATAATTTAACAAGCATGCGCAAAAAACACACCTGAGCAGAGGTTTGGCATCCCATTTGCTGCCTTTGAAGTAGTTGACCCTGGAAAATTATCAGCAGTAAGTTACTTCAATGGATTACTCAGGTGGTAAAACGAGTAAAGATAATTGTCTCCCATAGCACAAAGTCTTGTAATTTGTCGTCTTTAAAATGATTAATGATAAAACAAAAATGTTTAGTGTTTGGTAAACAACCGTTGAAACAGTTATTCTGTGACAAAATTTAAACATTTAGACACAAAAATCATTTTATAATCGATTTTTGTAAGAATTTTAGGGTTAGTTTTTGTTTATAATAAACTTAAATAAAAAATAAGTTGTCCCAAACAAGATTTAATAAGAGTAAACAACTCTGTAAAGTCTAAATTCTATATAGAAGTCTGGTGAGAAAAGAAAGAATAAAGTTGAAAGGAAAAGAAATGAGAAAAAATTCAAAGTACATGCATATCTTGTTTTAGATGTTCAAAAATGAAAAAAAAAAAAAAATGATTTAATGCATTTTAATATTTTTCTATTTTTTAAAAGAAATAACATAAAAGTTTAGGGTATAATAATGAATACAGTAAAATAAATTAACTTCCCAACAATGGGTGCAAATAATACCCTCTCCATCTTCTTTTTATTTTCTCTTAATCCAAACACATTAAGATTATGCCTATGAAATCTATTTCAAGTTTCACCTGATACATGTGGACAAAACAATGAATTTTTATATAATCGAAAAATTAGACCGATTGTTTAGTTGGGTCAAAAGATTGGATACTCATTATCTAAAATAAATATAGAAAATTGACATACCTTCTTATTTTTTATTTTATTAAGAGATCCAACAAGATATTCCTCCATGAGTTTGATTTGAGCCAAGTCCTCAACAATTTCTGGATTCTTAAAGTCTCTGATGAAGAGAAAACAGGTTATGAAACTAGTAATAGTCCTCAACAAACAATATCCTTGAAGAGAAAGTTAGAATCAACAGTTAAAATTGGCATGAAAAATTGAAACCTCAGTAGTTTAGTCTTCTCATTAAGTTTTGCTTGCAGCTCCTTCAACTGATCCTCTTGTGACTACGTAAATGACAGCAATGTTATTGACATTAACAAACCAACTTGCTAGAACAAATAGACATCTACATATATTTAAGAAGGTTTTCTCCACATGAAGGACCACACGTACCTTGAGCACATCATTTCTGCAGTGAACGAAATAAAAATAAGATTATAAAACTGAGGATAAATGTGTGTGTATATATATATATATATATATATATATATATATATATGTTATAAATTAAAAAAAAAACTTGGAGAAGAAAACATATACCTGTCAACTGAAAACTTTTTTGGGTCAACCTCGGCATTGGGGTTTTTCTCATATATTTTCTTCAACAACTGCGAAAGAAGCAAAAAAAAAAAAGCAAAAATAAGAAGAAAAAAAATTAAATTGGTGGAAAATTAGTATGTTTGGCATTCAATTATAAAAAAAATCATTTTTGAAAACCCATGATAGTATGAAAGTACAAGAGTCGTGGGTTTAATGATTGATTTTAGGATGGTAGCCCATACAAAAAAACAATATCTTTGTAGATGACTTTTAACAGTTGATGAAACGTATATTAATACGCAAAAGAGATTTGAAATTAAATGTTGCTCATACCAAAAATTGGAAGATAAGAAAAAGAGATAAAATATCTTTCGATTTTCTTCAGGTCCTGTTTTCTCACCCGGTGAGCACCTATTAGGCACCCACAAACCAGGGCCAAACAGCCCCAGTAGCGTCAGCAACCTCCTAAGCTCCGGACGAGAGTCATGGAAAATGTAAAATTTACAAATATAACCATATAAGGCATGATTTTGATGATAGAATCTATGTGGCAACTCATAAGGGGGAAAAAGAAGAAGAAAGGATCTTTGGATCCTCTTTAGTATTGATTTTCTCGGTGTTGGATTGGATATGTTAACATTGTGTCATTTATCCCATACGTTTTGATGATTATGAAACCTTTATTATGGCTCTAACAATCTGCTTGAGTGTTTCAGATTTTTATCTAACCATTGATAAGCAAAGGAACTGTGGCTTCAAAGAAGATGAAGTTGCTTTAACCATCCTTAGAACAAACCACAAGCATAAGGAAAGCATCAAAGTAAAGGAGGTTAGAAGACGAAGAAAGAAGCATCATCAAGAGTCTATAACTTGTAAGCAAGATCATATGAAACTTCACAAGGAAGAAGAAGAAGGACAAAGAAATGATCGCCATCTCTAAAGCTAATATATAGCAAAAGCTTCAAGAGAAAGAAGAAGAAGATGGTTCACTCCAAAAAAGACCAACCAAGTGAAAAAGAGCTTGAAGAGTTGAAAAATATGAAAACTGAAGACTTTGAAGATGAAGAAGTTTTATCATATTTGGTTGAGTCTAGGAGAGTTTGATAGGACTTTCTGTAAATTTGGTAAGAGAAGTCTGTGCTATGCATTTTCTCAAGTTAGGTTCTCTTCACCTAAACACTTCTCCACCAAAATATATAAGGCAACTATTCTTACCAAGTCAATATGACTCACCACTTGAATCAACGTATAAAAACATAAGCTTCTAATCATTCAATGATAGAGCTACGTCGACCTGAATTGCCTGGGTAGCCTTTCACCCTTTAGCTAGAGTCGATGCAAAATCTTGAAGTTGTCGACGTCTGACACACTAACAGCTATATTTTCAAAAAGCTGATAGACACGGGTGACAAGACCTAAAGTGCCTCACCATCTTTGGTAATTACCCTTTGGGCCAACGGAATGCATGTCAGATGTCAAATTTGAAAACGTAGCAGTATAGTGTTTGGTTTTAGTGATGTAATTTGGGATATAACCTATAAGGGGAAAGAAAAAAAAGACCTCATCCCGAAGACTCCCCCGTATTGATTTCTTTAGTGCGAGATTGAATACATGCCGCATTTTAAAGATCTTTAGATCCTTTCCTGTATCGATTTTCTCGATATTGGATGGATACATGCTAGATGTCGTATTTAGAAACATAGTTATACAAGATATAGGTTTTGATTATAGAATTTTGGGCTATAAACTATAAGAAGAAAAAAAAAAGATCCTTGACTCATTTTAAATACCGATTTTCTTGGTAGATTGGATACATATCAGATGTCAAATTTAAAAATTTAGCCGTAGAATGTATGGTTTTAGTGATGAAATTAAGCCAATGTGAAGATTTGTTAGGATTTTGGCTCAATTCCCCACAATGAAGACTTCTAATTGGTTTGGGAAAGATTGTTTCATATTTTGTAGTTGTTTGTTCTAGTAGGAATAGTAGTAATTTCCTATTAGATTGTTGATTGTACAAGTAGTAGTAATCTACTATGATGTTGTTGTTTTCTTCCTAATAGTATTAGGAAAATATCCTCTGTATAAAGGGGGTCCCAAAGAAAGTTTGAGGCACACTCATAATTCCATATACATTTTAAACTAGAGGGGTTCACTATTAGAACTAAGATGAGAGATTTAGGTGCATTGGGGTTTTGGGTTGTCAAGTAGAAAGGGTACTTACAACTAGAGCTAGGTTAAGAGCTTTTGCTCTTGCATTGTGACTTTGGGGTGAGAGTTTGACAACTTTGCTCTTCCTAAAGTTGTAGTTGAAGATTAATAAAATAGCGGAGTTGTTGGTGAATGTAGGTAAAGAGGTTGTCGAAGCAAATTAATTATTGGTGTTCTTATTTTTTATTTGTTTTGCCTATTTAATTGTTGTGGTTTTGTTTTTTGCCTAAATTTTGAGTATGTGGATTTTAGGGGAAAAATTCAAACAAGTGGTACCAGAGTTGTGTTTCCAATGGAAAAAATACAAAAGTATGAATTATCAATATTGAGCTATTTGATGAATTGAAGATGGAAGAAGGTATGATGAATATTAGTTTTTTTCAATTCCATTATCACTAATTTGTAGAGTAGCATGTTGATAGAGATGAAGTACTTGCAACTGGAAGGAGATGACATAGTCACGATGTTAATGGTGGGTAAGAAATTTTAGATGGATGGGGGAGGTTTCCACGGTACCTGTAAAGAGAGATAAGTTGAAGAGGCAAAGTGTTTTCAAGATTGAAGAATTGTTCGTAATTATATTAAGAGAAGAGCCAAAGAAAGTGAGCGAGTGGAGCACTTCAAGGAAGGTTGAAGAAAGATCAAGATCCAAGTCTCTAGATTTTTCAAGTAAGGAGTGCATCTACAATGAGGAAGAAAAACACATACAATTACAAAGCAAGGCCACAGTGGAGGACTTAGAGGAGTTGAGTAGAATGAAGCAGAGTGATAATGGAAAGGCTAATGAGGATGATGAGATGCAAGTTCTTGATGCTTCAAAGTTAGTGATGACAAATACCATGAACAAAGAAAGCTTGTACATGTTGAATGTGATGATGATTACTTTGAAGAATAAGCAAATGAGATGGGAAGACCAAAAGAAAAGACCGCACCAACCAAGGAAGAAAGCCAAATTCAATGATGAGGTGGAGAATTTGAGCCAAGGTGGAGATTTGTTAGGATTTTGGTTCAATTCCCCACAATGACGACTTCTAATTGGTTTGGGAAAGATTGTTTCCTATTTTTTAGTTGCTTGTTCTAGTAGGAATAATAATAATTTCCTATTAGATTGTTGATTGTACAAGTAGTAGTAATCTGCTACGATGTTGTTGTTTTTTTCCTAATAGTATTAGGAAAATATCCTCTATATAAATGGGGTCCCAGAGAAAGTTTGAGGCATTCTCATAATTCCATATATATTGTAAACTATAAGGGTTTACTACTAGAGCTAGGATGAATGCTTTGGGTGTATTGGGGTTTTGGGTTGTCAAGTAGAGAGGGCACTTACAACTAGAGCTAGGTTAAGAGCTTTTGTTGTTGTATTATGACTTTGGGGTGAGAGTTTGACAGCTTTACTCTTCTTAAAGTTGTAGTTGCAGATTAATAAAATAGTGGAGTTATTGGTGGATGTAGGCAAAGAGGTTGTCGAATCATATTAATTATTGGTGTTATTACTTTTTGTTTGTTTTGCTTATTTAATTGTTGTGGTTGTATTTTTTGCCCAAATTTTGAGTAAGTGGATTTTAAAAGTAAAATCCCAACATATAACCATACAAGATGTGGTTTTGATGATAGAATTTGTGGCGCTAACCAATACCAAAAAAAATAGATACTAAAATTGATACATGTCAAATGTCAAATTTACAAACAAAGCCATACAAGATATAGTTTTAGTGATAGGATTTGGGACGGTAACCTATAAGGTGAAGGGAAAAAAAGACCCCTAGATACCCTCTGGTATTGGTTTTTTTAGTACTGGATTGGATAGATGATAGATGTTGAATTTACAAACACAATCGTACAAGATGTAGTTTTGATGATAAAATTTGGGACTGAAACGAATAAGGAGAAAAAAAAATCATTGTATTTTTCAATACCGATTTTCTCGGTATTTGATTTGATGCATGTCAAATGTCAAATTTGCAATCGTAGCAGTACAATGTATGGTTTTAGTGATGGAATCTGAGACGGTGACCTATAAGGGGAAAAGAAACAAGACACGAAGACTCTCTAGTATTAATTTCTTTGGTATTGGATTGGAAACATGCTAGATGTCAAGTTTACAAACATAATAGTGCAAGATACAGTTTTAATGAAAGAATTTGGAGCGATAACCAAAAAAGGATAAGAAGAAAACGATCATTAGATCCTCTCCAATACCGATTTTCTCTGTACTGAATCAGATACATGCCAAATGTCAAATTTACAAGTATATCCAATCAAGATATAGTTCTAATGATAAAATTTTGACGGTAGCTTATAAGAGGAAAAATAGATCTTTAGATCCTCTCCCATACCGATTTTCTTGATATTGGATTAGAACATGCCAAATGTCAAATTTGCAAGCGTATTATATATCTAATTCTATATTGGGGAACCGGATATGAATAGGAACCTACCAAAATATTTGAAAAAAAAAAAAGAGAAATCAGAGCAGATTCTTACCTTCATGGTTTTGCTCCCCCGGCTAACACAAGTACAAACACAAAAAGAAAAAAAAAACGATTAATCCAACGAAATATATTGTGCTTAAGTTCAAAAGAAATTCTTCTCAGTGAAAATATCGTCCAAGTACCTTTCTTCTCGATCTTGAACAGACAAGCTTGACATCTTCTCCAAAATAGAACCCAACTCCCTGTAACAAGCAAAATGTCACTAACTTTGAAGATGAAACTATATACCGGTAAAAAAATTGAATATTGTATAACAGTAATTAATAGCCAGCTTAACGTAGCTGATTGTTCTCAAGAGAAATGTTTACTTAAATTCTACTTAACTAGTGAATTGTCTTACAATTTACAGATTTCAAAATCTCAACAATCTAATAAATTTTCAAATTATCTTAAATTACAACTTGTGATTGTTTTAGTTCATTAAGCATAGTCTAATTAAAAATTTCTTTCTCTAATTAGCAATTAAAAACGTATATTAGCATGCTGATAAATGCATATAATTAATTAAGATATGAATTCAGAGTTACAAATTATACTCATTATGGGAAACGAAGACGGATGGTTTTCCAGTGGGAGAAAACATAAGAAGGGCAAGATCAACGTCACACATTATCCCAAGTTCTTTAGCCTTCTTGAGAGCCCCTGTTTTGCGCTTTGAAAATTTTGCCAGCCTTTCCTCCCTAGTTTCCATTCTCCTGATTGCTAGTTTCCTTCTTCCCATAATGTTCTCTTTCCTTCTCCCTTTCTTCTCTCTATCTAATTTGTGCTTGATTTTGAGTCCTTTTGAAGAGCAGGGATAGTCAAGATAAAGCTTTAAATCATGATTTGCTTTTCCAAATGAACTGATATGTAATTATTAGGGGAATCCGGGCACTCTTAAAACAATTAATAGGCACATAATCTCCATATTACTTTTTTTATGCCTAGTTATAGTTAATTTTTTAAGGCTTATTGCACCAATAACATGCACACATACTGTGTATTTAGAGCAACATTTTCTACCTTTCTTTATACTTTCCTTAACAATTTACATATTTTTAACATAAGTTTTTTTTTTTGGTTGATCACATTACAATGGATGATTTCAAATCGGTCAAAGCACCCTGACAACATATGCATCATTAATTGGATAATGACATAAAGAATCCTTTGGGGGTTTCAAATTAAGGATTGAAATCTGAATTTCTGAGTCGAGTGAAAAGCAGTCTACTTAAATTAGCCCTAATAATTATGACTCTTTTCTCTTGACCGATGTTATCTTTGCCCAGCTATCTTTGTTTCTGGTGAGGTTTCAAAAGGGACGAGATAATTAGTATGAAAATTCAAGACATATAACGAACTAATTGTAATACTTTGTTAACATAAGCTCAAACAGTTTTTATAAAACTAACTAATCATTTTTCAACCAAAATAAACCATTTTAGAGCAGCCCGCAGCAATCAACTTTCCAAGCAAATGCAATATTAGACACAATTTAATGAGGATACTATAACCTGAAGTTAAAAGGCAAGAAATTGAATGTTAAAGAACACTTCCATATTTTCCATTTGAAATAAATGAAAGGAGATGGGGACACTGTTTGGGTTGTGAATCCCACCATTGTAAATTAGTGCATAGAACTAGAAAGGTGATTGAAAACCTTTCACTTGCTCTTCCGAATGAACTGATATGTAATTTTAGGGGAATTCGGGCACTCTTAAAATAATTAATAAGCACATAATCTCCATATTACTTTTTTGATGCCTAGTTATAGTTAATTTTTAAAGGCTTATTGCACCAATAATGTGCACAAATACTTTATATTTAGAGTAACATTTTCTATTTTTCTTAATAGTTTACACATTTTTAGCATAAGTTTTTTTTTTTGGTTGATCACATTACAATGGATGATTTCAAATCGGTCAAAGCACCCTGACAACATATGCATCATTAATTAGATAATGACATAAAGAATCCTTTGGGGGTTTCAAATTAAGGATTGAAATCTGAATTTCTGAGTCGTGTGAAAAGCAGTCTACTTAAATTAACCCTAATAATTATGACTCTTTTCTCATGACAGATGTTATCTTTGCCCAGCTATCTTTGTTTCTGGTGAGGTTTCAAAAGGGACGAGATAATTAGTAAGAAAATTCAAGACATATAATGAACTAATTGTAATACTTTGTTAACATAAGCTCAAACAGTTTTTATAAAACTAACTAATCATTTTTCAACCAAAATAAACCATTTTAGAGCAGCCCGCAGCAATCAACTTTCCAAGCAAATGCAATATTAGACACAATTTAATGAGGATACTATAACCTGAAGTTAAAAGGCAAGAAATTGAATGTTAAAGAACACTTCCATATTTTCCATTTGAAATAAATGAAAGGAGATGGGGACACTGTTTGGGTTGTGAATCCCACCATTGTAAGTTAGTGCATAGAACTAGAAAGGTGATTGAAAACCTTTCACTTGCTCTTCCGAATGAACTGATAGTAATTTTAGGGGAATTCGGGCACTCTTAAAATAATTAATAAGCACCAAATCTCCATATTACTTTTTTGATGCCTAGTTATAGTTAATTTTTAAAGGCTTATTGCACCAATAATGTGCACAAATACTTTATATTTAGAGTAACATTTTCTATTTTTCTTAATAGTTTACACATTTTTAGAATAAGTTTTTTTTCTTTTAGTTGATCATATTACTATAGACGATTTCAAAACGGTCAAAGGACCTGACAACATATGCATCATTAATTGAATAATGGTATGGAGAATCTTTTTTTTTTGTTTTTTTTTTTTTGGGAGGGGGGGAGAGTTTCAAAATAAGGATTGAGATTTGAATTTCTGAGTCGTGTGAAAAGAAATTTACTTAAATTAGCTCTAATAATTATGACTCTTTCCAATGAGCAATGTTATATTTGCCCCCAGCTCGCTTTTATTCTTGTGAGATTCCAAAAGGAACGAGATAATTAATATGAAAATTCAACACATATAATGAACTATGTAATACTTTGTTAACATAAGCTCAAACAGTTTTTATAAAACTAACTAATCATTTGTTCAACCAAAATAAAGTATTATTTTAGGACCAAAAGAAACCATTTTAGGAAGACTGTTTGGTAACACATTTTGTAATATTGGTGATTCGTAGTCCAGTGATTATATCAATTATTGGGATTTGATATAATCATGAATACCAAATGACAAAGCTAGTTAAGTATAGCTCTTAGCAAAGAAGCTCATGAGGGATTAGAGATACTTGACATCAATGTGACCAAATTAGTCTGGGACACAAAGAGACACCATTTATTAATGTCATTTTTTTCTTTGGGTCGAAGTTGTTATGTATCCCTAAAAGGTGCATAGTATTAAGCTCCCAAGTGTAGGTGTACTCGTACCTCGCACGACCCATTTGCCATATAAATTTCCCGATAAAAATTTAGTGTTGGATACTCTCTCTATCTCTATTGGGCGATGTCGATCCCATTATGTGCGAGTGAGAGAAGTTAAGAATTCGGGTCGAGTCAAGTCGAGCGCCTATGATAGACAATCTGACCCAGCCAATATGAATTTAAACCTATAGTTTTTGAGGGAATGATTAGAAATCATGCTAACCTCTCATAATTAACCTCCCATAATTCTCTCTGAACGTTGGTAGGTTAGGGGCTAACAAAAATTAACTTTTTTGGTCTATCTTTATAAGAAGAAAATGGAAAAAAAGTAAAGTGCTTGCTTGGCATGGTAATTAGAGAGAAAGAGACATGGTAGAGTGAGAAAACTACACTATTTTCTTAGAGAGAAACAAAAAGCTCTTGGGTTATGGAAATAGTGTGATTTCTTTTACTGTGATCTCACACACAATCTTGATGAGATGGTAACTATAACGGCTCGGAAAGAAGTCCAAAATATGAGAAGATTTTTTGGTTAAACTTGTAAGAACCGATTCCACTTTGCGATCTCTGTTAACAAAATAAAACAACTTTAAACTTCATTATTATATATCAATTATGACCATAGTAGGAATTGTAATATAATCATGTACTAGTGGATGTTTGTCTTGTAAATGTTGGATCAGATGAGCAAAACTATTAAAAATTGGGAAAATAATGTAAGATGCAAGCATACAACTCTTCCTTTATCATATCTGGGGATGCCATTGGGAGCCAATCCGAGGCAAAAATCAACATGGCAACCTATTCTTGATAAGCTCGTAAGGAAACTTGCGTCACGGATTACTTTCAATTGGAGGTAGATTGGCATTGATCAAAGCCTCTCTTAACAACCTTCCAATCTATTATAGCCATGTTTGGTACCTTGCTTAAAGCCGCTTAAAGCAACCACTTTTAGGCAAAATGGTTGCTTTAAGTGGCTTTAAGCAAGGTACCAAAAATGGCCTATATGTCACCTTTCAGTTTACCAAAAGGTATAGCAAATGAGACTGAGCACTTACAAAAGGAACTTGCTTTAGCATGGATATCATGTGAAGATGAAAAGAAACTACATTACATGAATTTGGATTCTTTTTGCAAATGCAAATAGGCTAGAGGTCTTGGTATTGGCAGATTACTTCACAAAAATGAGGGACTGCTTGGAAAATAGATTTGGCGTTACGGTGTTTGTCGTGAAAAAAATCACCACTAAAGATGATAAATAAAACCAACCACATGATTGCAAAATAAATGGGCAAAAAATCAACCAAACAATAAGACAAAAGATTTATGTGGTTCGACGCAAGTCTACTCCATGGACACACACCAGAGAAATTTTCACAATAAAATGATATATTACAAATTTTGTTTGAATAACCTAAGCACTCAAACCAAATCCCCAATTACACCCAAACTCACCACTAAGTGTTTGAAAATATGAGCCACACAATATTATTTTGTAGCTCTATTACAACCTCTTAATTACCTCACTTGTTTCTCTCTTGATCTCTTAATTTCATACCACACTTTAATTTTCTCAATTCTGCTCTGCTTGATGTCTAACTCTACCATTTGCAAAAGCTATTAATAGAGATATGAGACGAGGTCCAGCCAAAAAATAGATTTGCCTAGCTTCAGCTAATTCCAGAGAGAAGTTGTCTCTATCGGGCCCCACTTTTGTTCAGGCATAGACCTGTTCTTGTTTTTGCCGAAGGCAAAGCCTCTGCCAAAAGTTTCAAAGTTGATCCCTGACCAGGATGTCAAAATACTCTCCGGGCCCCCCCAAAATCTACAGAGTTCTATTTCAGAAATTTCTCTATTGCACATATCAACTGCCCCATAGGGCTTTCAGACACCTCGAACTCTAATCAAGCCCAAGCAATGCTTGAACTTGATTCTACTAACTGGCTTGGTCATCATATTTGTGGTATTCTCCTCTATAAAAACCTTTTCAACCAGAACCTCACCATCTGATACAACATCAAATTGAACCTTAATATGTTTGGTTCTCTCATGGAACATGGTTCTTTTTGTCGAGTGTATGGCATTCTGACCGTCACAAAACACTATCACCTTCTTTTATTCTACCCCAAGTTCTGAAACCAAACATCTAAGCCATAAAACTTCTTTGACTACCTCAGTAACTACTATATACTCTGCTTTTGCGGTAGACAAAGCAAATGTGAACTGCAATGTAGCCCTCCAAGATATTGTTGAACTTGAGAGAGTAAAAACATAACATGTGATCGATCTCTTCTTATCCAAATCTCCAGCATAATCTGAGTCAGCAAACCCAGTAACATTGTCGCTAGAATCAACATTCTGATCATAGACTGAACCAACATCTGAGGTGCCACTTAAGTATCGAAGAATCCATTTTACTGTTTGCCAATATCCCTTGCCCGGATGAGCCATATAACGACTAACCACACTGACAGCTTGTGCAATATCAGGATGAGTACAAACCATAGCATATATTAAACACTGGCATATGGAACTCGATCTATGTACTCTTTCTCTTCCTCCGATTGCGGTGACTGATTAGCTGAAAATTTGAAGTGAGACCCGATTAGAATAGACATGGCCTTGGCTTCCTTTAAACCAAACCACTCAAGAATTTTTTGAATTTAGTGCTTCTGTGACAAGTGTAACTTGCCTACCTTACAATCCCTGTGAATTTCTATACCAATAATCCTCCTTACTACACCCAAATCTTTCATCTTAAATTCACCATTCAACTGCCTTTTCTTATCATCAATGATGGGCATGTTTTTGGTAGCAAAGAGAATGTCATCAACATACAACAGTAAGTTGATCATCGAAACATCTTAGAGCTTCCTGAAATAAACACAACTATCATAGATGTTCCGAGTGTACTCACTCCCAACCATGGAGCTGTCAAACCTTTTGTATCATTGTCGAGGCAACTGTTTCAACCCATACAAGGATTTTCTGAGCAAGTAAACATGATTTTCTTTACCTAGAACCACGAATCCCTCTGGCTGAGACATGTATATCTATTCTTCCAACTCGTTATATAGAAAAGCAGTCTTGACATCAAGCTACTCCAGCTTAGGATCATAAAGAGCAACCATGGCAAGAAGAACACAGATTGATCTGTGTTTCACAGTAAAAGAAAAGACCTCATGGTAGTCAAGACCTTCTCTCTGTATAAAACTTTTGGCAACTAGCCTCACCTTAAACCTCGCTGCCATATTCTCAGGAACTCCTTCCTTCCTTCTGAAAATCTATTTGCACCTAACAATTTTCTACCCCTTTGGTAGTTTTACGAGCTCCTAAGTCTGATTTTTGTCAAAAGACTCAATTTCATCCACTATGGTTGTCATCCATTTTGAGGACTCATCGCTGGTAACAACTTCCCTATAAGAATAAGGATTATCTATCTCTACACTCTCTGTAATTGGCAAGACATATGCAATCAGATTGACTTGAAATCTCTAAGAAAGTCGAATCTCTCTTCTCTCTCTACTAATAGCAATATTGTATTGTTGTTGTTCCTATGGTGCCTCCACCTCTAATGGATCATTTTCGTCCATTGGATCTTGCACTGCACTAGTGTCCCTCGGAACCTCGCATGTCTCTACACTGTCCGATCTGGATTTCTTACCTCGAACTCCACCTGCTCACTAACACCATGGTCCTAACCTGCTACACCAGAAGACTCATGAACTTGCTCTTTTCAAAGCATGGCGGACTCATCGAAAGTGGCATCTTTGATCATAAAGAATTGATGTGATTTACCAACACACCACAACCGATATCCATTCACCCTAGTTGCATATCCGATAAATATGCACTTTACTGCCCTCGGCTCAAGTTTCCCATCCTGAACATGAGCATATACACGGCAACCAAATACCCTTAACTGTAAATAATCAGCAGGTTAACCTGACCATACTTCTTTCGGAGTTTTGAGATCAATAGCAGTTGATGGACTCCGATTTACAAGGTAGCAAGCATGATTAACAACTTCAGCCTAGAAGTCTTTAGAAAGCCCAGTATTTGAGAGCATACAACGTGCCTCTCCAATAGTGTCATGTTCATCCTCTCTGCAACATCATTTTGTCGTGGAGTCTTTCTGACACTGTGATGTTGATGATACCTTCGTCATTGTAGAAAGAATCGAACTCATTATTGCAGAATTCAAGACCATTGTCTATCCGGAAGTGCTTAATCTTCTTTCTTGTTTGCTTCTCGATCAGTGTCTTCCACCTTTTGAATGTGAGGAATGCATCACTCTTGTGCTTTACGATGTATACCCATAACTTCCTTGAGAAATCATCGATGAACATCATCATGTAGGATGAACCACCTTTTGATATAACTTGAGAAGGACCCCACAGATCCGTGTGGATGTAATCAACTGTGCCTTTCATCTAATGAACACCTTTGCTGAACTAAACTTGACATTATTTCCCATAGACACAACACTCACAAAAGTCTAGCTTGCTCATATTTTGACCACACAAAAGATCCCGTTTAGAAAGCTCCATCATTCCTCTCTCACTTATATGCCCAAGTCGTATATGCTATAGTCGAGTTGCATGGTCTTTCAATTCACCCGATGTTGAAACTACACAAGCACCCTCCACAATGCTTCCCAGTAGATGATACAGTTTAGCAATCCTTTTTTCCTTCAATATTGTGAGTGCCCCTTGAATACCTTCAGAACTTCACCTTCACTAATAAATCGATAACCTTTGAGTTCGAGTTCACTCAAGGAAATAAGATTATTTTTAAAATTTGGTACATGTCGAACTTCAAATGTTCCAACAATCCCATCATACATCTTGATCTGGATTATTCTAATTCCAAAATTAGCCAAATGCTTGTCATCTCCCAAGAGAACCGTACCACTAGATAGTCTGTAGGTATTAAACCATTCCCGTCTAAGGCACACATGGAATGAACAACCAAAATCCAAGATCCACTCGTCACCAAAGGTATAAGTGGAAATAGATAGAACATTATCCACATCAGCAACACTCTCTTCACCGCTACCACTGGCAATGTTAGCAACCCCAGAGTCATCTGTCTTCTCCTTCTTTACATCTTTTCCCTTGAGTTTCGGACAATTTTTCTTGAAATGGACCATCTCCTTATGGTCATAACATCGAACATAATTGGCCTAAGATTTTCCTTTAGACTTGTTAAAGCTTTTTTCTTCATGCCTACCCCTTACAATCAAGCTTTCACCTTGATTATCACTTCCATCACAAGATACTTTATTTTTTTAACTCATGTGAGTTCAAAGAAGATTTAACATCTTGCATGACGATACTATCTCTCCCATATAACATAGTATACACAAATTTTTCATAAGACCATGGTAATGAGCACAAAAGAATTAAAGCTTGATCCTCATCACCTATTTTCTCTCCAATATTTCTCAATTCAATAAAAAAAATTATTGAATTCATCAAGGTGGTCTGCAAGAGATTTACCTTCTAACATCCACAAGTTGTACAACTGTTGCTTGAGATCCGATCGGTTTGTGAGAGATTTCTTCATATATATAGTATCTCTAGCTTCTTCCACAGCTTTTGGGCCGAAGTTTCTTCAGTGACTTCTCTCAAAACATTATTGGAGATAAACAATTGTATTGTGAACAATGATTTCTCTAAAATGTCTTCCTTCTCCTCTCTACCTTCATTGTTTCCGAGAACTTGGCCTCCTTGTCAAGTGCCTTCAACAATCCTTGTTATCCGAGCAAAGCTCGTATCTTTAGCGTCCACATGCTAAAGTCATTTTGTCCATCAAATTTTGCAATCTCACATTTAGCCATAAACGATGTCATGGATTAAATAACTTATCAAAAAAATCTAGTGATAAGTCACTCAACACTGAGTCAAGAACACAACCGTCCAATTCCAAAACCCAACACGGAATTTGATATCAATTGGTTCTGATACCAATTGTTGTGAAAAAAAATTGCCATTAAAGATGATAAATAAAACCAACCACGAGATTGCAAAATAAATGGGCAAAAAATCAACTACACAATAAGACAAGAGATTTACATGGTTCGGCACAAGTCTACTCCACAGACACACATACCACAGAAATTTTCACCTTAAAATGGTAGATTACAAATTATGTTTGAATAACTTAAACACTCAAACCCAATCCCCAATTACACCCAAACTCACCACTAAGTGTTTGGAGAATATGAGCCACTAAATATTATTTTGTAGCTCTATTACAATCTCAATTACCTCCCTGGTTTCTGTCTTGATCTCTTACTCTCAGACCACACTTAAATTTTCTAACTTATGCTCTGCTTGATGTCTAACTCTACCATTTGCCAGAGCTATTTATAGAGATATGAGACCAGGTCCAGCCAAGCAACAGTTTTGCCTAGCTTCAGCCAATTTCAGAGAGAAGTTGTCTCCACCGGGCCCCACCTTAGTGCAGGCACAGACCTGCCCTTGTCTTTGTCGAAGGCAGAGCCTCTGCCAAAAGTTTCAAAGCTGGCCCCTGACCAGCATGCCAAAAAAGTCTTCTGGCCCCCCAAAAATGTGCAGAGCTCTAACAGTGCTAAAAGAAATTCTATGTGAAATCAAGTCATTAGAGCTAAGCACCATTCCAAGGATGAAAAACTCATCCTTGAACCTTCTTCAAGTAGATTCATTTCACCAATATGGAAGGGTATTATTCTTGTCACTACTTCTGTGGATTAAATTTATTCCGGGTAATGGAAAATCTATTAGTTTTTGGAATGACGAATGGATTGAAAATAAAATTCTTAAGGAGTCTTTTCCTAGAAATGTTGCACTATCAAACAAGAAAGAGGGCGTTACAGAGCAGTTTTGGTCGGTGGGTCAATAGAAACTGGTCATGGTCCATTCCGTTAAAAAGAGCTATACTGGGATGGGAACTAAATCAATGGAACAGTTTCATTGCGACAATCAACCAGCGATTTATTTGGACAGATTCAGCTTGCTCTTTTTGTAACACATCATTGGAAATAACCAATCACTTGTTTATTGGCTGCAGCAAGCTCTGGTTGGTTTGGTCCCTGATTCTAGCTAGCTAAGTTGGTGGCGATTTCTCTTGGTGAGCTCCAAATTAAATAACTTTTGTTGGAATTTTCCAATAAAGGTGGTTTACATTATTTTTAGATTTTAGATTTTATTGGTAAGATTTAAAGAGAGCCCATATAAATTGATCTGTTAATTGAACCTAACTCCTGTATATGTGTTAAATGTGGACTAACTAGTGTGGACCTTAGTAGTCTATTAGACTTTTGATGAGCAGCCATTTAAATACTATATAAATGTTTATAGCTAGGTCTCCTCTTTCTGTTCCAAATATAATTATTCAGTACTTCTATCTTATCAAGAAACTAGTTAACAAGAGGAAAAATGAGGGAAAAGATCAAGTTTATTTTTCTTAGTATCAAGTTTATTTTTCTTTTTACTAACCGTTTCAAGATTGGACGCTCTTGTTTGTGTGACTACTTAGAGGATCTTAAATTACCGTTGCACGATTTATCATGGAGTCCAAAACAAGTAAGCTCGTAAAGCTTATCAATTCAATCATGTACATTAGCTGTTCTACAATCCTATTATAGATCCTCATTAGAATGAATTGCTTCATGACAATTCTACAACTTGTTCTCGCAATGGAATCCACTATCTCCATCATTATCGGGGGAATCCACTATATCCAAAGGAGAAGCATTAAAATGTTATGGGAGATGATTTTCTTTCTGCACTATTAGAAAGTATTAGTAAAGAATAAAATGACAGCATTCTTCTATTCTTCCCATTGTTGTGTATGCAGTCACTATTTCTAAAGCTGATATTCTTGGATTGCTCTCGTGATTCTTCTCATGATCAGTTTTTGAGGAGAGAGAGATTGTGGTTATGTGGAAACGTAAAGACAAATTATCAACCTCTCAACCGTTAACAAAGTTATATCACTTCATATAAAATCTCTTTGAAAATATTACTTCCTTATTACTTATAGTTTATGCCTTAATTACTTTCTTTTTTAAGAATCTTTTGCCTTAATTACTACCATATGTGTAAACATTATTTTTATCAAGCATAAAGGTAACACATCAAAATCCATATATCTTCCACTTACCTAAGCAAGGTAAAATGTAACATACATTCTTGAAATCTCAAAAAAAATTGTTAAAATGTGAGATTTAAATTAATTTGATTCAATTTGTCCTTTAAAATAATTTTAAAACATTTAGCAAATTTAGTGTTGTCTTACATTCAAATACAATAAAAAAAATTCTCTAAAATTCAAGGATGAATTTTAAAAATAGTTGGAACACAAAGGCCTTAATTTTTTTCTAATTTTTTTAAAGATAAAGTTTTTAGTTAATCCGAATTTAACAAACCCAAAAATTTAAGAAAGACATGTAAAAGATTAAATGTCACATTGACAAATTTAAATTTGAATATTCTCCATTTAATGATGTGTCATTCAATCTCACCATAAATTTGATTCCATTTCAATTTTCAAATGAAGAGGATCATGATCTCTAAAATATGATGTTCATAGAGTTCCTTAATTTGTGCTGGCCCATAACCGCGACGGGTGTTTGACATGCCTGCAACAAGTGAATCATGAATACACGTTATTGAAGAGAAAACTTCAAACTTTATTCAGGCCGGAGCAAAGCAAGAGTGCTGAACAATTGATGTTCCATATGCTTTGTTATTCTTTTCAAAGTTCTATAATTTCAATTCAAGCTACTCAGAATTTCTGAGGTTTCCATTAGATTTATGTTTAAAGTCTGTACAAGGGAGACTGATTGTGTGAACAAACATTGCTAACTCTTAAGAACAAAAAAAAAAACCTTAAAATATAAAGTGAAATTGAAGAAAAGTGAAGGAATTTATTATTGAAAAGAATGAAAATAGAAAGGTTGAAGCTAATAACAATTGGATTTAATAAAATGGTTGAGATATAAAAAAAAAATTGTCTTTATGTTTCTAGCTCAAAATTGAGATAACCAAAATCCTTTAAAGAATTTAGGTGCAGCACTGCATAATGTGTGACCAGTAATAATGCACTGAGAGGGGTCTTAGCTGGGTCTTACAGTCCAACAGTTTTGTTGTTGAAAGTTCCCTGTTGATTGCCCATTGTCTCTAAAACAAATTTATGTCATAATTTTTTTTGGGACCTTTTAAAGTTACCCATCTTCATAACAAAACACCTACTTTAAGGGGCATTACCAAATTTCACTCAAAATTAGCTCTAAACTTGGCTGTTAATGGGATAGGTTTGGCATGGAAGATTTTCTTCTAAATGGGTAGATTGTCTCCTACATCCATCCAATAATCCACTAAAAAAACAATTTCCTTGTATCACATGTGGATAATTCCACTCAATGTACTGCACTGTTAGACGTGTCATAAGAATTCTTTTGGGAGAGTTTATGAAATATTTTTATTTCTTATAGACATTAAAAAAAAGTTAAGTCAAACATTTAATAAAATAGTTTTTATTTTTAAAAAACTGAATTTTAAACAAAAGTTAGGTCAATTTTTATTATAAAAAATGACTTATAAAATGGTTTATGGTTCTAAGAAATTAAATTTGTGTTAGAAAACTATTTTCCCTATTTATTTATCAAATACTAAACAGTTTACAAAAACAATGTTGTTTCTTCATAAATTGTTTCAAAAACAATTTTATAAATCATAAGTTGTTTCTAATGTTAGGCAAACTATACCTACTTGCTTTCCAGAGACAAACAATGATTTTAGAATCATAATAGAATAAATATTCAATTCAACGATTATAATATCAATAAAATTACATAAATTTATCACTTTATTTTTCTCGAAATATCTTACTGATAAATATTTCAATGAGTGATAAATTTGTTATTTTTATTGGACAGTGGTAACATGTCATTGAATATTTATATATAGTTTAAAGAGAGTTTTCCTTACAAACCTGAAATGAAGTTTAATTACACCATATAAAATCAGTTTAAACCTTTCCTCCAATATTTCATAGATAAAAAACTACTTAATTATGCATGACATAATATAAGATGATTTAACCAATATTTGCTGGACAGCACTTTGCGACACTGGGTCGAGCATCCAAAATCCAGATTGTAAAGTCAATTGGTTTGCAGGTCTTGAGTTGCCTACACAAATCAAAATCAAATATCAGCTATTTCTTATTTTGATATAGAGCATAGAGGTTTTAATAATCTTTCGAGGATTTTAATCAAGAAAACACATACACATGGAAGTATCCATGAATGATGAGTTGGTAGTACAAATAACAGTCTTTAAAATATAAACTCAATTTTAAAGATTTGTGCATGTTTCTGTGATCTAAAGCTTAATTCAACAATTGTATCTAACTCTAAAATAAAAGTGATGCCTCATTTCAATCAATTTTTCGTTTCAACAAAAATAAAAAAAGATTTGTTATTAATAAAATAAGTGAAAATTATCGTATGGAGATCAAGAAAGATTTTTAATTGATGCTTACATGGCATCACTCATTCGAGTGATTAAATTTGTTTTTTCTTCTTTCTAACATCTTTAATTGTTTAATTGGCATTAAATTAAGATTCTACTGGCAATTATTTTTTATTCTAATGATGGTTATCATAATCACATTGGAATATTAAGGTTGTAATTAGTTGTGAAAAATATTTTTTTATTTTCTCTTTTTATTTTTTTAATTTTTTTCTCAATAATTTTCACATTCTTAATATCATATGGACAACAATATTTCTTTGTTTTTTTATCTTTTTAATATAATATTAGAAAAACCAAAAACCAAAAAAAAAGTTTTTAAATTACATTGAAAATATGAAAATATTAATTTTTTAAGAATTAATATTGCAACATATTAGAATAGTTTTACTGTATCTTTAATAGCATCGTGATAATTTAATGATTAAAATTTGATGATATTTCTTATCAACATCGTATTAATTGTCACACTATAATTTAACAAGCATGCGCGAAAAACACACCTGAGCAGAGATTTGGCATCCCATTTGCTGCCTTTGTAGTAGTTGACCCTGGATAATTATCAGCCGAAAATTACTTAAATGGATTACTCAGGTGGTAAAACGAGTAAAGATAATTGTCTCCCGTAGCACAAAGTCTTGCAATTTGTCGTCTTTAAAATATTAATGATAAAACAATAATGTTTAGTGTTTCGTTAAGAATCATGGAAACAGTTTTTCTGTGACAAAATTTAAACTTTTAGACATAAAAATCATTCCATAAACCATTTTTGTAAGAATGTTATGGTTAGTTTTTGTTTGTAATAAACATAAATAAAAAACAAGTTGCCCCAAACAAGATCTGATAAGAGTAAATAACTCTGTAAAGTCTAAATTCTATATACAAGTTTGGTGAGAAAAGAAAGAGTAAATTTGAAAGGAAAAGAAATGAGAAAAAATTGAGAGTACATGTATATCTTGTTTTAGATGTTTAAAAATGAAAAATAAAATAAAGAAAATGATTTAACACATTTTATTTTTTTTTAAAAGAATTAACATAAAAGTTAAGGGTATAATAATGAATACAGTAAAATAAATCAACTTTCAAACAATGGGTGCAAATAATACCCTATTTTCTTTTCATTTTCTCTCTTAATCCAAACACTTTGAGATTATGCTTATGAAATCTATTTCAAGTTTCACCCGATACATGTGGACAAAACAATGAATTTACATATAACCAAAAGATTAGACTGAGAGTTTAGTTGAGTCAAAAGATTGGATACTCGTCATCTAAAATAAATATAGAAAATTGACATACCTTCTTATTTTTAATTTTATTAAGAGATTCAACGAGATATCCCTCTATAAGTTTGATTTGAGCCATGTCCTCAACATTATCTGGATTCTTAAAGTCTCTGATGAAGAGATAACGGGTTACGAAACTAGTAATAGTCCTCAACAAACAATATCTTTGAAGAGAAAGTTAGAATCAACGGTTAAAATTGGCATGAAAAATTGAAACCTCAGTAGTTTAGTCTTCTCATTAAGTTTTGCTTGCAGCTCCTTCAACTGATCCTCTTGTGACTACGTAAATGACAACAATGTTATTGACATTAACAAGCCAACTTGCTAGAATGAAATACAAATAGACATATACATATATTTAACAAGGTTTTCTGCACATGAAGAACCACACATACCTTGAGCACATCATTTCTGCAGTGAACGAAATAAAAATAAAATTATAAAACTGAGGATAAATAAGAAGAAAAACTGAGGATATATATATATATATTATATGAATTAAAAAAAAAACTTCGAGAAGAAAACATATACCTGTCAACTGAAAAAAAGTTTGGGTCAACCTGGGCATTGGGATTTTTCTCATAAGTTTTCTTCAATAACTACGAAAGAAGCAAAAAAGAAGGGAAAATAAGAAGAAAAAAAATTAAGATCTAATTAGAGGAAAATTAATATGTTTGGCATTAAATTATATAAAAAATAAAAATAAAAATCAATTTTGGAAACCCGTAATAGTATGAAAGTACAAGTCATGGGTTTAAAGATTGATTTTAGGATGTTAGCCCATACAAAAAATATATATATCTTTGTAAATGTCTTTTAACAGTTGATGAAACGTATATTACTGCGCAAAAGATTTGAAATTAAATCTTGATCCTACCAAAAATTGGAAGATAAGAAAAAGAGATAAAATATCTCTGGATTTTCTTCATGTGCTATTTTCTCATCCGGTGAACACCTATTAGGCACCCACAAACCAGGGCCAAACAGCCCCAATAGCCTCAGCCGTCAACAACCTCCTAAGCTCCAGGGGAAAAAGAAGAAGAAAGAATCTTTGGATACTCTTTAGTATTGATTTTTTCGGTGTTGGATTGGATATGTTAACATTGTGTCATTTATCCAATATGTTTTGATGATTTCAAAACCTTTACTATGGTTTTAACAATCTGATTGAGTGTTTCAGATTTTTATCCAACCATTGATAAGCAAAGGAACCATGGCACCAAAGAAGATGAAGTTGCTTTAGCCATCCTTAGAACAAACCACAAGCATAAGGAAAGCATCAAAGCAAAGGAGGTTAGAAGACGAAGAAAGAAGCTTCATTAAGAGTCCATAACTTGTGAGCAAGATCAAATGACACTTCACAAGGAAGAAGAAGAAGGACAAAGAAATTGTTGGGAAATCACCTCAAGATGCCCAGGTGGTGATCTTCCAAACACCCAAGTCTAGAATGACTTGTAATGAACAGAAACAAACCAATCAAAGAAAGAACACAAACAATTGTTATCAAGGTTCGACAATGTGCCTACGTCATCGTGAGCTCCTCCGAGCTCTCTGCCTTAAATCAATGAGTTCTTTACAATTACAGCAACATCTCTTCAAGAATCCCCTTGTTCTTGAAGAACGAAAGAAGAGAAAAAGAAAGTGATAAGGACTAGTGTTTCCTTGGAATTTTCCCCAAGAAAATTCCCTTACAAAGCCCTTGAATCCAATCTATACTACTCACTCTCTAAACAACCAGCCTCTCTTGTGTTAAGATCTATTATAGTGCCTCTCATGTGTTTTGTGTCTTTGCAATCTCACACTTGCACTTGAATTCTCTTGTATGATGATCTTGTATCTTGTGTTTGAGATTATGTCTTCACTTGTTGTTAGAAGACCCTTTATATAGAGTAGTGACCACCTCATCCATTCTTTGAGATCAATCTCAACCCTTAGATCTCAAGAACCAAAAAAACTCATGGCTCTCTAAGAGTCTGAGCCAGCCTGTGCGTTTTAACCAAGCCTCACGCATCAGGAGAAGAGTGCTGAAAATTGGCATCAGGTGTGCCTGGAGTCGCTGCCCAAAACAGGGCAAGCCGCTGCTCAAAACAGGGCACACCAACTCCAGCTGCTGGGGGCCGCGGCGCCTAAGGCTGAGCAGCTGCGCGGCCTGGAGGGGGTAGCTCCTCTAGTTGCTGCAGGCCGTGGCGCACTGTGCTGAATCTCACTTGTTTAATCTTTGGACAAATCCCAACAGAAATGATCATCATCTCTAAAGCTAATATATAGTAAAGGCTTCAAGAGAAAGAAGAAGAGAAGAAGATGGTCCACTCTGAAAAAGACCAACCAATCCAAAAAGAGCTTGAAGAGTTGAAAAATCTGAAAATCGAAGACTTTGAAGATGAAGAAGTTTTACCATATTTGGTTGAGTCTAGGAGAGTTTGATAGGACCTTCTGTAAATTTGGTAAGAGAGGTATGCGCTATGCATTTGCTCAAGTTAGGTTCTCTTCACCTAAACACTTCTCCACCAAAATATATAAGGTAACTATTATTACTAAGTCAACATGACTCACCACTTGAATCAACTTATAAAAACAATAGCTTCTAGTCATTCCATGACAGAGCTATATCGACCAAAACTTGCCTGGATAGCCTTTCACCCTTAGCTAGAGTCAATGCAACATCTTGAATGTGTCTACGTCTGATACACTAATCGCTATATTTTCAAAAAGCTGATAGACACGGGTGACAAGACCTAAAGTGCCTCGCCATCTTTGGTATTTACCCTTTGGGCCAATCGAATTCATGTCAGATGTCAAATTTGAAAAAGTATCAGTATAGTGTTTGGCTTTAGTGATGTAATTTAGGACTATAGCCCATAAGAGGAAGGAAAAAAAAGGACCTCGTCCTGAAGACTCTCCCGTATTGATCTCTTTAGTACGAGATTGAATACATACCGGATTTAAAAGATCTTTAGATCCTCTCTTGTATTGATTTTCTCGATATTGGATGGACACATGCTAGATGTCATATTTAGAAACACAGTCATATAAGGTATAGGTTTTGATGATAGAATTTTGAGCTATAACCTATAAGAAGAAGAAAAAGGATCCTTGAATCATTTTCAATACCGATTTTCTTGGTAGACTGGATACATATCAAAAGTCAAATATAAAAATTTAGCCGTAGAATATATGGTTTTAGTGATGAAATTTAGAGGTAACCTAGGAAAGGCCCATATTAATTTCTTTGGTACTAGATCATATATATGTCATATGTCAAATTTATTAACATAACAGTACAAGATATGGTTTTAATGATAGAATTTGGAACAATAACTTATAAAAATAAATGACCCTTGGCTCCTCTCTAGTACCGATTTTCTTGGTACTAGATTAGATACATAACAAATATAGCTATACAAGATGTGGTTTTGATGATAGAATTTGTGGTGCTAACCAATGCCAAAAAAAGTAGGTACTGGAACTTATACATGTCAAATGTCAAATTTACAAGCAATACATACAAGATACGGTTTTAATGATGGAATTTGGGACGGTAACCTATAAGGTGAAGGGAAAAAAAGACCCCTATATACCCTTCGTATTGATTTTTTTAGTATTGGATTAGATAGATGACAAATGTCAAATTTACAAACATAATCGTCTAAGATGTATTTTTGATGATAAAATTTGAGACTGAAATGAATAGGGAGGAAAAAAGAAAAAGATCATTGAATTTTTCAATACCGATTTTCTCAGTATTTGGTTTGATGCATGTCAAATGTCAAATTTACAATCGCAGCAGGACAATGTATGGTTTTAGTGATGGAATCTAAGACGGTAACCTACAAGGGGAAAGGAAACAAGACACGAAGACTCTCTAGTATTGATTTCTTTGGTATTGAATTAGATACATGTCAGACGTCAAGTTTAAGAACATAATAGTATTAGATACAGTTTTAATGATAGAATTAGGAGATTTAACCAAAAAAAGGTAAAAAGAAAACGATTATTAGATCCTCTCCAATACCGATTTTCTCGGTACTGAATACATGCCAAATGTCAGATTTAAAAGTATATCCGTTCAAGATATAGTTATGATGATAAAATTTGGACAGTAACCTCTATGGGGAAAAATTGATCTTTGGATCTTCTCCCGTACCGATTTTCTTGATACCGAATTAGATACATGTCAAATATTAAATTTGCAAGCGTATTGTTTATCCAATTCTATATTGGGAAACTGAATATGAACAGAAACCTACCAAAATATTTGGGGGAAAAAAAGAGAAGCAGATTCTTACCTTCATGGTTTTGCTCCCCCGGCTGACACAAGTACAAACACAAAAAGAAAAAACAATGAGTAATCCAATAAAATATATTATGCTTAAGTTCAAAAGAAATTCTTCTCGATGAAATTATCATCCAAGTACCTTTCTTCTCGATCTTGAACAGACAAGCTTGACATCTTCTCCAAAATAGAGCCCAACTCCCTGTAACAAGCAAAATGTCACAAACTTTGAAAATGAAACTATATACCATATAACAGTAAAAAAAAATTGAATATTGTTTAACAGTAATTAATAGCCAGCTTTTTGTCCTAGAATACCTATTTTGAAATTCTTAACCTAGCTGATTGTTCTAAAGAGAAATTTTTACTTAAATTCTACTTAACAAATGAATTGTCCTAGAATATCTATTCATATTTTACTGTTTTAGAAAATTTACTGATTTCAAAATCTCAACAATCTATTAAATTTTCAAATTATCTTAAATTATAACTCGTGATTTTTTAGTTCAATAAGCATAATCTAACTAAAAATTTCTCTATTCTCTAATTATCAATTAAAAACATATAATAGCATGCTGATAAATGCATATAATTAATTAAGATATGAATATCGAGTTACAAATTATACTCATTATGGGAAACGAAGACGGATGGTTTTCCAGTGGGAGAAAACATAAGAAGGGCAAGATCAACGTCACACATTATCCCAAGTTCTTTAGCCTTCTTGAGAACACCTGGTTTGCGCTTTGAAAATTTTATCAGCCTTTCCTCCCTAGTTTCCACTCTCCGGATTGCTAAATTCCTTTTTGCCATAATGTTCTCTTTCCTTCTCCTTTTTTTGTTCTCTGTCTAATTTGTGCTTGATTTTGAGTCCTTTTGAAGAGCAATGATGGTCAATATAAAGCTTTAAATCATGATTTACTTTTCCAATGAACTTAACTGTTATTATTAAGGAAATCTGACCACTCTTAAAGTAATTAATATGCACATAATCTCCGTATTACTTTTTTATGCCTAATTATAGTTAACATTTTTTAGGGTTTATTGCATCAATACCATACACAAATACTCAGTATTTAAAGCAACATTTTTTATTTTTTTTTTAACATTTTCTTTAACCATTTGCACATTTTAAAAATAAAATTTTCCTTTTGCTTTACAATAAATGACTTCAAAACGGTCAAAGGATCCTGACAACATATGCATCCTTAATTGGATAATGACATAGAGAATCCTTTAGGAGGTTTCAAATTAAGGATTGGAATCTGAATTTCTCAATATTGTAAAAAGCAATCCACTTAAATTAACTTTAATAATTATGACTCTTTTCTCATGAACAATTTTATCTTTGCCTCCACACTTTTTTTCTTGTGAGATTCCAAAAGGAATGAGATAATTAATACGAAAATACAAGATATATAATGAACTAAGTATTACTTTGTTAACATACGCTCAAACAATTTTTATAAAACTAACTAATCATTTTTCAACCAAAATAAACCATTTTTTAAGGACCAGAAGTAACCATTTTAGAGCAGGCCCGCAGCAATCAACTTTCGAAGCAAATGCAATATTTGACATAATTTAACGAGGATACTGTAACCTGAAGTTAAAAGGCAATAAATTGAATGTCAAAGAACACAGCCATATTTTCCATTTGAAATAAATGAAAGTAGGTGGGGACACTATATTTGGGTCGTGAATCCTGCCATTGTAAGTTAGCACATAGAACTAGAAAAGGTGACTGAAAACCTTGCACTTGCGGTGTCAAGTTGAGTCTGTCAAATCCACTGCTCTGCCGTTGAACAAAAGAGGGACTGTAACTGGGTATACACAAATCATAAAATCTTTTTAAATTTTAATTATTTAATACGATTGAATATTATATGGCATAATATTCGATCCCATTTGGTTTAATTTTTATGTTATGTTTGTTTTCTTATTCTATTAAATGCACTAGGAAATTGTAAAATTGATTTTGGGGCACATAAAGTTTTTGGATGGCATAGTGCAAGAATTATATTTTGGTATAAGTCAATGAGCAATGAACAATAAACATTTTATAAATCTTTTCAACAAGTGTTAATCATAGTTATTGGATTCATAATTTACGAAATGTTCATTGTTCATTGAATATATCATGCCAAACAAGTATATTTCCATTTAAAGATGCATTTCGTTGTCTATTTTATTTTTTATTTTTTTTATGTGTTGATTTGTTTGCGAAGCATTTCGAGAATCTGGACCTGGAATGTGGCCTTGGGCCTATAGGTTTAAATTTGTTTTTTGCTTTTTCGTGTATTCCAAAAAAAGTTTCCCCTTTTTCTTTTTTAGTATTGTAATAAGGTATCGCACCAACAGGAGGAATTAAGTTGGGTATTATCCCATTAATTTAGTTTGTTATCAATAAGAGAAATTTTTATCCTCGTAGTTAGTTTGTTGCAGATTGATTTTCGCCTAGTCTTTATCTTAGGATTTATTTCTATCTTCTTGTTATTGATCATATCTTTTAAGAATGATTCATATCTATCTCTCCGTAAGTTGTAAAGCTACAAAAGCCAGACAAGTCCAATGAATAAAGTAAGCAATTATTCAGTAAACTCACGTTTGTTTTGGGAGGCCCAGGATACCTCGAATAACCCTAGAAACTATCACCATAGGTAACCAAAAGAAGCATGATCCTGCTTCCTTATCGGCTCACCGCCCTCAAACACGATCCCAATCCCAAACCCGTAACATTTTGGTATTAGAGTCAGGTTCGACCATGGCTGACTAGAGGTTGGAACAGTTAGAGAATGAGGTAGGATCCTTGGGTACGAGTCAACTCGAGTTACAAAAATGCTAAGAAAAAATGCTACAGCAAATGTAGGAAATGTTGCCTATCATTAACTCTCAGGTGCCTAACACTGGAGGAAGCAAGGATGGTTCAGCAAGGGGAGATGGCGAAGGAGAATCCTCCAATCATGACAAGGGGAAGGGTCCATTCCGCCATAAGTCTGGTCATTCCACAACACTAAAGTTGGCCAAACTTCACTTCCCTAAATATGAGGGGGATGATGATCCAACGAGTTGGATTTGTCGGGTGGAGTAGTTTTTTCGTTTTCAAAACACCCCTGAAAGGGAGCAAGTTCATTTGGCAGCATATCATTTAGAGAGAGAGGTTCAACTATGGTATCAATTGTATCGGGAAGGCAATGGCAATTTAACGTGGGATTCCTTGAAGGAAGGATTACGCATTCGTTATAGGCCAACTCTTTACGATGATTTTTTTGGCTATCTTACCAAATTGAAACAGCATGCATCGGTTAGAGACTATCAAACACAATATGAAAGGTCGTTGAACAAGGCTGGTAAACTATCAGAAGCACAACATATTGGAGGTTTTGTAAGTAGACTGAAGGAGAGTATTCATACCAGCATGCAGGCGTCTAGACCATTGTCGTTCATGGCAGCAGTGGATCTTGCGAGGTTGTTTAAAGCCCAACATACTTTTCAGCGGTGACCTATCATCACAGATACCCGAAGAGCCTTGGATTCCCCAAGCTTTCCGCCACTTCCATCACTGTCTCTATCTAGAGCTCAGAACCCCATCATCAAACACCTCAATCCTACGGAGATTAGGGAAAGGTGTGCACGTGGACTCTGCTTCAACTGTGACGAGAAGTTCACTCCGAGGCACAAATGTAAGAGACTTTTTCTTATCGATGGATGCTATGAGGAAGAAGAGGAACCTCCGGATGAGGAACACTGGGCTGCAATATAGGAAGAAATTCCAGAAATTTCTCTCCATGCAATAGGGGGAATGCCGAACCTTCAAACAATGCGCAGCAGAGGAATTATTCAAGGCAAAAAGATGGTTGTACTGGTGAACTCAAGCATCACCCATAACTTTTTGAATGAAGATGTGACAAAAGAATTGGGTCTCTTACCTACTAAGGCAACCAAGTTTGATGTGGTTGTAGCTAATGGAGAAAAATTATCCATTAGTGTTTTTACAGATCTTTATGTTATCTGTTTGGTTGCTAAGCCTATTGAAAGTGAGAAATGAAGTCATCTTAATCCATGTGATTGCAATATGAAGTACTTTCTACCTTTTTATGGCCTTTTGTGGTTATATTGATTCTAAGAAATGGAATCTAGGAGTTTTTTACCTAATGTACATTTAGCCTATCCTTAATAATTTTGTAATTAGATATCATCGTAATCTTTTATGGTTGGACTCCTATTTTAGTTTTTGGTGGAATTTCACTACATTTCATTGGTGCTGATAATGCATAAAAGACGAACTGGAAACATTCTTTTTTAGTATGATGCCCTTGAATCATCGATTTGTCTGTGCTCACATTTTTTAGCTAGGTTATCATGTAAGCTCTAAAAACATTAAAAACAATGTTTGTTACGGAATCATTTTTATTTGTGGCTGCTATATTTTTATATTTAAATTAAATTTTGTTTATGCCTTAAATGTGTTTGCTGAGCTGGAGACCGGGCCTAGGAGAGATCTGCACAGGGGAGAAGAGGTCAGCTAAGAGTCGTCGGAGGGGATGTTCCGATGCTTTTGTTAGTGTGTGGTAAAGTGCATGGGAGTAATGATGTTCCCTTTAAATTAGGTCCAGAAGCTTCTTTTTTCAGAATGTGCACCTGAGTCTGTTTATAGGGCTTCGAGGCGGCCTTTCACCCAAGGCGATGATGACGTGGAGTGCCAACTTGGTTAGGCAATGATGCTTAGGGAGCCCAGCTAGGTGGCCTGAGGTCATCTGTTTGTGTTTCACCTTGCTGTCTTGGTTAGGGATCGTCTATGTATGAGGCGGCTTTTCCCCTAGGGTGGTGATAGTGGAATCCAGCTTGGTGGGGCAATGATGCCTAGGAAGCCCAACTTGGTTGGGCAATGATGCCTAAGAGGACCAGCTAGGTGGCTTGGGGTCATCCGTTTATGTTTCGCCTTGCTGTCTTGGTTAGGGGTCGTCCGTGTATGAGGCGACATTTCCTTTATAGCGGTGATGATGTGGAATCCAAGAGCCTGGATCCTTTGTGTCGACCTGTTTGCCTACCCTTATGACGATCTACGTGTCATCTCTTCATTGGGCGTGTATTTTTTAGTAATATCAGAGGCCTCCCACTTCCTTGAGTACATTTATGTGCTCAAAGAAGTATTGCAGGGCTCAGTTTTTAATGAAAGGGATAATGTACCGTGTTTTAACAGAGCCGAGCTGAGCACATGTGGAGCAATCCATCTGCTCGGCCTTGGAGAGATAAGTCCGCGCACGAGTGGAGTTGGGTCTATCTGCTCGGACTTTAGATAGAGCAATCTATTTGCTCGGCCTTGGAGAGATGAGTCCGAGCATGAGTGAAGCTGGGTCCATCTGCTCGAACCTTAGAGCTTGTGGTCGAGCACGGGTGGAGCAATCCATCTGCTCAGCCTTGGAGAGATAAGTCAGAGCACGAGTGGAGCTGGGTCCATCTACTCGGACCTTGGAGCTTGTGGCCTAGCATGTGTGGAACAATCCATCTGCTCGGCCTTGGAGAGATGAGTCTGAGCACGCGTGGAGCTGGGTCCATCTGCTCGGACCTTGGAGCTTGTGGCCGAGCATGTGTGGAGCAATCCATTTGCTTGGCCTTAGAGAGATAAGTCTAAGCACGAATTGAGCTGGGTCTATTTGCTCGGACCTTGGAGCTTGTGGTTGAGCACGTGTGGAGTAATCCATCTGCTCGACCTTGGAGAGATGAGTTCGAGCACGAATGGAGTTGGGTTCATCTGCTCGAACCTTGGAGCTTGTGGTCGAGCACGTGTGGAGCAATCCATTTGCTTGGCCTTGGAGAAATTAGTCCGAGCGCGAGTGGATTTGGGTCTATCCGCTCAGACCTTGGAGCTTTTGGCCGAACACGTGTGGAGCAATCCATCTGCTCGACCTTGGAGAGATAAGTCCGAGCACGGGTGGAGCTGGGTCCATCTGGTCGGACCTTGGAGCTTGTGGCCGAGCATGTGTGGAGCAATCTATTTGCTCAGCCTTGGAGGGATGAGTCTGAGCACAAGTGGAGCTGGGTCCATCTGCTCAGACCTTGGAGCTTATGGGCGAGCACTTATGGAGCAATCCATCTGCTCGACCTTGGAGAGATGATTTTGAGCACGTATGGAGCAATCCATCTGCTCGGCCTTGGAGAGATAAGTCCGAGCACGAGTGGAGCTGGGTCTATCTGTCTTTTAGGCCCATAGAGGATGTTTTCTTGTGACCCAACTATGTTTTTGGCTTCCTTCTTGGGGCCAATCTTTTGGGACACATGGCATACGTCAGCATTCATAAATGCTAATAGCCGTTTTCCATAGGTGACGACGTTCGATAATGATTGAAGCCTTTGGGAAGTAGGACAACGCCTTGGAGAGGTGAATGACGCCTAGGGGAATGAAACATCCCCTAGAGAAGTGGGATGGTTTTTTGGGAAGTGCAAAATTAGCCTCGAGCTGCTAAAGGGTCACTTCCTCAACCGTCTTCTTTTAATGTCCTCGCTTGTTGTGTTTTTTCCCCTTTATAAAGAGGCTTTTTCTCTCTTCCTTCTTCCCTTTAAATCAGTGAGAAATATTTTGAGAGCCCTCATCCTTGATCTTCCTTTCTGAGAGTTTTCATCCTCATACTAAGTTGTTTCGAGTGTTCATCCCCGTTCCAACCTTCTGAGAGCCTTTTTTACCTTTACTTTTAGAGTCTTCATCCCAGTTGGTGAGAGCCTTCGTGCTGATTTTTTCAGAGGCTTGGTGTTTAGTGCTTGTTGTCTGCTTAGGTCGTTCTGTGGTGTGAGTGCTCGGTAAATGAGGCGTCTAGAGTTTTTCGGAGAAGGGAGTTTCCTGAGGAGCTATCTTTTGGTGGAGTAGATTCCGAATCCTTTGGACTTTAGTGAGTTTATGCCCTCCATCTCTTTTTAAATATGTCTTTCTTTGATAAGTATCGTGATCAGGCTAGTAGTATTAGCGTAAGCAGTAAGAGTAGCGTAGATGAAAGTAGTAGTGATAGTTTCGAGGAGTCGAGGTCGTCCACGTCATCTTCAAAGAGTGAGACCCGAAAAAAGGCCGTGGAGAAGGAAGGCCATTTGGCAATGGTGTCATATGTCCTTGTGGTGGAAGAGTCTGAAGAGGACTCTTCCTCTGGGGATGAGACCCTGGTAGATATCAGGAGGACCTCGAGTGGAGAAGAGAGGGAGAAGTGGAATTATACTGCCAATGAGGTCCCCAGCCAATTGAAAGATGAGGACCTGGAGGTGATCCGGATGACGTACCGCATACCGAGCTGGTATGATCTTCGTCTGGCTGGGGAAAGGGAGAAGGCTTGCGACCCTCTACCGAGCCGTGCACCCTATGAATTATGTGTATATGAACACCACATGAGGGTTAGGTTTCAGTTCCCCCTTCACCCATTCTTTCGTGTCGTTCTTCGATACTTCGATATCGCGCTGTGTCAGCTAGTGCCGAACTCGGTACAGCTGATCATGGCTTTTATCTGTGTCTGCTTGGAAGTGGGTGGGCCAATAAACACGGATATTTTCAAGGCCCACTTCCTGATTAATAGGTATGGCCAGACCAGCTGGGTGGTCTTCAGCACCTGACCGAAGAGGAGGCTGCTGAATAGGACTCCATCGTCGATCAAGAGATGGAAAAAAAAAATTTTCTTTATCAGTTCTGCCAAGGACTTCGGCCTCCCTCACTTGTGGAGCATGGACCAAACCGGGAAATGTAAGAAGATGGGTCTTTGTCCGAGCGAGAAAGAGGTCGTGGATGCTATGATGGAATCGCCGCTTGACGTTGAAGTCCTATACGATAATGAGGAGCTGGTGAGGCGCGGCCTATGCCTTCCATGCCCTGAGTCCTCGCTCAAGAGTGGTAAAGATTCGTACCTTTAATACTTGTAAATTTCTACTTTGCTTTCTATACCTCATAGTTTCACTTATGCATTTTTCCTTTTTTGAACAGAGATGGACGCCATGGCACGTGCCCAGGAGCAGGCGAGGAAACTTGCCATGGAGAAGAGAAAGGCCACCTTGGCCAAGAAGCGGCAGGCCTCGAGCTCGAGGACGAGGAAGAGGTCTCGCACCTCTACTCCAATAAACTCGGAGAGCCCTCCCCAAGGCCCTCTTCAGCTAGATTCGGTGCCAATGACCAACTAGGCCTTAAGGGTCGATGACTCCGTTTTTGCACACTCACGGGTGGCACAGGAGCAATTGATTATGAAGATCCCTCCTTGGGATCTCCAAGAGCTGTCCCGGAGGCCTACCAAGAGCCTTTGCTCGGTTGCGGAGGCCGTTGCCTCCCAAGTATTCCTCTTTCCTTAAGGGATCAGCTTTATCTTTTCCTAAGGTTGAGATACCTCGTTCTTTCATAGGACAAGATCATGAAGTCAGAAGTGCCTTCCTTGCACTCGAGAGTTGTAATACCTAGTGGTCCGCTGCTGATAGGCCACTAGTCAGATTTGAGCTTTATCTCGTGCTTTGTCAAGGAGATCAATGTTCATACGAAGAGCTTCATCATTGCTTTTTTCTTCAAAATTTTGTATTCGGAGTGACAGTACTCTGATTTCCAAAGGGATGACGGCTTCAGAGCCGCAAGTCATGAAAAAAAGGGTTTCACCCGTGGGTGCTCGGGCGGTGGTCCTATAGGCCCAGAGGATATTCGATAAGTGGCTCGTCCACTGTCGGTTTGCCTCATCCAGTCTTCTTTTTATGCCCTGCAAAAGAGTTCTGTTAGTTACTTCAGCCTGCCTGTTAGCTTGTAGGTATCCGACGAACGAGAAGCAGTGCTCGACATACAGTTCATTGTAAAATGCCTTGAACCGAGCACTATCGAATTATTTGTCGTTGTCCGTCACCAATACTTGAGGTATACTAAAGTGACATACTATTGATTTCTATACGAAGCCTTGGGCCTAATGGTCGGTGATGCTGGCTAGTGGTTCTGCTTCTACCCACTTAGTAAAATAGTCTATCGCCACTATAAGGTACTTCCGTTGGCCGGGAGTTCCGGTGAAGGGTCCGAGGAGGTCTATTCCCCACATGGCGAAATGAAGTGGGCTAGTGACTAGAGTAAGGGGATTCTTCAGCCTACGAGAGATGATGGCATACTACTGGTAACTTTTGCACTTCTTCACTAGCTCTAGGGCTTCCCCTCATATCCTGGGCCAGTAGTAACCTTAGCGAAGGATTTTGAAGGTGAGGGCTCGTCGCCCGAGGTGATTTCCACAGATTCTTTCATGGACTTCTCGGAGGGCATAAGGAGTCGTAAGACCTCTTTTATACAATTAATCGTTCAAAATTACATACTGTGCTGCTCGAAAGACACTTTTTCTGGCCTCGCTCTTGTTGCCTAGAAAATGTCCATCTCGCAAATACCCGAGATAGGGTCCATCCAGGTTTCCCTTTCAGCTATAGGAAATATGGTTGTTTCCTCAATGCTAGGTGCTGTGAGCGTTTCGAGGTAGACTGCCTGTGTGGTTTCGGGCTATCGAGAAGAGGCGAGCAGGGCCAGAGAGTCAACTTTTAAGTTTTCAACTCGAAGAATTTGGCTTATTCGAAACACTTTGAACTTAGTAGCAAGCTCTTTAGCCTTCGCTAAATAACAGGCGATCTTCTCTCCTCGAGCCTCGAACTCTCCATTAACTTGGTTCACCACTAGTTGCGAGTCACTGTATGCGTCCAGGGCTTCTATGAAAAGTACCCTGGCTAGCTTCATCCCTGCCAACAAAGCTTTGTACTCGGTTTCGTTGTTCGAGGCTCTGAATCTGAACTTCAAGGCGTACTCAATGGTGAAACCATCTGGACCACTCAAGATAAGCCCGGCGCCGCTCCTGGTATCGCTTGAAGATCCATCGACGTGGAGTGTCCATTGAGGGATCAAGTTGGTTTTGCTAAGAGCTGGATTAGGATCCTCTTGACTTTGGAGAGTGGTTTCCACAATAAATTCGGCTAAGTCCTGGGATTTGATGGTCGTTCGAGGTTGGTAAAGGATATCAAACTCGTCGAGCTCTACTAACCACTTGACCATTCTTTCGGAGACTTCTGGTTTGTGGAGCACTTGCCAAAGAGGCTGGTCGGTCAGGAAGATAATCGTGTATGCTTGAAAGTATGGCTTGAGCTTGCGAGCCGTGACTAGAAGTGCATATGCCATTTTCTCCACCGAAAGATATCTGGTATCCTTGTCGTGGAGAACCTTGCTCACATAGTATACGGGTTTTTGGACGCCCATTTTCTCCCGAATTAGGACCAAGGCCACCACCTCATGCCCCGCCGAGAGGTATAGGAAAAGTTTTTCACCCATGATGGGTTTGGTGAGTAAAAGGGGCGAGCCTAAGTACCTTTTTAGGTCCCCAAATGCTTCTTGGTAGTCCTCGGACCAGGCAAAGTCCCTCGCCTTTCTGATGGCTTTGAAGAATGGGAGATATTTTTCCACGGCTTTTAACATGAATTGACTCAAAACTACTATTTGCCCAGTGAGTCACTGAACCTCCCGCATGGTCCGGGGTGATTTCATCTAAGGATGGCTTCTATCTTTTCGGGGTTCGCCTCTATACCCCTTTGTGTTACCATGAAGCTAAGGAATTTTCCTCCGGTGACCCCAAAAGCACACTTAGATGGATTTAGCCTCATTTGATAGCACCTAAGGATTTTGAAGGCTTCTTTCAAGTTGCGTTTGTGATCTTTGGCTTTGATGCTTTTCACTAATATATCGTCCACATAGACCTCTATGTTTCGACCGATCTGTTCCCGAAAAATTTTATTTACCAATATCTGGTAGGTGGCTCTAGCGTTCTTCAATTCGAACAGCATAACTTTATAGCAGTAGGCCTATACATGAGAATCTGGTTATACCCAGAGTACGCATCCATAAAGGTCAGTAACTCATGCCTTGATGTTGGATCGACTAGTTGGTCAATTCTTGGCAAAAGGAAGTTGTCCTTTGGACATACTTTATTTATATCTGAGAAGTCGATGCAAATTCACCATTTTTCATTGGCCTTCTTTACCATCACCATGTTGGACACCCAATCTGGGTAGTGTGCTTCGCGGATAAAGTTGGCTGTGAGCAGCTTGTCCACCTCAGCCTGGACAGCGGCTTGTCGTTTGGGTGCGAACGACCTCTTCTTTTGGATGACTGGTTTATGGTTTGGGCCTACATTTAACGTGTGCATGATCACCTCTGAGCTGATCCCTGGCATGTCTACTGCGGACCAAGCAAAGAGGTCCTGGTTTCCTAGGAAGAGGGCGAGCAGAGGTCTCTTAAGGTCCTCGGGGAGATTAGAGCCAATCTGGATGGTCCGGGAGGCATCCTTTTTGAAAGGTACCGCGGTTAGTTCCTCCACTGGCTGGCCTTGTGGGTTCCTCCCTTTGTCTCTAACGTCATCCAACTTGAGCGGGAGGGCCTCCGTCCTTCAACCTTCCCTCACCGTGCTGAGATACCAAGACCGAGAGATCTGCTGTTCCCTCTAACTTCGCCCACTCCACCCTCAGTTAGGAACTTCACTTTTAAGTAATATGTAGAGACAACCACTTTGAGCCTGTTGAGGGTGGGTTGGCTCAAGATCATGTTATAGGACGAAAGCTGTCAGACGATCAAGAAGGTGGTCTGCACTGTGATTGCTTGCGGAGCTGTTCCTGCCGTCATCGAGAGGGCTATGTTGTTTTCTATAAACATCGGGCCCCTCAAAAAGCCATAGTGCGGGGTGGAGACAGGCTCTAACCGAGAGTCTCCCAACTGCATCTGTTGGAAGGCGTCATAGAACAAGATGTCGGAGAAACTCCCGTTGTCGACCAGGACGCGTCTGACCTTGTAGTTGGCCACGAGGAGTGATATGACCACAACCTTGTCATGTGGAGTCTGGACTCCTTCCAGGTCTTCGTCTGAAAAGGTCATGGTTGAGTTCGTCTTTCGTTTTTTGTGGAGTCTAGTAATTGAAGCTATGGTTCGGGAATAAGTCTTTTCGCGGCTCCCGAAAGTGCCTCCTGCTGCGGGCCCCCCACAGATGGTTGTAATGACCCTGGCCGTAATAGCCTTCGGTTTCTTCTGGCTAGGTTCTCCGCAGTTTGGCCCGGGACTCTTCCGAGTTGGTTGGACCATCATCTCCTGATTGGAGGGGCGTTCGGGACTCCTTTGGGGTTAGCCAATGAATTTCTCTAACGGGGGCTCGATGAATTCTTTTAGCTGCCCTCTGTTAATGAAGGTTTCTATTTGGCACTTTAGTGCCTGGTATTTCTATGTTGTGCCTGTAGTTTTTGTGGAAAAGACACCATTTTTCTCGTCCTTATTGTGGCGTAGTGGTTAGGGAGGCCACTGCAAGATCACCTTGTTCTGTATCTGTATTAGGACATCAGTTCTGGATGCATTGAGAGGAGTAAAGCTCTTGGAGGGTCGGGGGACCTTGGGTCTCTCCTCGCGGAAGGGTCGCTTGATGAATTCCTGACTCAGGCTGGCAGAGCCCTTACTTTTTCTTTCAGCATTCCCTTCCCCCTCTCTCTAAAATGCCTGGTCATCCTCTGTCAGCATGTATTTCTCGGCTCAGGCCAAGACTTCATTAATATCGTCGGGCGGCTGCCTAGTGAGTTTTGAGCTGAAGATCCCATACCTCAACCCGTTCTTGAAGGCCAGCACTTGGACACTGGGATCGAGGTCGAGGATTTCCCAGGTCACCGAATTGAACCTTGATATGTAGGCTTGGAGCTTCTCCTCTTTCAATTGGACGATATTGAACAGGGACTTCGAGGTCTTCTTGGGACCTTTACTGCTAAGGAAGTGTGAGGCAAATACGTAACTTAGCTCTTTGAATGTGTAGATGCCCCTTGGTTTCAAGTGAGAATACCACGTCCTGGTCGCCTTCTCAAGCGTTAGGGGGAAGCTCGACACATCACTGGATCAGAATGCCTGTGGAGTGCCATTGTGGTTTTATAATGTTGGAGGTGGTCCAGGGGGTCCATGGAGCCGTCGTAAGGTTAGAACTGGGGCATTCGAAAGTTCGAAGGGAAGGGAGCCTCAAAGACCTCCTGAGTGAAAAGAGGGTCCTGGACGTTGAGCTCGTCCATGACGCTGTGGCTACGGCCCTTGAGTGCTTCGTTGATTTGTCCCTCCATGTCCTCTATTCGCTTACCGAGGCCCTCGCTGCTCTTGGACGAGGGTCTTTCTCTGGGCTTGGCGATCCGGGGCGGGGAAGACTCCGCCGCAGAACATCCATTGACGAGGGGCTTAAGATTGGCCGAGCTGGTGCGACTGGGGTCTAGTCAGAACGATGCTGGGGAAGGCTGACGAGCTCCCTCGCGAACCTCGGCGGCTAGGTCAACCACTAATCAGGAGAGTTCTACGAATTGTGTTTGGACCGTTGCCACGTTGGAGCGTGCATCAAATTCGACTAAGAAACTTGACCCAGACCGATGGGTGTGAGTACTGGCCCCTGCTGCTCCTTTATCAGTGTCCCTGGCAGGGGTTTTGGGCGATAAGACAACAAATAAGTTCTTTAAATTTCTTCACTTCTACTGTTCAGTGAGAGATGGTGATTTCCCATGGACAATGCCAATCTGTTGATGCCAAAAATGTGTTTGCTGAGCTGGAGGTCGGGCAAAGAGGAGATCTGCACAGGGGAGAAGAGGTCAGCTAAGAGTCGTCGGAGGGGATGCCTTCGATGATGCTCGGATGCTTTTGCTAAGTGTGTGGTAAGATGCATAGGAGTAATGGTGTTCCCTTTAAATTAGGTCTAGAAGCCTTTTTTTTCGGAATGTGCACCTGAGTCTTTTTATAGGGCTTCGAGACGGCCTTTCACCCAGGACGGCGATGACGTGGAGTGCCAACTTGGTTGGGCAATGATGCCTAAGGGGCCTAGCTAGGTGGTCTGGGGTCGTCTGTTTGTGTTTCACCTTGCTGTCTTGTTTAGGGGTCGTCCGTGTATGAGTCCCCTAGGGCGGTGATGGTGGAATCCAGCTTGGTTGGGCAATGATGCATAGGAGGCCCAACTTGATTGGGCAATGACGTTTAGGAGGCCCAACTAGGTGGTCTGGGGTCGTCCGTTTGTGTTTCACCTTGCTGTCTTGGTTAGGGGCCGTCCTTGTATGAGGCGGCCTTTCCCCTAGGGCGGTGATGACGTGGAATCCAGGAGCCTGTATCCTCTGTGTCGACCTGTTTGCCCAGTCTTGTGATGGTCTATGTGTCGTCTCCTTATTAGGCGTGTATTTTTTAGCAATATCAAATTTGATTGTTTGTTTTGTTTTTCATTTTTCTAATTTTCAATTAGGAAGAAAAAAGAAAATTTTGGATTTGACAAAGTTTGTGGACGAGGGTGTTCGACAAGGTTGTTCAAGTTAAGCTTACTGGTATTAGACAAGCTCGCTACTAATATAACTCACTATTTCTCCTTGTCTATTTACTATAAAATGGTTATTAGCAATAATTTAGTGGGGAAGAATTTTGATCATTGATGTTTAGGCGCCTTAGTTAGCTAACCATTATGGGCCATTAGCAAACAAAGAAAGAGAAGCCAAAAAGGTATACCGGTATTGATGACACATCTCCATTTTTCAAGGACGCATGTTGCTCTACCCATAACCGCATCAATTAACCATTTTTATCTCTAAGTAGTACAGACCAGTGTTTTCAGAGGCGAGGGCGTTGGGCGAGGCGTTTTGCCTCAATGAGGCGAGGCGTAAGCCCCGAGGCGTTGGGGCGTAAGCCTTTTGAAACATTGGGGCGTTTTGATAAAATAATATTAATTAAATTATAAAAATATTAATTAATTAATTATCAATAAACTTTACTAACTTAAGACCTATGAATGAATATTTATCAAAATATTTTTACATAAATATCAAACAATTTGATGAAAATTTTAATCACATATGATATTATAGGTATATTATTATTTGTTGCATATGTATCCATTCAACATAGTGGTTCTATTTGTAATGACGTCCAATCAAAATGTCGAAAATTTAAAATTCTAACCTAAAAGGTTGAAAATCCAGGTAAGTCTTTTGAATCTTTTGAGATGTTTTGAATTTTTAATAAAATAATATTAATTAATTAATTAGAATAGTAAAATAAAAATAATTTAATTTTTAACTAATTAATTAATTTTATCAAAATTTAATACGTTACTAACTCATTATAGTCTGATAATTATAATTTTATAAATATTAATATATATTTATATATAAATTATATGAAGTATAACTTATATTTCTATATTGTTGTAATTTGTATGTGATTAATTAAATAGTTTGTAATTATTATTAAACTAAATAACATGTATTATATATTTATGAAGTGTAATAATATTATATTAGCAGCGTTAGCTCAGTGGTAAGGTTTATAATTATGACATATTTGGTCCTGAGTTCGAGCCGAGCCGCACGCTAGGGAAGATGAATTATTAGTAACTGACCAAAACGATGTCGTTTTGGTTAAATGGGCTGATATCAGTTGATCCAAAACGACGTCCTTTCATTCTGTTTGTTTACGTGTAAAATTAAATACATATAAAATAATATTTTACTTGTGTTTGAACTTTATGAAAATTGATGAAAACCAATTTTATGTTAAATAAGATTTTACATCAGGATAAAGTTAAGAAAAAACTTTAGTCAAAAAATGGCCTAAGTTAATTTACATCAGGTACGTATGTCACAGGCCACTCTTCTCTCCTTTTATATAAGAACTCTCCTCGTCCTTTATAAGAAAAGTAGATTCTGCAGCCATACTTTTAACTTGCTCAGGTACTCTCTTTTTCTAATGCCTTATTTTTTTCTCTTTCTTCCATAATCAGCCTTTTATCTCTTTCTACCATAAAAAAAAAAGCCAGATTAGGGGCTCTCCTTGTTTTTGGAAGATCCGGATATCACACAGAGGGGAGGGGGGAGAGAGAAAGTTGATGATGGGGTTTAACATTTTTCATCTTGGTGTCAAACCACCCTTAATTTTTCCCTTGATTCTCAAAGGGAGAAAATAGAAAAGAAAAGATAAACCGAAAAAAATTTGGTTGTTTTATAAATGGTATTAGGAAAATTTTGTATTTAAACTGTAATTTAAGAAGAAAGAAAGAAAATATTTCTTTTACATCCATTTATATAGATTTTCCTTATTTTCCCCTGAATTTTTCTCAGTTTGTGCAGAATGATGTTAGGATCAAGGGCTGGTGCTCTTGAACGGGACTTTTAGTTACCAATGGGGGGAATCATCAGTAAAGTAGCAATGACATTTGAGATGCTCATTTTTTAGGTATGCTCCTCATTTGTATCTCGGGCGTGTCGATGGACATTGAACAGGCTAGACCTCTCCTGCTTCTTGCATTGGATGATGGCAACTTCAATGAAGTGGTAAATCCACGCCTGGTGAGAATGGTAGCCTGTATTGCCGCCATCATTCACCATTCTGCTACAAAAGGTCCCAAAATAAGTCAGGTATTCAATTACATATTTCACTTGAATCACTTCCATGTGGTTGTTTTTATATGAAGTTTGGTTCATATATCACTACTTGAAAGCTCACTGGAGTGAGATATGTTGCTGGATGACTTAAAACGACGGTGTAAAGCCTAGGCAGAGCTCCATCTATACCTCAGGTGAGAGTTCAGACAGTTCATATCATGATGCCATGAATCCAATTAAGACAAGTAGCATATAATCAGGTGCAAAATTTCTCAGCAATATGAACCTTCTAGCAATGACTCCGGGGAGATGACCACTTCAGGGAACCAAAAGCGTTGCTTTAATAACGTTGAAAAGCCATGAAGCTTGAATTTCCATGTGTCTTTTGTATTTTTCCCCATTTTTGTTTTTGCTTCCTCCCTATTATATCCTACAATATCATTTCAAGAAAACTAAAAGTGAAGTCGGATTTTGCATCAACCAGTGATATTAATTTGGAGTATCATTTGTTTTCTGGATTGTATCTTATTGTCTTTCCTTTGTTGTTTGACAGTTGAGTGACTAAAATTACAATGAATTAATCTTCTCTTTTTAGCCTATGTTTTTTTAGTTAAATTCCAGCAACTAACAGGAAGAAGATGACTAAGTAGATTCGATCACTAAAAAGTTTCATAACCTTGGTCTGCGTGAGACTCTGCTAATGTCTTTATTACAATGGTAAGATATCTTTCCAGGAACTGTGCTTATCCTGATCTTAGCATGTTTCATTAAATTTCTTCAAACTATTGGGAAATATGGTAATGCAATGATGTAGAAGATGATTGATCATTTACTATGCTAATTATGAATGCTACAGTTCTGTAATGCTAACTAAGAGAGTTTTGCAGTTGCAGAGGCAATAGAAGCCTAATAGAATCACAACTTAGTAATGTAATTTAGCGCATGCAGGTACAATCATAAGATTAAAAATATTTTTATTATTTTTTTATATAAATGTTATTTATCAATTTTATCCCATCATTAAATTATTGTTTTATTAACCAATTATGACACTTTGAATTTATTCGATCCACAATGTCTTTAGAAAAATCTCGATTAAATGACATACACGTGTAAAATTCAATGTACTCGATTTATTAACTCACGCGTGTGTCTTAACCTCCTTGAAGAGCAGATTAATAAGTGCGTTGTACGTGTTGAGATGCTAACTTAGTGTGACTTCTTAAAAAAGCATATCAACATGTGCTTTAGTAATTGTTGAGATGTTAGTTACGTTGAAAAGAAAAATGTTGTTTTTCAAAATGTTTTAAAAAGGTATAATTTGTTATTTTTAAAATAAAAAATTCAAACTTATTGAATAAAATGTTAAGAAAATTACGATGAAAAATGAAAAATATAACTCACCCTAATGTTTTTGGCATCCAGAGTAAGAATGTATACCTCAAATAGTAAAATTTACGATTTTTCCCTCTTCAAATGCATAAACAAGGTATCAATGGTAATGCATGGATATTAAATAAGGACTTGTCCATTTAAAATCTGAAATATTATAATAAGAAAAGAAATAAATCTCATGAAAGAGACTTAAGAAGGCAAGTCAGTTATGAGATTTTGTATTTTCTTCAACTTGCATGATTTTAGACCAAAGAAAAATTACAAATGTTGTTTTATATCCTACAAATTTTAAAGGAAAAAAATAAAAATAAAAATTGAAAAGTAAAAAAACATTTTATTTCATTTGAAAATAGAATAACTCAATTTAAAAAAATAAAAATCTTTTTTTTTGTTGTTGTTTATATATCTAATAAAAGTTGCTCAATAAGAAAAATCAGTAATGAGCATGTGTATTTCTTGAGTTTTGACAAAGTATAAGTGTCTTTTCGCATTGAGGTCAAAAGGAACTTGACCCTTTAGTCTCAACATATTTAGTAATTTTATATATTAAATTTAATAAAATATAGTTTTATTATGAGGTATTCTACATGTATTTTTTTTCATACATTATTTATCCATTAAAATCCATGGATAAGCATAAAGGATCAGTACATGGTACAACAAAAAATACATTTCTGAGTAAGAACCCAAGGAATCACGCCACACAAACGCAAAACAATTTTTTTCAATCCTTTCATACCACTATTGAAATTTTTTAATGTTACTAACAGATTTCAAAACAATTACCAATAAATCTCCTTAAAAAATATCAAAATCTTACTGTATGTTTCCACTGTCTCTTTAGCTCAAAATCCACTTACAAATAAAATTTTCAACCCTTTGCCCATAGACTATCACAATTCTAACACTATTGTACATGGGTAGATACGAGTCAAGCAGAATCCGAGTTGAGGGGTGTTCGAGCTCGGTTCGTGAGAAAAAAATTTATTATAGAAAAACACAAGCCGAGCCTGAAATAAGAAAACTGAACTCGAGCTCAGCTCGTAAAGTAAAACACAAGCTCGAGCACGGCTCGCAAGTAACTCAATTCATTGATTTTAACTAGTTCAAACTTGAATTCGAATCAAAATTTTCAAAATAAAATAAATATATATGTTTTTTTATATGTTTCCAACAACCGGCAAAAGAATGATTTGAAAAAAAAAAATGAGTAGTGTTTTTCGAAATAAGTAAATAAATTTATTTTTTATAATATATTAAATATATAATATATATATAATATTTATTTAATTTATTAATTAAATCGAATTAATTTTTGAGTTAAATTTGATATTACTCCATCTTAAACATGACTGGATATATTAATAGAACCAAAATCACAATTCCAACTTAAACCCAATCAAGTTTTGAATTCAAGGAATGGCTCAACACAGTCCACCCTTGTCAGACTGGAGCACAAATGCTAGTTAGATCCAAAAAGGCAAAAGTTACAAATTTGGTAACTTCCCCCCAATTTCCTAAGTAGCGAGCACTCGACGGGAAAATCAGATCGTGTACCAACAAGATCAACAATTAAATACGACAGAACGGAGAGAGTGACACCAAAAGATTGTACTCCGTGACGTGCCCAATACGATATTTATATAATATATACCCTAACTTTTCTTCTGATTTTGATTTTTCATTTTTACCTGAGTCACTGTACACACAAATCTGCTAGGGCGGGAACAACATGCCCGTAAGTCTCTCTGCCCTCTCTTTTCTCCCTCTCCGTTTTTCTCTAGGCTTTCATTTTTGAATTTCGAAAAACTGCGAGCACTCTCTCTCCTTGCTCAGAAGTGAAATTTCTAGGTTTTTTTTTTCATTTAACCCTTTCTCTCAAATTCTCAGGAGCCAAACATGAATCTGCGGAAAGGCTCTAAGGTATGGGTAGAGGACAAGAACTTGGCTTGGGTTGCAGCTGAGGTTATCGATTTTGCAGGCAAACAGGTCCAAGTGGAAACTGCTAATGGGAAGAAGGTCAATATTTTGCTTTTAAGTGTGTTTATTTTTCTAATTAGTGGATAATTAGTATATATATATTTTTTTCTGCTGTTGGTGTAGGTTTCAGCTTCTCCGGAGAAGCTGTTTCCTAGGGATGCTGACGAGGAAGAGCATGGTGGAGTTGATGATATGACTAAGTTGACGTACTTGAATGAGCCTGGTGTGCTTTATAATCTCGAGAGGAGATATGCTCTTAATGATATTTATGTGAGTGAATTTCACCCTTTCTCTGTGTATATAGCCATATAGGTGCACGTGAATTTCACTTTGAGTAGTTAATGTGTCTTCTTGTTGGAGATTGCTATTTAAATGAAGGAGTTTTGTCAGTTTTATACTGAATTATGGTTAATTTGGACTTAATTATGGTGCTTTGAGGAAACTTGTTTATCTAGTGTTCAGGAGAGGATGATGAGAAATTATTAAACTTAAGGACTTTAAAGCGGTGGCAATCACGAAATTATCTGAAATCTATTAAGAAAGTTATTGAATTTAGGGTCTAAGCCTGAATTTGACATCTGACATGCCAAGTTGGGCACATTTAATTTGAGTTTGGATTACATTGATGTAATGGTATTATAGATGTACATTACAAGTTAAGTTATTTGTGCCTAAATTCCACTTCCGGTTAAACTGCTGCTCATAAATGCCCGCATATAAGTCCCATGAGTTAATGCAAAAACGAGTCATTTCCCCCCTAGATAACACTTGGATGGAGGATCTAGTTTAGTTTCTTTTAAGGTATGCCAATTGCCAAGCTGGCACTTTTGCAGTTTTTGGTTTTGGCTGCAATGATGGTGAACCACGGTGACAGTTGATCTTGAAATGCAGTTTTCTAGGCCCATTTCTCTCACTATCCTCTGAAATGCTGTAGCAGCTGAATAGCAGCTCCATTTGGTGCTGCCTGTGTTTTTCAAACACTCTCAAGTCATTCTATTAAGCTTGATTTGGTTGCCTTAGCCTGTACATCATTTGTATTACTTAAAAATGTGTGGATTTTCTCTTCTAGATATCAAGATAGACCTTTTTTTCCCATCCAGATGGTACTTATTTTATCTTTTTTTGAAAGTAAAAAGGGGTTGAAGAGGGCTTGAACCCGCTATCTCAAGTTGTGCAGACACCTTATCCAATGAGCTAACAAGCTCATTTTACCCTACTCCCATCTCTGTTCCAAACGACACGTAAATGGTGCTTTATTTATCAATCAGATATTGTTGGTCGGTTGCATTTCTTTCAACTTTAATTATATTATTAATCTTAGTAATCTTTCAATGGTCAGCTCCATTTAAATGATGTTATTAAAGCCAATCAGCTAGTTAGATACTTTATTACATTATCATGCAGGCTTTTATTGTCATTCATATGGCTTGATCTATGACAGCCATAATTTTGATCTCCATCCCCTTCCCCAAATGAGGTGATATCATCTGTGTATTTTTTTTTGGGTTGGGGGGGGGGGTTTGTGTGTGTGAGTTTCTTGGTGGGATTTTCACATGTTCTTGAAATTCTTATTTGAAATTTCCTGGATTATGAACTGTCTTTTACTCAAGTTCTTTTTCTTTGTTTCTTTTATAGACATACACAGGAAGCATTTTGATAGCTGTTAATCCGTTTACAAAGCTTCCTCATCTTTACAATGTGCATATGATGGAGCAGTACAAAGGTGCTCCCTTTGGCGAGCTAAGTCCCCATGTTTTCGCCGTGGCTGATGTATCATACAGGTAAATGATTTTGATTGTTTGCATGGTAATTGGTACTGACCTGTGATACATTTTACTACCTGTGACCTGATTCAGTTAACTTCTTTTCTGTTTTATAATCCAGAGCTATGATTAATGAGGGTCGAAGCCAATCTATACTTGTTAGTGGAGAAAGTGGGGCTGGAAAAACCGAGACAACAAAACTAATAATGCAGTATCTTACTTATGTTGGTGGCCGTGCCGCTGGTGATTACAGAACTGTTGAGCAGCAAGTTCTTGAAGTAAGAGTTAACTTCAGTAAATTTGTACTTCACACACTTTTCTGTTATGTTTTCAAGGAAAATAATTTTAAAAAATCTAATATAGTTCTTGAGTCAACTATTGCCACTGTTTGTAGAGGAAGTTTTCTTTTGCTTTATCATTTTTTTAGATATGAAAACAGCCAAGCAAATATGGTTTCAGCCAATGGAGATTTTGTTTAGGAAGGACCAGTTATTCACACTTTTGAGTTGAATCATGGCGAAGTTGATCCAAACTTTTTATCTTTTTTTTTTCTCTTACATGTTGCTAATTCTACTGTCTTCTTTTCCAGTCAAATCCACTCTTGGAGGCATTTGGTAATGCAAGGACTGTTAGAAATGACAATTCAAGGTGGGCTATAGGATTCATTTTATAAAAATATTACTATTTTTTTCTATCATAATTAATTTATCTGTTTTTTTGGTTTGTTGTATAAGGTGTTGCATTGTGATTAAGATCCTTAATGTATTACAATTTTTATTTTAAAGTTATCTGGATGGATGCCCTATTGCAAAATTTTCATTAAAAGACTGTTTAATAGATGATTAATTTGATAAGGGTAAAGAGGATGCTTTAACTTTTTCATCCCACCCTTGCTTATCAAAAAAAAAAAAAAAAAAATTCATCCCACCCTTATCCCTCCCCCCACCGTTAAGTGTTCTAGTATCAACTTGGTGTGGATTATTTGAAGAATAATACATGCATAGACAAACACATGTCTATATATATATATATATATATATATATATATATATATATATATTATAGTGAGTTTTTGATATTTATTTATCTGTACATCATGTTGGAATGCAAAATGATTTTACTTAAACAGGCTAAAACCCATTTGAATTATGGTTAATAATATCATGTTGTCTTGGTGCAAATATCTGATGCGTCAACCTAGCAATATTTCCTGTAAAAAAAACCCTAGCAATATTAAACAGATTGCAGTTGCATGTGTCATCAAACTAATTGTACATCGAGTCATTCTTTAATCGAGGGTGAAGGACTTCTTGAAGACTTTTCACGTCAAGTGGAAGTTTTGCTTACTGCACAGTCATCCCATAAATGACTGAACTAGGGGAAAAGTTTGGGCCCTATAAATAGATTGAGAACATGACATGAATGGAAAAGTGGCAGAAAATTCTACAATATAGAACAAAATTGGATATTGTTATGAGCTATGATAAGCTAGAAAGGAAAAAAAATAGGAAGTGTGTAGACATAAATGTAGATAATGATATGAAGGAGGACGGCATCTTTGGAGGAAATGGTCTATGTTGAAATCAGCAATTTTTAATTTTCATTTACTATAATTTCTTCTTTGTTTAGTCGTGAGAAAAAAAAGGAGACTAATCCTTGTGCTTTGATCTTTACTCTTCTGGTTTTCTTTTAATAATTTAAATTTATTTATTAATTAGTCAAGGAAGATATCTGTTTGCTTACCCTATATTCTTTATTTGTGGCAGCCGTTTTGGCAAGTTTGTTGAGATCCAGTTTGATGCGAATGGTAGAATATCTGGTGCAGCAATCAGAACTTACCTTCTGGAACGGTCCCGTGTAGTTCAAATAACAGATCCTGAAAGGAATTATCACTGCTTTTATCAGTTGTGTGCATCTGGGATGGTAATCTCTTTCTCTGTATATCTATCTACGTTAGTCACTGCTTGTGTTTTATGTTTCTTAGTGCATCAATTGCTTACTCTATAGATGCACAATATGCCAACATAGGTGTGTACAGTGGCGGAGCCATTGTCACTCAAATCTTAAATATGTAATGTTACATATAATTGGTCTTTAAAGATTTTTTGAGTAGTAATTGATTTTGACCCACTAGTAAAAATGAAAGTGGGGTCAATATGTTAATACAAGTTTATGGTTCTAGTAGTATGTAAAAGAAGTTTATAAAAAATGTAAATGTAATTATAATACATAAAAACATGAGATCACGTGCTTACTGGTGTTCCTACTATGGGATTTTATTTTGAAAGAGTAAACCACAAACACAAACATGTCTCACCATGAAGACAAACTAACGAGGCTTTTTGTGTTCTTGTGCAGTGTCTTTTTTGTTTTTTCCCCTCTTTTGTTTGTTAAGTAGGAAGGAAAGAAATTTAAGTAAACAAACAAAGAGAAATAGGAAACAATATTCTGTTGGGAATTATATTCCGTTGTACAAAATTAATTTTATCAATTGGAAATGATGTTATGAAATTAATCACTTAAAGAAATATTAACTTATATAATTCAAGTGTGTTAGACTTGCTAATTTAGTCTTTATTTCCATTTAGTTTTACGTGAGTTTCTCTATTACATGCATGAATTATTGTTTAGGAAAGAACTAAATGTGAGTAAAATATTTGTCTTTGATTCAATTAATGAACAATTTTTCAAAATAAAACCAAAATTGGAGCAACCATAACTTCCCAAGAACTAGTTCTGATGATAACATGCAAAATTATTCAAACAAAATTCTTTTACAATTTTATGTATGCATTCATAGTTAGAAAATAATATAACGATATTTTTATTCAAAAAAAAAAAAAACTCATTAATTACTACTACGTTATCCCCCCCCCCCCCCCCCCCCCCAATTAAAGGTCTTGGCTCTGCCACTGGTATGCATGTCTATAGTTTGCTATTTAATACTATAGTCAACCATGCATGTTGTGATGATACTCTAATCATTTGGACCTTATTCATGTGTTAATATTTAGTGCTAGAACTTTCAAGCTTATGGAAATTGTCTCTGGGATGTCTTTGTATGTGTAGGATGCAAAAAAGTACAAATTAGACCATCCTAGTCACTTTCACTACCTAAATCAAAGTAAGACCTATGAACTAGAGGGAGTGAGCAGTGCAGAGGAATACATGAAGACAAGGAGGGCAATGGATATTGTTGGTATAAGTCATGAAGACCAGGTTTAAAAATCTTATAAGATGGCATATTTCTATTAGATTACATATTTCTTTTTAACCTTTGTCATTTTTTTGGACGTTTTCATACCTTTTCCGCCACAATCTTCTATATCAGGAAGCTATATTTCGCACTTTGGCTGCAATTCTGCATCTTGGAAACGTTGAATTTTATCCTGGGAAAGAGCATGATTCTTCAGTTATAAAGGATCATAAATCTAGCTTTCATATGAAGATGGCTGCTGATCTTTTTATGTACGTGGTTCTATGATAGTTTGGAATTTTGTCTTGCTCGAATGATTCTTCATTAGACTCTTCCTTAGTTTGCATTCAAGTTTGGATATAGAATTATTAAATTCTTTTTAATGTGTGAAATTGCTTTCTACTATTGCAATAAAGAGCAAGCAATATTCCATTTAATTGATGAGTGTATTGTGATTGTTGAATTGTACGGACATTGTATGGAATTAATTTATGGAGCTTGAGATTTTGCAGTATGAATTGCATCAATAAGTTGGATTGTAGAGTACAAAACATTTTTATTTCCTTTGTTGCACAAGAACCTGTCCCAATCTGAGTTATGTGCTGGATCTTTCAAGGCCAGTTGCCCATTAGTGATATAATAGCTCCTATCATTTCATAGAGGCCTTTTTCTATTGACATTCTGTTGACTATATTGCTTCCTTGATCAGGTGTGATGTGAACCTTTTGATAGCTACATTGTGCACTCGGACAATACATACCCGTGAAGGAAGTATTATTAAAGCTCTTGACTGTAATGCTGCTGTTGCTAGCCGAGATGTGTTGGCGAAGACTGTTTATGCTCGTCTGTTTGATTGGTGTGCTTTTAGTGGCTTTACCATAAAAAACCTTTATTTTTAATTTCTGCAGATAATGAAAATAAAACTTTTGGTTTTGATGCTTTTTTTTCAGGCTTGTTGATAAGATTAATAGGTCTGTTGGGCAAGATCTAAATTCCCATGTACAGATTGGAGTTTTGGACATTTATGGCTTTGAGTGCTTTAAGCATAACAGGTAAGTACTTTTTATAAAAAAAACTATATTATTTTCAATAGTATTTTCTTGCCTTTCTTCAATGTTTTATGGAATACAATGCTTTATAACAGTTAGTGATCAATTGAGTACCAAGACATCTATTTTGATTAATTGTGTCCTAACTTGGCATATGCAAAAAGTTTCTAACTCTTATAATTTTGCTTTGTATTGTTGGTTGTGTTCTAAAGCATTGTCGTGGTTTTTCTGCCAATTTACTGGAGTTTTTATTTCCAAACTTTCTTTGGGTTAGGGTTGAAATGCCTTTTTTTACAAGTAAAAAATATATTATAAAAAAGGCATCAAGAGCGTACCACTCGAATACAAAAAGCTATCTACAATCGAGAATCTCAAAGAAATCTACAATATCTCCATTTACAAAAAAATTTCATTAAACCAAAACCCAAAAGTATGAAGCCACCCATCCTTGATGATGGCTAATGGTTTTTCCTTTTCATAAAAAGCTCTCATATACCTTTCAATCCAAATCATCCAAAAAAATAGAAAGTGGAATCAAGCAATAAGCTTTCCTCCGATGATTCGAGCCTCTCACCCAGACCAAGCCCAGGGTTGAAATGTTGTCATCCAAACAAAGACATTGGGACCCAATAGAAAGGAGAAAAATGTACTTGGAGTGAATTTCAAAAGAAGGGCAATAGAGGAGAGCATATATTCATCTTAACGCTAACAAGTGTTATGTGTCTGAAGTGACAAGGAATGTTCTCATTTAAATTCTTGCTCTCTTGGTGTAACCTTGCTTTTTCTTCTTCGTTATTAGACGATTAATTGGTAGAATCATTCTACATGACAAACCCTGTATCAGATGCGAGTCGTTATTTTAAAAAGTGGGGTGCAAACTCATCCTTAATTCATCAAGAATATGATTAGCTAAGAAAAGTAACACATTGAAAAGGGTATATATTTTTCTGTGCATCTAGTAGTGAGATGCTTGAATAAAGCAGGTGCCACTTCTGTAAATTCTTGATGTAATTGGAGTTCACACCACATCACTATTAGACTTGTAGAAGCACAGGATTGATTTGGAAGAACCAGCCCAAGGTGAGCGTCTGGGCACGGTAGTGGTTTGGGTTGAGAGCTTATGGTTTAAATGCGTTAAAAAGCTTTAACTCTTAACGTAATCTCCTTAAGACATCACTGACGCAAATCTGAACCCCATAGCCCATGTTATAATACTCTGGCGTGTCTTAACAATTGTCTTACACTTGGGAAGCTGTTAATTAGAAAATATCATGAATGTGTATGCTACGTCTTTGGGTTTGGGAATCTGATCCATTTATAAATTTGTTGAAAGGAAGCCCCCTTCAACATGATCGCTATTATAAACAGGTTGAGAACCCAACTCTTTACAACATCTGACTGGTTTGGGTGATGCTGTTGAAATTGCCAGCTTTAGGAGCATCTTTTAGACTCCTTAATGTCAAAATGTGCCACTACCTTCGTATAATCGAAAATTTAAGAATTAGTGACAGAGATGCTCTTTTCTCTATAAATGAGTGGGTTGCTGTTGTTGGCTTTATACCTTTCATGATTGTATTTCACTTTCTTGTTCTGTTTTATTGCTAAATATCAAGTACAATTTACGTAGATCAATAGCCTTTAATTTGTTTCTCAAGTATTAACGTCTCGGACTCTGGATATAGTTCTTTTTGAATAATGTACCTATACCACTGAAAAAATTTCTTAAATTAAATTAGAGCTCTAAATGTCATACTTATTGCCCTTTACAGATCTCAGTTGTTCCATAAATGTCGTCAGTTATTGTTAATTTTTGTCCTGATTTGATTTTGATCTCGGCTTCTCTCAGTAACCAGGGGATAGGTGCAGCCCAGGATGGATTCCATGTCAGAAACATTGGCTACCTGGCATCCATCTGGGGTACACTGATCCCCTCGTTACTGGAGAGGATCTTGGCATTTGATTTCCTTTCCTTTCAATGATTGATCTATCTTTCTCTGTTCCACAGTTTTGAACAATTTTGCATTAATTTTGCGAATGAAAAGCTTCAGCAGAATTTCAATGAGGTGTGCATTCCATTCTATGAAATTTTAAGTAATTAAGATATATCCATGCTATCTTATTTTCTCCCCATCTCTTTCAGCATGTGTTCAAGATGGAGCAGGAGGAGTACAGGAAAGAAGAAATTAATTGGAGCTACATTGAATTTATAGACAACCAAGATGTTTTAGATCTGATTGAGAAGGTTTTTGTTTGTCCCCCATGTCAAAATTACATCTCTTGTGGCTTTCTCACTGATGTATATTGTCTGCAATACTGTGATAGTTCACTTTTCTTTTCCTTTCCCCTCGTTTGGAATTTAAGATGGTTTCTGAAGTGGATAATTTTTTGATAAATAACTAAATTGTTTCAGAAATGCCAAAAGTCAAAATTAAAGTACACTAAAAGTTTACAGGAGTTATACCAAAGGCAAAAAAAGGGAAAAGAAAAGAAGAAAAAGGAAAAAAATAGAAAATGGAAAAAGTCAAAGATGCGATGATGCAGAAAACTATTATAACAAGTAAGAGGGATATGGGAAGTAAACTCCTCCAACCAAGTTAATAATGTCTGCAAAAATAACATCTTTTTCTTTTCCATGTTTCCATTTAGTATGACACATCTGATGTATAAATGTATGCTAGAAGTGCTATAAATTCATGGTAAGTTGTTAACCGTGTTACAAGTACAATAGAGAGGGCTAGTGAATCTGCTGGTAATTACAATTTCACTGGAAATAGTAATATAGGCCTTGTTTGAGAGTTGCTTAATGCAACTTAAATCACCAAAACTTAAATTTTTTAGAGCTTTTTAACTCTAAAAAAATTTAAGTTTTGGTGATTTAAGTTACATTTAAGCAAATGTCCAAACAACACCATAGTATACTCTGTCGCAAGGTAGAGTGAGATGAGAAGAGGATTGCGCCACTTCTCTCTCTCTCTCTCTCTATTTATTTTTAATCTACTGTACTGTTATAAACATAGCATTTATTTGGGCTAAGTCTGTCATTTACTTGGCATATATTCTGTTAATTATCTCACATCAAATATTCATGATGCATTTGGCATTTGATGGTGATATGGTTGCATTTAGGTATAAGCTTGTGAACAAATCCGTCTGTTGGTTTTTGTGTTTTCTGAAAGTTTTATTGCATTAGATCAGGAAAGACAAGTTTTTTTATTTTATTTTTAATGTTGCTAAAGAACATATGTAATCATAATATGTCTACATTTCTTTTCCTTTTATTTTCCCTTTAAATAGTTCTGTTACTTTTGGCCTGATTCTATCTTAAATTGATCTGCAGAAACCTATTGGGATAATTGCTCTCCTGGACGAAGCTTGGTACAGTCTGAGTTCAGTATAAATTGGTGCGTGTTGCTCTATGCAATTGCTTACGTGCAGTTAATCCTTATCCTGATTTTCTTATTTATGCAGCATGTTCCCGAAATCAACACATCAAACATTTTCAATGAAGCTGTTTCAGAATTTCCGGGCCCACCCAAGGTTGGAGAAGGAAAAATTTTCAGAAACAGATTTCACCATTTCCCATTATGCTGGCAAGGCATGTGATATGACACTGTAAAAAAGCAAACAGAATCATATTATTTTCCTTGGAAATATTATGATAACACACATGCTACTTTTCTGTAGGTTACTTATCAAACAGATACCTTTTTAGATAAAAATCGTGATTATGTCGTGGTAGAACATTGCAATCTGTTGTCTTCTTCCAAATGCTCCTTTGTTGCTGGTCTTTTCCCTTCACCACCAGAGGAATCGTCGAGATCATCGTACAAGTTTTCTTCTGTGGCGTCTAGATTTAAGGTGTGAAACTTTCTATACTGAGCATTCATCTTTTCCTTAGTGTAATGCCTGATTAGTTTGGTAGTTTCATGCCTTAACACACATGCAGAGCACAGTGAATTAATTGTCAACTAGTTTTCTAAAACTGTGATGTTAATTTTTTCCTTTTGTTTTCTAGCAACAACTTCAGTCACTCATGGAAACCCTCAACTCAACAGAGCCTCACTATATTCGCTGTGTGAAGCCGAACTCTCTGAACCGACCTCAAAAATTTGAGAATATGAGCATTTTACACCAATTACGCTGCGGGGTCAGTGGTCACAAAGTTTTTATTCGTTTTTTGTTGATTTTTTTGCGTTTCCCCACTAATCTCTCTCTCTAAAAGAACTGTTTATGTTTTCATGCTTCACATTGTTTCCTTGGTGCAGCACTTGGTATTGACTAAAACCAGTCTCTGTGTTTTCTATTATATTGAAGGCTTAATGTTTTTATTTTTTAATTTTATCTTGTGTTACAATATTTAGTCATTACTGACAGTGTCCTCAACTGTAGTTTTTGCCATCTATGTTCTGGTAGTTACATTATACCTTATAAGCATCGTCTTTTCTATTAGCTCTTTCAGTTACAATCACATGTCCAGAAAATGGTTTTGCTTTTGCTGGTTGAATTCTTAAGAAAGTGATGCAGAAACAAATTCTAAAAGTTTTGTAGTAGTTGATGTAATGGTTCAACCCAAAGAGTTATTCAGTAAATGAAAGAAAAATGTTCAAAAGTATAACATCCTTAGAGGGAGCAAAAAGATATTATATTGTAGGGTTTCTGTTAAACCCCAAAAGGTCTTTTTTCTCTTCAGTATGATAAACTGTCCATCTCATGAAGCATGTTATAGCATTTTTATATCAAGAGAAATAGTTTGCTACTTTTTGAAGGAAGAGGCTCTATTACCCCATATGTAAACAAGCACATGACCAAAATGCGGGCTTATTGTAGTATTTTTTTATAAGTAAAAAGTATATTAATCAAAGCACCAAGGGGTGCCACCCAAGCATAAAAATCTATCTACAAGATACTGTCTTAGTAAAGTCTAAGATATCTTCATTATTTACAAAAAAATTCTCATTATCCCAAAATCCAAAAGTATGTAACCACCCATCATTGACGGTGGCTAAGGGGTTTTCATTGCCTTCAAAAGCTCTCCTATTTTGTTCACGCCAAATGACCTAAAAAATGGAAAGAAGAATCAAGCAAAATGCCTTCTTCTTTTGCTTTGATCCTCTCATTCCATATCATGCCAACACCTCATCTTAGACCGAGCCAGCAGCATCCTAATGAGTTCCCGTTGTACTAAGAGCTATCTCCCAAAGATGCTTAGTGAACGAGCATCCCAAAAGAAAGTGTTAGATAGATTCGACTTCCTCTTTACAAAGATAACATCTATTGACGAACACCTTCTCTATTTTTTGAAGATTGTCAATCGTGAGGATGCCACCCCAACTAGCCTCACGGGAAAAGAAAAAAACCTTTGAAGGGGCTGAGTTTTTCCAAATCGCTCTCCAAGGAAAGTTATCCTTGCCCTTCGTGCTTCCGTTCGAGAGAAGTCTTGAAAAAAGACGTAACCTCAAATTTCCACTCGAATTAAATCTCCATTTAACCTTGTCATTATCTAGCAAGTTTACTTTTGCCGTATAGATATTCTCAAGAAAATTATCCATACTTGCCAATTACCAATCATGAGCATTCCGACTCAAGGCTATGTCCTACATAATCGCCTCATTATGGGATCTCACACAAGGGCAAACTAAAGCCTCTGGAAATTGATCTTTCAACGGAATGTCACCCTGCCAAACATCATGCCAAAACCAAATGTTGTTCCCATTACCACATTCAAAGAGAATATAAGGAAGAAAGTCACTCCAACCCTTTCTAATCCACCTCCACACCCTAACACAATAAATACAACGCCTCTCCCTAGAAGTCCAACCATTATGCTTCACCCTAAATTTGGCCACAATAATCTTATGCCACAATTGATCCTTCTCCACCATGAATCTCCTAAGCCACTTCACTAGAAGAGCTTTGTTGAAAAGAACCAATGACTTAATCCCAAGACCCCCACGATCAATGGGCTGATTAATAACACCCCATCTCACCAAGTGGTGTTTGTGGTATTCCCCCGTGTTACCCCAAAGAAATCTCCTTTGGATTCTTTTCAATTTCTTCGCAATCTCACATGGAATAGGAAAAAGCAACATAAAGTAGATGGGAAGGCTTGAAAGGGTGCTCTTGATGAGACTTAAATGACCTCCCTTAGAGAGGTAATGGCTCTTCCAACCGGCAAGCCTCTTCTCCAATCTTTCAACTATGGGAGCCCACACACTCTTGTCTTTGAATTTAACACCCAAAGGAAGTGCCAAATAAGTAAGAGGGAGGGATCCGAGGCCTTATTGTAGTATTAACTGTTTTGTTTCTAAGTGCTAGGTGTTGTCTGATGCCACTCTTTGAGACTGGAAAAAGCATGTTGTTAGTTGCTTGTTCGTATAAGCAGGTTGATATTTCTTTTATGCGAATGCACTCCCCCCGCCCCCCCCCCCCCCCCGACCCTCTTCATATGATTTTGATAAAGTGATATACTTAATTATTATTTAATTTGCGGTAGGGTGTTCTAGAAGCTGTTCGGATAAGTCTGGCAGGCTATCCCACTCGAAGGACTTATTCAGAGTTTGTGGATCGCTTTGGACTATTAGCTCCTGAATTTATGGATGGAAGGTGGGGTTTTAAAAGGTTTATTCTTGCTGCTGATTAATCTTGGAAAAAATACATTAGCGATTCTCAGGGATATGCTACACAGTTTTACCTGTTATATGATCTTTATATGGTTTTTCGTTTTTTATTTTGTTGAAACTAGCATTTTAATGTTTTAAGACAATTCTTTTCTTAGCTTGTTTATAGTTTTTGTTTCTAGATTTTTTTCCCATTTTTATGAGCATTTTTGTCATCACTCATCTTGCACATCTCAATTTTTACATTGTTTTGCGAAAATGCTTAGTCAGTATTAACAATTGAAAAGAGGTCCTGTTTTTCCTTTTATTTTCAGTGTTTTCATTTTTCGTTCTTTCACTTTTTTATACAGTATTTTCTTTTACTCCTATTTGAGTTTGTGGTTAGTGACATATTCCATTTCTTCTTTAAGTAACAACTTCATATTATTGCAGTTATAATGAAAAGGCGTTGACTGAGAAAATTCTGGAGAAGTTAAATCTTGAAAATTTTCAGGTATGCCTCTAAGGAACTGTATGATTATGCTGTTCTCTTAGTTTTCTTTTATACTAAAGCATACTTCTTTAGTAGTTTTAAGCTAATTTAGTTGCTAAAATATTTGCATTCTCTGTTTTCAAAATTTTATTTTGCAGTTGGGAAGGACAAAAGTCTTTCTTAGGGCTGGTCAGATTGGCATATTAGACCATAGGAGGGCTGAGGTTCTGGACAGTGCTGCAAAACTTATCCAGCGTCAATTGCAAACACTTATTGCTCGTAGGAATTTTATTTCCGCCCGGGTTGCTGCATTTGCACTTCAAGCATACTGCAGAGGTTTTTCTCTACTTGTTGTATGATTTTTCTTTTTTTTTCCTTTTGAAAATTCTCTCAATTGTTATTAACCAGAATTTGTATGTGGTCTGCTTGATTCAAATTTCAATATAGCATTAGTGATGCAATCTTGAAAGCTATTAAGGCTCCACATAACAATGTTTACCTATGCCCTAAGTATGTTTTGTCTTATAGAACTTGATTTCTGCAATTATTTTCATTGTTATTATCACATTTCCGTTTAGGCATCTAGTTATCTCAACTAGTGCTATTTTTGGTGCTTTAACTCTACAGCTCCATCACCAACTATCCTAATATTGCAATGTAATATTAAAAGACAGCCTCATTCTATGCCAAATTCGTACTCCATTATATGTTTATCCCTGGACATAAAACTGTTTTGACCTCCTTGACACGATAAATTTCTTACCATCACCCCGTGCCAAAGTCCTTGTACCTGCATCACTTTTATCGTTGCTTGCATATCTTCTTGGTAATCGTTGATATCTTTGATTACTTTCAGTTATTTTCTAATTGGTAGAATCTAATTGAATTATTGACAATCCAGTTTTTTGAACCTTCTTCTGTGTCACCATTTTATTTCTCTTTCGCTTTAGTACATAAATGGTAATTACTTTTGCAGGATGCCTTGTCCGAAAGATGTATGCTGCGAAACGAGAGGCAGCAGCTGCTATTTCAATACAGAAATATGGCCGGAGGTGGTTATTAAGGTGTGCGTACATAAAACTACTTTCAGCTGCTATTATTATACAGTCCAATATTCGTGGCTACTCAGCTCGCCAGAAGCTTTTGCATGAAAAGAAGCATAGAGCTGCCACTCTGATTCAGGTAAATTCAATTTGAATATATTGATGTTTATTGTGGTCTTACTTTCCATGTGTGAAACTATGGCCTTCTTGCTTCTTTATTTATTTGATAGGACACACCTTCTCTCTCTCTCTCTCCCTCTTTTACTTTGTGCGCCACGTGTGTGGTTGCGTTGTGTAATCCCTGGCTTAGATTGAATTCTGAGCAAAATTTTATCTTAATTTTATGGCAAGCTCTGGATTTTAATTTTAATTTCTCCGTTGCTGTTTGTGGATTGATCTGTTCAAGTTTTTTTCCCCTTTGAATGTATCTGGATTTGATGGAAAATTGTTAGAAATAGCAGTTGTGTGCTTTTAATGGGTTTATTGGATATGATATATAATTTTGAATGGAAACTTATACTATGTATTTAAAATTGTTTCACTGTTTGCTTTTGTTGTTCCCTACCATTGTGTTGTTTCTGGTATTTGACTTAATGCTTTCTTTAATGTTTCTGAAATATAATATAAATCTTCTAGGCTCGTTGGAGGATGCGCAAGTTCCGCTTAGCTTTCCAGCACCGTCAAACTTCTATAATAGCAATTCAGTGTCTTTGGCGGCAAAAACTTGCAAAAAGAGAGCTCCGGAGGCTTAAAAAAGTATGATAATTATATCCTTTTTTAGAAAATTGAATATGATCTTGAGTTCTTTCAATCTAATTTGTGTATATAAATGGGTTTATATCATCACTTATTCATTTTCTGCAGGAGGCTAATGAAACGGGTGCGTTGCTTTTAGCTAAGACTAAACTTGAAAAGCAGCTAGAAGATCTCACATGGCGGTTGCAACTAGAGAAAAGATTGCGGGTATTGTTTTTATCGTTGTAATCTTGTATTGGATAACTTAGAACATTTTGGAAGATTTGATAACCTATTAACCAAAATAAAATCTCTTTATTTAATTTTTCTGTTGCACTTATAATTTCATTCTTTCTTCAGGCTCTATCCTCTGGTAATCTTGTGTTTTGTATTCATTTCTTAAAGGTCACACTCTTAATTGCAGGTTACTAATGACGAGGCCAAGTTAGTTGAAATATCTAAACTTCAAAGAACATTAGAATCTTTGAACCTGGAGTTGGATGCAGCTAAGCTGGCAACAATTAATGAGTGCAACAAGAATGCAGTGCTGGAAAATCAATTAGAATTATCAGTGAAGGAGAAGTATGCTTTGGAAAGAGAACTTTGTGCAATGGCTGAAATGAGAAATGAAAATGCGTTATTGAAGGTGAGGGTGTGTTTGGTGCACTGGGTATGACACGGTATATGTATATCCATATCTTGCATTTGGTATGGATGGGATTGGAGTGGAGGATATGGCCACCCAAATGACAAAGAGAAAAATAAGAAGTATGGTGGTTTCTAAGTGACTGATTGCACTTAAATGGCTGTCAGGATGATCCTCTTTCTTCCTGTGGGGTGGGATATAGTAGAATCCCATCACATGTGGCCCTTCCCTTCCTGTCTCCTCCGTCCAAAAAAGAGAAGAGAAATAAGAAAATGGAGGGGTGCATTACAATAATGAAATTTATTTGTCAAAATAAGGGATCCTCGTATCCCAAAAAATGAAGAATACATGGGCTCGGCAACTAAGTATTGGTTAAAGATATCCCATCTAGTGCTAAAATCTTCTGTTTCAAGTTGAGGAAGCCTTGACTCAATTTTTATGGCTGAGGCCTTGGGTCCTAAAGGCCCTAAGTTTGAGTGGTGTGTGTGTAGGTTTTACCACTAAAAAATTTGGCTGTTGCAAATGCTTCTGTAGAGTTTTTTGCTTGACTACCAAATGGGGGATCACTTTCTTGGTATGGTTATCAGACTCTTCAAATGCAATTAATTTGGTTCTTTGGGACATTTGGATTGGTTGATGGTTTTAGGAATCTGTGGGATGCAAAAAGCACAAGAGACTGTAAAATTTGGGCATACATTGCCAGTTTTCAGTTTCCATGCAGTTCGATATGCTTTATCTCTTATTGTGCATTATGGTAATTAGTAGTCCTAGTTCAGCTGCTTGTGTAATTTTTTGACCTTTTGAATTTAAATTCAATAGTCATGGCTAGAAGTATCTGATGCATTGTTTGCTGAGTATCATGCTTGTTTATTATTGGGTAAATTAGAGAACCAATATACATCATTTTCTTTTGAATGGAAATGGCTTTCCATGATTTTTTTTTTTGTTTCTCCTTTACAGAGTTCTTTGGAGACATTTGAAAAGAAGAATTCTGTTCTGGAGCTTGAGCTTATTAAGGCTCACAAAGATAGTAATGATACCATTGAAAAGTTACGAGAAGTTGAACAAAAATGTTCTCAATTCCAGCAGAATGTGAAAAGGTGTTTTTTAATCATTTTGAATGTATTTTGTTGCTAGTAATTTTATTACATGAAATTGACATAAGATCTTTTTCATTACGTTTCTGGTCACATTTCTTCTTTCTAATGTCATAATTTGAACTTTCTGTTTAATTTGAATGATTGGTGTGTGAAATAACTCATTAGGTTTTGGCATCTGTTTCACTCATAGACCCTGATTCGTTGTGTGTGTTGTTTTCAAATCAGTCTTGGGGAGAAGCTCGGACGCTTAGAGGACGAGAATCATTTTTTGCGGCAAACAACATTTTCATCTCCTAAGAGCAACCGTCCTCGTTTTGCAAAGGCATTTTCCGAAGTACGTTAGCACATACTCCTGTCAAACAAAAATTCTAGATTTTTCTGAATATGGTTGTGCCAAAATATTTTCCTAGTTTCCAAAATTTGAGTATAAGTGTATTCATTTTCCAAAGATGACCTTAACTTTTTTGGGTATATCAACTATACCACCTTTACATAAATGTCCGTAGGGGTTCCATAAAGGACTCAGAGGGTGTTTTTGGACACTGAAATATTTCCTTAAATTCTATGAAATGGGATGGTGGTTGTCACCTTTTAAGTATTTATTTGTATGTCTTATTTCACTTGATTCATTATTGGATGCTTAACACTCTTGGTGTAAAATTATGGTTTCTTATGGAACAGAAACGCTTTGGTGCCCTCGTTCCCCAGATTGATCAGAAGCCTGTATTTGTAAGATTTGACTTCTATGTGTCCCACCTCTCTCTTTTCTTTCCTGTTGAATATATTCACCACACCATGTTACATTTTCTTGATGCACAACTTTTACAGGAGTCACCCACACCTTCGAAACTCCTTGTACCTTATTCACAAGGCATGTCAGAATCACATCGATCGAAATTAACGGCGGACAGACACCAGGTTTATTTTCGTGCTGTTTGTGGATCATCTTTGTTTGTGAAACTCATTTGACCTAGTTGTTAGGAATGGCAACAGGACGGGTTTGGGGCAGGCAATGCATTCCTTTTTCTTATCTCCCATCTTGTCCCTCATGGGGATATAATCTCCGTCCCCATCTGATTTACCAGTTGGGAATGGGAATTCCCTGTTTACGAATCCGGGGTTTCCTCGTGAACTATTACCAACTCCATTTTTAATAACTATGCTTGCTTTAGTTAAAAGCTTGTTTAGTACAATATGAAAAATAATTAAATATATGTATGATGTTATAATTGTAATTATCATACACTAACTTATATTAATATTATGTGTCATAATACATATCTTTTTCGAGGCATAATCAGGGTGGGGAATGCAATCCTAGATCCCTTATCCGTACCCAACGGGGAATTGAACTCCATCCCTGTCCCCTCCCATGGGGACAAAATCCCCACCAAACTCACCCCAAAAGGGGCTAGGATTTTTTTCATCCCTACTTGTGATTGAGAGTAGACATTGCTTTTGTAAAGATAATTAGCAATTTTACAGCAACAAGGATTAAGTTTTATTTCATTTCAGTGCCGTACAGATTTTGCTTTCACATCATGTATGACATACCTTTTTAATGTGCAGGAAAACTACGAATTCCTCTCTAGGTGTATCAAGGAAAATTTGGGGTTCAACAATGGTAAACCACTGGCAGCTTGTATCACATACAGATGTCTTCTTCACTGGCATGCCTTTGAGTCTGAGCGGACGGCTATCTTTGACTTTATAATTGAAGGAATTAATGATGTTCTGAAGGTCATATACTCTCTTCAGTCTTTGAAATATTTTTATGGGCCTTTTCACTACTTTGGTGCATGTTACCCTAACTGGTTTTAGATTATAAGGTTGAGTCATTCTTTTTCTTCTGTTACGTAGTCAAACCTTAAAATCATTTGTTAGACTAAAGTGGTCGTGTAGCATACATCTAAAATGCATTAATTGAATTGTTATTGATAAGAGTAAGACTTGTAAACTGTGCTTTCACATTTGATTCAGGTCGGAGATGAGAGCTTTATCTTACCATATTGGCTGTCCAATGCTTCAGCACTTCTCTGTCTCTTGCAGAAGAATTTACGATCAAATGGTTTTTTGACTACAGCTTGTCAACGTTCTGCAGGGTCTGCTGGGTTATCTGGGAGGATTGCATATGTGAGTTTGTTGAGAAATTTTGATATTTGAATTTCTTTTTAATATTTTTATCTACATGCTTTCTGTCTTCAAACAAATTAAAGATTTTTTTAGCTCTGCAGGTTAAATTCTTGATTCTTTTTGCAAGAATCTATTTTAGTTCTTAAGTTTGGTTGTTGAATTATCATTTGCTTTTTCAATAATACATGTCAATTTGTGAGTTGCTACCAGGCAATGCTAGTCTCTCCTGTAAAAAAAGGTACGGAAAAGAAAAAGAAAGGAGATGTGGATGTTGATTTTTCACAATTAAAACAGAAGTTATTTGAACTTAAAATATGGGGGAACTGATTAGTAGGGAGAGACAGAATAACAGAATGTGGGGGAGATGGATTTTATGTCTCCCCACCCACTTTTTTTCTCCTGAAATTTCATTCTCTTAAAATTATGTGGCCTCAGTTTAATGATCTGGATCTAGGATACTATAAATGGATCTTGAAAGAGGGCAGAATAGCTGACTGAATGGTTTACTTAACCTGATGCTGGGTTTTGAATTAAAGAGTGAGATATAACTTTCAGAAAGTTTAATGAAATTGTTTATATATATATTTTATAAAAAAATTGTATATATAAAGCACTTAGGGGGTGCAACCCATTTACAAAAACTATGTAAAAGATAGGAAATCAATGAAATCTAATGAGGTCCTCATTTCCAAAATAATTACCCTTAAATCAACAACTAAAGGTATTGAACCACATCTTTAATAGCTTCTAATGACATTTATCAAAAGCCCTCCTATTCCTTTCATTCCAATCAAGCCAACATATAGAGAGGGGTTTCAATGAGTATTCCTTCTTCAACTCCTTAGAAGTTCAAATATCTCTCTAAGTGTATACTTCATCTCTCATATAGGACCTATAAACCATTTGCAATAAATGTAGCATCTATTAACAAGCACTTTCCCCATGTCAGTTGAATTATTTGGTGGCTTTCTTTGGTTAAATGGGTCTTTTGAATGACAACAATTGTAATTAGCCACTTTCTATTATTTTATGTACAGTTTTTTCTAGCCTAGATTCGTGGACAATAGATAATTGGCAGAATCGATATTCCCAATCAACTTCCCCCCTCCCACCCAAACCTTCAGAAGCAAAGGCCAATGAACAAAAAATAATTGATGACACTTAACAAAACTCTTGTATACTGGCAGCATGGATGTTCGATGTTCTTTTTTGATGTTTGATTCAAACATTTCATTTAGACTAAATGTTCTTGCTTTTTTTTTTTTTTGATAAATAAAATTTTTAATTAAGAAAGCACCAAGACGGTGCACCAAGAAGCTAACGGCTAATTACAATGAAAAAAATCCACAAAATATATAAGGTCCTCACTATTTACAAAGAAGTTCCCTCTAACCCAAAAGTTGAGAGAGTTAAACCACCTATCTCTAATGATCTCAAAAGGATTCTCTTCACCATCAAAAGCCCTCTGGTTCATTTCTTTCTACACCATCCAAAAAATAGAATGTGGAATTAAATTCAAAGCTTTCTTAACCTACTTGGGAGCTTTTAAACCATTCCAAGCCCGAATCTCATTCGACACGGTACCCGCTAACACCCAAGAGATTCCCATAATCCTATAACTCATCTCCTACAAACTTCTCACTAAGGAGCACTCTACTTAGAGATGAAAGACGGACTTGACACAATGTTTGCAACTGAAGCACCTATTCACAATCACTTTCTCCCTTTTTTTGTAAATTGTCAAGAGTAAGATTATTCTCCTACGACGCTTCCCAAACAAAGAAGTCAACTTTCTTCGGAGATCTTGAGCAACAAATTGCTTTCGAAGGGTAGTTATGGATACCGATTGAAGAAGCTTTATCACAAAGGATTTTATAAAAATCTTTCGCCTTAAACCCTCATCCTCTCACCTCTCACCGTTCTAGAATTATATAAAGAATCTAGAAACATAGCCATCTCTAATTTGTTAACTTTCTTGGTTTTGTTATTAGTCATTCGCAGTTCAAATTTGTTTATTACGTCTCGCACTTGGAGTCATTGCATGAAGAACATTATGTCATCCTACTTATAAAAAAAGAGAGAATATTATGCCATCCTATTTTTGATATTTCTTTGTTCGCATATTTATTACTTTAATGGGATAATTTTTATCCGTTCTCCAGCTGATTTTTAATTTATTACACTTGTCAGGGTCTAAAATCTCCGTTTAAATTTATTGGATTTGAGGATGGTACATCACATGTAGAAGCAAGATATCCTGCGATACTATTTAAACAACAACTAACTGCCTGTGTGGAGAAGATTTTTGGTTTGATTCGTGACAATTTGAAGAAAGAATTATCACCACTGTTGGGTTTATGCATTCAGGTAAGTTTTTGTTTGAGTGGGTGTATCTGCTGTGGATTTGAGTTTCTTAATTATGATTTTCTTCATGTTATTGTAGTTTCAGAGACAATTTCAATGCATATTGGAAGAAGTATTAAAAATAGTGGTATAGAAGTTTGTTCATGTAGTTAGTGTCTATATGTGGTGGTTGCTGGTTAGTTGATAAAGCCACATAGTTATCAGTGTGATGTTGGGCAGATTTAATGGATCTGTCCTTATGATTTTGTGCTGGGTTTAGGGCTATAATCTATGTAGGAGTTAGGGTTTGTTTTAGGGTATTGATGGAATAAGATTTTAGAATGAGAATAGGGCTGGAAGAGTGAAGCTCAGGGGCTGTTCTGTCGGCTGTTAACAGTAACCCAAGAATAGCCCACCAACAAGAATCTCATCCTAGACGTCCATTCCAAATAACCAATTACTCAATTATCTCTTAGTTCATTAACCATAGTCTTCAGAACTAAGGGCATGTTTAGCATGCTGTAATGAAATATGTAATGTAAGAAAGATTACATTGTTTGGTTAGACAAAACAAATGTAATGAAATGACAATGTAATGGTGATTATTGAGAAATGTAATAGTCATTACTTAACACAATTGATGTAATTCCCATTCTATTGCATATCAATCTATTTATAAAACTATTGATTGGACCATTTTACCCATTGTAAATAGAAATATCTCTACTATCAGTCCAAACAATTAGGACAAATACATGTGGGCCCACGTGTGTTCAATTTGAAGAAAATTGCTTGTTCATGAATCTTTGAACACTGAGTCCCTTGTGTATATAATAAACCAAATCTAGCACATGATAAAGCAATTTGTGTTTTTTTTTCAAAGCAACAATTTATGTTTAGAGTTGATGATTTTTTATAGACGTCACTAATGCTTCACCTGGCAACATCTCACGGCTTGGGTCGGTTGATTCCAACCAACGCTAAAGTGGTCACACATACAATTCATTTGTTGTTTACTGCGCTTTGGTCATGTGGTTTTCTAATTGTTTTTTGAGATGAGGATTTTTTTTGGATTAGTTACATGGAAGTTTATCGTTTTTTATTAACATGACTAATGGCAATGGCTTTCCTTCTCCCAATCTTTTCTCCTCCTCCTTATCTCCCCTCATCCACTCCTATTTCTTCCTTCTAACTCTCCTCTATCTTCTCTCCCTCCTCTTCTATGTTCTTTGTTTCTAGTCTGGGTATATTCTCTTCTGATTGGCAATTAGGAGGATGGTGAGAACTGAATGTCATAGATCCTTTGTGATTGATACGAAGTATTTTGAGTTCGTTAATGAAGGGGTGTCTGGAAATGTGGTGCGGATCTTAGAGTTTTCTCCAGGGAGAAAGTTTTCACTCTGGTTAAATGAACATGAGTTCGTGTGGTTTATGAAAATGTGGAAGGAACTCTTATTTGAAAAAGGAGAAAATTTTTGGTGCTGTGGAAGGCAAGAGTGGAACAGATCTCTAATTTTGGGGCTACATCAAAACAAAAATGGATGCTTTGTTTCAGTGATGGGAATTTTCAGTGGGATGTCCATCTTCATTTTGTTCTCGAAGGAGTGGCAGTTGGTGGCGTGTTTATGAGTTAAGTAAAGTTGTTGGGCCTATACCCAGTCGGCTAGCGCGGGGGAGGCGGGGAAGGTCAGGGTCTCTGAGGTGGAGTCTGGTAGTGGTGCTGTGGATATGGGTAGGAAAACAGCCATAGCGGCAGAGCCAGGAGTGGGTAGAGCACCACTTTCGCTCTCTGGTTGCTGTCCTAATCGTGGTGTTAATCTCTTTGGTTGTTTTACGTTGAGGTCTCCAGCAAAGGTAAAGTCTTCGGCTATGGTGGTCAGACTGTGGACAAAGGTAAAAGACAGTTGTCTACTGAGTTGGCATCAAATTCAAATTTTAAATCTACTTGTTCTGCGAGGTTAGGCTGGGATTCTGGGTTAAGGACGAGGGTTCTTTTTGGCTGCTACAAGGCCCAGTTGGTTAAGTCTTCCTTGGAGTTGAAGTAAGAGGGCTTGGTAGGGTTAAAAGAAATAAGGCCTCTAGAGGATTTGAGTCGGGTTATATTTTGGGTAAATTTTGGAAAAGGCCAAGAAGACCTTGAGTTTGAAGAAAAGTGATGAAACGCTAGGTGGCCAATCGTTTTGGTCCCCTAGCTTTGCATCCTCGCAGGGAGCCGGCACTAGATCAAGCGACTGTCATGGGGTTGTTCGGCAACTCAAACTCGGCTTATTTCGGTCTCTCTTTGCCGGCTTTGTCATCCTTTTTTTTTTTTTTTTTTTTTTCTGGTGTCTTATTTTGTCCATATGACTGTTTTTTTGAAGCCTTTGTTGGATTTGTCGCCTATGGTTGATGTGGTGATTGCCGGTGACTCAAGCCCGGCCTTTTTCGATCACTCTTTGCTGGCTACAGAAATGTTGCAGCCTTCTGTTCCGGAGGCGCAATATGCTAGTTCAAATGATGGTGCTTTGCTAAAGCCTTTACCAGATTTGTTACCATGGGGTTGATGTAGTGCTTGGCGTCGAGTCTTGTCAGGCTCCTTCTGGCACTGTATTGTCGAATCCGTCTTTGAGAGAAAGGGTCTTCTTCTAAAGTTAGTGATCTTATGGCTTCCAATGGTATTTTTTAGGCTTTTCCTAATTAGCTTCTTCTAAAGTTAGTGATCTTGTGGCTTCTAATGGTGATTTTTTCAGGCTTTTCCTAATGAGTATTAGATGGTTGTGAATTATGTTGTTGATCCCCTTTTTTGTTTTCCTTTGAGGATTGGACCGAAATTGTATGTGGTGTGTATTGATGAATGTTTAGGGGTAGATGAGGATTTTTTGCCGGTGATTTATGGGAAGGTAAGTGAGGATAGTAGTGTCAATGATTTGTGTTTGGCTTTGATAGAAAGTGTTGATCCAGTAGAACATTGGGTGGGGATGGATGAGGATGATGATTTTGAGGTGAGCTGCAAGGCGTCAGCTTGGGTGAAAAAACTTCCTAAGATGGTGGGAGTCTCCCTAGTTGGGGTAAAAGACCAAGCAATTAGATTGTTTGAGGAAATTGAGCGGATTTGTATCGAGGAAGGATTTTTTGCCGGTGATTTATGGGAAGGTTAGTGAGGATAGTAGGGTCAATGATTTGTGTTTGGCTTTGGTAGAAAGTGTTGATCCAGTAGAACATTGGGTGGGGATGGATAAGGGTGATGATTTTGAGGTGAGCTGCAAGGCGTCGGCTTTGGTGAAAAAACTTCATAAGATGGTGAGAGTCTCCCTAGTTGGGGTAAAAGACCAAGCGATTAGATTGTTTGAGGAAATTGAGCGGATTCGTATCGAGGAAGGATTTTTTGCCGGTGATTTATGGGAAGGTTAGTGAGGATAGTAGGGTCAATGATTTGTGTTTGGCTTTGGTAGAAAGTGTTGATCCAGTAGAACATTGGGTGGGGATCGATTAGGGTGATGATTTTGAGGTGAGCTGCAAGGCGTCGGCTTGGGTTAAAAAACTTCATAAGATGGTGGGTCTCCCTAGTTAGGGTAAAAGACCAAGAGATTAGATTGTTTGAGGAAATTGAGAGGATTCGTATCAAGGAATGTAAATCCCGTTACCGTAGTAAGTCAACAAGAAGAAAACAGGCTAGGGTGGGTAATAGAGAACTTAAAAGGATAGAATTTGATGTTAATTATGAGAAGAACAGTGGTTGTACAAGTCATGGAGGGGTGGGTTTGACAGAGCATTCTAGGGGAAAGTCAGTTATCCAATGAAGTGGAACTTGATCTTGTGGAATGTTAGAGTAGCCAATGATTTGACGAAGAGGGATTTGATTAAGCATTATTTTAAAGAATGGAAGGGGGTAGTGGTGTGCCTTCAAGAGATTAAATTGGAAGAAGTTGATGATTCGATTATTCTTACCCTTTGGGGTATAAGATCTTGTGGTTGGAAAGCTTTGTTGTCCATAGTTTCTTAAGAGGGAGTAATTTTCATGTGGGATATGAGAGTTCATGATTTGGTAGATGTCCAGGTGGGCTTGTTTTCAGTATCTTGAGTTTTCAAGGGACTTTTAAAGAGTGGGAATTGGGTAATGTGCTATATCCTCCCAAGAGATCCAATGGGTCTCATGAAACTAGGTCGATGAGAGAGTTTCTAGAGTTTGTGAGGGCCATGACCTTCTTGATCTTCATCTATCATGTGGCACATTTACTTGTTGGGAAGCTCATTGTCCTGATTTGATTCAGAAGCTTCTTCTCTGGCCTACGTCAGATCATCACCCCATTGCTCTTGAAGCTGGAGGTATGATGTGGGGTCCGACGGTTTGCGAACATGTGGGAACAATCCTTTAACGGACAAGTTTTCGAGCATTTTTAATATTGTGAGAGATAAAGAAGCATGACTTAGCCGTTGTTACTCATTGTCTAATGAAATGGGTCTCTTGGACTGTGCCATTTATCTGTAATGTTCAAGATTGGAAAGTAGAAGAGATTGCGATGTTTTTGGAAACTTTATATAATTCTAGGATTGAGATAGGTAGAGAGGATGTGATGAAATGGGGACCTTGCTCGGAATAAGGATTTAAAGTGTTAGATCTTTATAAATCCTCTTGGATAGAGCCCTTTCGAATGTCATTCCAATATCCCTTGGAAAGCAATTTGGTGATCCCACGCTCTAAAGAAAGTAAGTTTTTTTTTGTTTTTTTTGTTTTTTGTGTGGGAGGCCTCATGGAAGAAAATTCTTACACTTGACAATCTACAAAGAAGGAGAAAAGTAACTGTTAATAGGTGCTATATTTGTAAGGAATGTGCCGGGTCTGTGTTTCATCTCTTGATAGAGTGATCTTTAGCTATGACAATATACAAAAAAGGAGAAAAGTGATTGTTAATAGGTGCTATATTTGTAAGGAATGTGCCGGGTCCGTGTTTCATCTCTTGATAGAGTGCTCTTTAGCTATAAGTTTGTGAGGGTGGCTTATAAAATTGTGGGAATTGCTTAATAGGTACTATTGGAATTATTAGAGATAGTTGGTTTAATACCCTCAATTTTTGGTTTAGAGGGAATTTCCTTATAAATAATGATAATTTTCTATATTTGGTGGACTTCATAAATAGCCTTGGGCTTTGAGTTGCTTTTTAATAAATTTTTATTTATAAAAAAAGACTAATGGACATACTAGAATTACCATACCCACAAGGAATTCCTAGGAAGAAATTGTAACATTAATCAATGGCTTTAACTTGTCTTTTTTTTTTGCTTGAATATGATGCAGGTATATAATTGTACATATTATTGACAAAATTATGGTGTTTTAAGAATTTTATTAAATATTTGTGAGGTAAAAAAAAATTAAATTTTTTTTTTTGAGTAAAGCGTTTTGGAATTTGATTACAAACTATATTACATTAGTGCATTACATTATAGTAATAAGCTAACTAAACATTGTAATACATTTTACTTATAAAAAAAAATTATATGTAAAGTGAATTTCATGTAAAATTATGAATTTTCAGTTAAATTTTTTTTGTTTGGCTGAAGTGTGAAAATAAATGAATGAAAACATGGAAAATAAATAAGGAGAGAGATTTAGTGTAGTATGCGGGAGAGAATTTTTAAGAAAGTGGGAAAGTGGGTTCTTTTACAAAGTGTCATTTTCTTTCTCTTGTAAAACAACTTACGACAAAACTCTGTAAGTCATTTTCCTTTAAAATGGTAGTTCTTGATTGGTGTAAAATGGTTTCCAATGTAAAACATTTACACTCAATCAAGCACCATGGAAATCATTTTCCACTAATGATTTTACGGTGAAACAAACAGAGCCTACATTTTTATTTACATACTAGTAACCTAACACGGCAATGTAATGGGATGTGGGTATTATAAGCATGACCTCAAAATAATCCTAATGACACTGGGATTCCTAAGTCCATTAGAAGTATTAATCTTGATAGATAACTAAAAACCCTATTAAGAGCTAATGACCAACTAGACCGAAATGACCCAATGGACCAAAAGTTAGCCTGTTTCAGCAATTCAAACAATTGTCAAAATATCCTAGAGACTAGAACTCAATGAAACTTATAAATCAAAATACCAATGATCCAACCAATTACCAAGGACACTTTCTTTGAGACAAAAAATATTCCTTTGATGTTGTAAAGCTCATGGTTTTAGCTTTTGGCTTCCATAGAGGATAGTTCTTTTCTAACCAAGCTATTGATACTTAATCAATTCTCCCCCTCTTGAAAGAACTCGATTCCGTCGAGTTTAGAACACAAGCAAGGATGGCATTCAACGTTCTTTGCAGGATTGAATACCATCTTAAAATCATGATGCTTAATGGAGAATGTGTTGTTGTAGCCACAATGCCCCAGCCTTTCATCATATAACCATTGGTGCCCTAGCAATATATGACATACTTCCATGGGCAGCACATAACGCTATCAATGCAATAGGCAACCAAACACCTTTCATGAATCTTAAGGGAAGCATTACTGACCCAGTCCACCTAAATGGAGATTCTGATGTGGTTGTCCTCGATCCAAGCTTGCGAACAACATCTTTGGAAACAACAGTAGCACAACTATCGGTATCATCGATCACAGTATAGTTTGTTCCATTACATTGAATCCTTTGGCATTTTTCTTCATTTTCTATCATTGTGTATGTGTAGTGAAAAAGAGGTTGCAAAACTAAAGTTGGCTTAGTTATCAGGATTACTTTTGTAAGTATGGGTAACTCTTCCACATTCAGCTCAACTCTGTCTTTTGCTCATTAATAAGGCTTGGGATGTCCCTCTTGTCCACAAGAGTTGCTACTTTATTTGGACAATGAAATGAATAGTGCCCGAAGCCTATGCAAGTATGACATTGTAAATCTGCTTTTGGTTTAGAACTTGAACCAACAGTATTTGTGAACCCGTTAAATTACAAGAAAATCAATTGTTGGAAGAAGACTTGTAGCGAGACATTTTCCTTGCTTTCTCTTAACACTATCAGTATCATTGAATATAGAAGTTTGGCACTTTTATCCTATTTTTTTGCCTAATTAGTTATGATTGTCATTTCCTTTGAAAATTTTTCTCGAACTAGGTTTCAAAAAGTTACATCAAAACCAAAGGAATCATTTCCCAAAACGAAGCCCTTTCCTACAATTTGTAATGCATTTTTATCCTATTTGTTATGGCTCGTGACTCGAAATTTAAATTTTACATATTCTAAGTGAAATACGCTTTTGTCCAAACGAAAAATGGGATGATCAAGAAAAATCAAATTTTGGAATGAGCTAGCCATTTTCGAAGGTTATAGCTCACGTTTTTTGTGCATTTTCGTTAAAATAGTTACAATGGTCATTTCATTTTGAAATTTACCACGAACAAGGTTTCAAAAAGTTACATCAAAACTATTAGGATCATTTCTCAAATAGGAGCCCTAAAGCCAAATTATACCCTTAAGAAGTTTTGCTCATATTAATCGAATTGTTTTCTTCTTTCCTATAATTTGTAAAGCACTTTTATCTTTTTATTTTTATTTTTTATGATTGATGATCTCGAAAGTGAAATTTAACATGATCTAAGTGAAATGTGTTTTTGTTTAGGTGAAAAAATGGGATGATCAAGAAAAATCAAATTTTGGAAGAAATTGATCATTTTCGAAGGTTATATAGCTCACATTTTTTGGTGCATTTAAGCTAAAATAGTTGTGATGATAATTTCCTTTGAAAATTTGCCAAGAACTAGGTTTTAAAAAGTTACATCTAAACCAAAATGATCATTTTCCAAAACGGAGCCCTTACCGAAAAGAAGTTTTGTTTGTATTAAATCGAATTCACTCCCTCTTTCCTACAATGTGTAATGCATTTTTATACTATTTTTATCGCTGGTGACCTCGAAAGTGGAATTATATAAGAGAAATACGCTTTGGTCTTAGTGAAAAATTGGGTGGCTAAGAAAAATAAATTTTGGAAGAAATTGATCATTTTCGAAGGTTTCACGTTTTTTGTGCATTTTCACTAAAAAAATTACGATGGTCATTTCCTTAGAAAATTTGCCACAAATTAAGTTTCAATAAGTTACATCAAAACCAAAAGGATCATTTCCCAAAACGGAGCTTTGAAGGCCTAATTATTCCCTTGAGAAGTTTTGCTCATGTCAATTGAATTTTCTTCGTATTTCCATCAATTTGTAATGCACTTTTAACCAAAAGGAGTCCTCATAAAACACTTCAATCTTTTTTATCTCTTCTTCACTAGAACACATGACCATTGCTAAAGTTTCTTCCAATTTGTAGTTTGAATCATTGTAGGCATGATGAAATAATTAAAAGTTGTGCACACATAACGTACTCCCATTTTGTTGTGCTTTTCATGCTTTTGTGAGATTTGTATATTATCTTCGAATACCATGGCTTTTGAGTCTGCGAATTTTTCTTCTTGTTCTTCATGGTGGAGTTGATCAACAATAGTAGTGTGTTGCCTTGATTCTTCTTGGATGATATTCTTACCAACAAGAGCACCTCCTAGAGCATTCATCTTTTTGTTACTTATAAAAAAATGAGCATTCATCTTTTTGTTTAGCTCCTTAATGCTAGAGGTCATACTTTTATAGTTTGAAGAAATAGCTCTAAGTTCTCATAAAACCGTTCAACATCCTTCTTGAATTCTCATAATTTGATTTAGGGTGTGTTTAGTAGGAGAGAAAAGTAAGAGGAAAGAAAACTGAGATTATAGAAAAATAGAAAGATAGAAAATGAAATCTATCCTTGTTTAGTAGAGTGGAAAAGTTAGAGAAAAGAAAATGTAGATATTATTATTTTTACCATTATATTTATATCCTTTATAATGTCAACGGATACTACTGTGAGAGATTAGATGAGGATTAATTGGTAAAATTGAGAATCTTATCTCATTTCTCTCTAATTTTTCGCTATCCAGTAGTCCCAATTTGGGAGGATTATGATTTGTACATGCAAATGAAAAAAATCAATCATTTTAGTTTTTTTTTTTTCCCAGTTACATTCCTCTCCCACTAAAAAAGAGAAAAGATCACTCCACATACTTTTCATTCCTTTTACTTTTCTCTCATACTAAACACACCCTTAAAGTTTGACTTCTGTTTGTAAATATGATGGTACGGAAAATAATGAAAATAAAGGTTTTGGGAGAATAGATAATTTAGTTCCTTTAGCTCTGATTCCAACAGGGCAGCTTTGAAACTGATGCCTTGTATCACTTTGGTTTCGGATCTTGAATTTCAAGCCGCCCTACATCATAGCACTTCCAAAATGTTTTTGTGCATCAGGTATTTCTTTCAAATGATTAATTTACAAAATGGAAGTTTTGATTTGTGTGAAATTTTATTAGTCATTCAGTTGTGATTCACTTAAAAGGAATTGTTGATAGAATATAACTTCTAGATATATGTCCTGCCATCTGTGCTAATTTCATTGTTTTACATAATAGGGTGCTGTTTAGCCAATTATCTGAACACCATTATACATGTGCTAGCTTACTTGATGAGTTTTTGTGACTAGAAGTAATTTAATAAAGGTATTGTTGCATATGATATTGGAAGAAAGCTATGAGTCATCTTATTGCATGATTGTTTAATTTTGTTTTATGCCGGCCAATGTTCGTTTGCTTTTTGTATAGCAGGGAAATGAATTCTCTTTCTATTTATCAGTAGATTTGATGGAAATATCTTCTGATTTGCTCAAGAAATTTAATTTCTGCAATGTTAAGTTTTAAATTTAAGAATTATAGTATCATACGCGTAAGTGACATCAACCACATATCAAGTGTTTCTATTATAATCTGAAGGCACCCAAAACTGCAAGAGGGCTTTCTGGCAAATCATCAAGATCACCAGGTGGCGTTCTGCATCAATCACTAAATAATCAGTGGGACAGCATCATCAAATTTTTGGATTCTCTTATGGCTCGTTTACGTGGAAATCATGTATGTGCAACATTTTCCTTATGTTATATCTAATCAATGGACTTGTTGTCCTTTATGTGTGAGTTAATGGCAATTTATAAATGATTAGCTATTTAACTTTTTGTCCATACCACTTGCAGAACACGAGGAATATTATTTTTTGACTATTTGCTATCTTTCCATGCATATATGCATGTGTATAAATCTATAAATACAGTGTCAGCGCATACCTGTGTTAATTGAAGGTACTAATAATGCTTATGACGCTTAGAAAATGTCATCTGACTTCAGTCAAAGTTCTTATGATGCTTAGAAAATGTCATCTGATGTCAGTCAAAGATCTCATATACTGTCTATACTGGAAACCAATAAAAATTGAAGTCCTTATATGTGCAGAAATATAGTGTCCTTTTTCTTCTTACAATTTTGAGTCACTTTGTCCCTATTGGGTGTCTTAAGCATCTTCAGCAGGTGGAGTGGAGAGGATTTGTCTAATTTTCTAAAGGTGGTAGTTGACTGACAATCTGTGATTTCTGTCTTTTTTTTGTTTGCCAATTTGTATAGGGGTGGTGATATTGGCACTCCTTTTGTTTGTATAACTTACAGAAATGCCCTTAATTGAAGCTAGATGCTTTTGAGAATGTAATATAAGTAGGGGCATTAGTTTAAGCATCAAAACAAAACAGAAGAAGTACGAATAACAATTTTTTGAGTGCCAATAACATCACTCTTTGTATAGTTATCTTTCATTAATAATTCTGTCCTTACTTAAATTAGCAATTCCCATTAATCTGTTCTTGTCTATATATCTGTGAGACCAGGACTTCGGGATTTGTTGTGGCCTTTGTTCAAGCAACGAACAAAAATCTGTGTTGGTCAGCTCCATTAGTGCACTTTTTGTTTCATAAATGTGCTTTTAAAATCTAAACCTGAAGTCACAGTTCCTTAGTTCCTGCTACAAATATTCTTCTCATTGCTATTAAGAAAATTTAATGCTGACACATTGGTAAATTTAATCTAAAGAAATAATTTTTGAATTTATGTGAATAACAAAATGTTTTATAATTAAATCTTCCAGTAGTGCGTAAATTGATAAAAAAAAATTCCTTGATTTCAGTGTTAAATTAGAGGAGAAAATTATGGTGGTAGTATACTTACACATCTTATGAATCAAACTCTCTTCATGTTTAGGGTACGAGGGAGTTCACACTTGTGGATATCCTTTTGTTTTGGCACAAAAGAGCCTCCCATATCATAAGGATTACTGGTTTAATTAATCAATTGTTCGCTGATTGATCATTGATTATTGATTAATATCATTGGTTATGTGATTTTTACCTGATGGAAAAATTCAGGAATTATTGTTTTGTATTAAATGATTGTAACTGTTTCTTTAGTCCTTTGTTCTGTTTCTAACCTATGTAATGTGCATTTAGGTACCATCTTTCTTCATCCGTAAGCTCGTTACCCAGGTTTTCTCTTTCATTAACATATCACTTTTCAACAGGTAAGTGATCTTAACGGTAGTTCTTTACTTCGTCGGGTAATGATTAGTTCATACTTTATACTTAACATATTGATTTCAAGTTTCTTCTTAGTCTTCTCCTCCGACGTGAATGTTGCACATTTTCAAATGGGGAGTATGTGAAATCTGGTCTAGCAGAACTGGAGAAATGGATAGCCAATGCAAAGGAGGAGGTAAGTACTAACTTTATTTAGCAAGTAATTGATACATAGATTGATTTTTGTAATATACATGGATGGTTTGCCTGTTGTTTTCCTGTCTGAATCATTATACAATGTAGTTTGCAGGAACCTCATGGCATGAGCTAAACTATATCAGACAAGCTGTTGGGTTTCTGGTATAAGCCCTTGCCTTTTTCGTTTAGTCTTTTATGCTTCAAACTGAGATCTGTGCTTCTAAGTCTCATATTTTGCAATTTATCTTAAGGTAATACATCAGAAGAGGAAAAAGTCTCTGGAAGAGATCAGGCAGGATCTATGTCCAGTATGATCTTCTCTCATATCGCTCAACTCATCCTTTATCTATCATTTCCTCAATGAAAACCATTTGAGCTTCAATAATTATTTTGTGTTTTCTGATGCTTGCACAGGCATTGACGGTTAGGCAAATCTATCGAATAAGTACTATGTACTGGGATGATAAATATGGCACTCAGAGTGTGTCAAATGAGGCAAGTTGCAGTTTCAGTACTCTTGTTGATTTGCGTGAAATGATATCTCATATTTTTTATACCTACTTTGGTAAACAGGTGGTTGCTGAAATTAGGGAAATCTTGAACAAGGACAGCCAGAATCTGACCTCAAATTCATTCTTGTTGGATGATGATCTGAGGTAATTTATTTTCTTCTATAGAATTATACGGGATTGCCTGTTAGCTGGTAAAGACGTTGGGGGCATAATTGGCTAGTATCAATTACGTAAATCTATAATTCAAAATTATCATGTTGAATCCCATAAGTTATCTATTGACCACTACCAACCTTTGGACCTAAGAGAAAGAGTAAGTAGTGATGCTACACGAGAACTTTTGGTTTGCTTGTGTTCTATAAGGTTCAAAATTATAATGTTAAAATAGCTGGTGACTTTGCCTATAGTTTCCTTTTATTGAAAAAAGTATGATTCCATCTCAATTCTATGCTACCAAAAGCAACATTAAAGAATTTCTTCAGCTGATAATTTAATTTAAATTCCAGCTGCTGAAGTGACTAGTTGTTTATATTGCAGCATTCCATTCTTAGCCGATGATATTGATAAGGCTATTCCTGCCATAGATCCTTCCGATATTGAACTTCCTACACTGTTGTCTGAATATGGTTGTGCACATTTTCTGATGGAGCATCAAAAGTAAAATGTTAAGCTGTGCAACTCTGAAGAATAATGTCTAAGCCTTAAAAGCCATTGTTGTATACACAGGAAATGTAGGTATCTCTCATCGATAGTCACATGTAGGAGGAATCTCTTCCTCTGCAATGATAGATTCTACATTGGTTTATTGGGCATTGATGACATTTTCCACAGTTGGTTATAGATTGAGCCTGCCATACATCATTGTTTGGAAATAGGCATTGTTTTTCATGCCCTTGGAAGGTGCTTTTATTTTTTTTATAGCTTATTCTTCCAAAGTCTGTACATGCTAATGTGGTTCAATCACATTAATGTTGTAGCTCTTTACATTGTTTCATATCCTGTATATAATAAAGGTAGTATTAAAAATCTTATTTGTTGATGTAGATGTACCCTTTGATGCATTTAAGTTCCATTTATGGGCTTCTGCTTCTTTTGTTGGTTATATTTTCGTCGCCTCATTTGCAGACCCTGCAAAATTTCTCGATTGATATAGTTGTGTGTTTAACTCTTTGATTGATTCCTGCGTCCTCCAGCTGTATGCGTCAAACATTATTATGGTATCAATTTTGGGCATATGGTTAAAAAAGATTTTTTTAGAATGATCGAAAACTTTAATCCATTTCATTCAATTCACCAATTGACCAAAATAAAATTTTAATAAATTACATGAATTTCAATTTAGTTCAATCAATTCTATGCAATGATTTGACCTAATGATTTCGTGAGTTTCCATACCCCAAAATTTGACCACCGAACAACATTCTGAATCCTTGATTTATCATCAGTCTCGATTATTTGTTGCACCTTAAGGCGTTCATTACATGCATGATCAATTTTGTTAGTCTATATATGTACAGTTTTGCCAATGTTTTTTCATGAGCTTTATTATTATTTTTTTTCTTTCAATGTCGAAATTGAAACAGGTTTTTACTAAAAAAAAATGAGGTTTTTATTTTTTTTTACTTTCAATGTAGGAATTGAAACAGGTTTTTACAATGGTAATGAAAGTACATTCTATGATTGGGCCTTAACAAGTTCACTTGTATGGACGCATTCTGTTATTGCCTGCTCTGGGTGCTTTGAATAAGACGATTTTAATGACATCTCATCGATGAAAATCATGATCTGTTAATGCTTTTGAACATTGGAAACAAGGAGCACATAGGGGCACGAAACATGACGATAAACATAAACACCGTTCGCCTACAACCCCTCGACAATGAACACAATGAAAACTCATGTGAAAAAGGCAGAAAAGTGGTCAAGTTAGCTTCTAAGAATCGTCTTTGTTGCTCATCGAATGGCATAACGAATTGGTAGTTGCTGCAGAGACACATTGGGGTAAGTCAGCCAAGGAGAATGACCTCCAAGAAGAGAAGTTCTGTCTCGGCGGTGAGGAAGCAATGTTACTATGAGAAGCCCTAGTTTGTGGGTGCAGTGGAGGAAGACGCGAAGGAGACCTAGAGATCGGGCTGGAACTTGAATCCTCGCTTGTACTGCTGCTGATGTCGGAGCTGCTCATAGCAACAGCTAGAGCCAATGAGCTTCTACTCGAGCTGAGTGGTCTCTTTGATATCCCACCTCCATTACTTTTAAGAGGGAAATTTTGATTCTTGTCCCAGAAATGGTTTATAGCAAGGATATTTCTCCGTCTCCTGGTGTAGGCATTCTCTGGTTTTGCAATGTCTTTAATGGATGAAGATGACGAAGACTTGGCTAAACTTGTAAAAGACTTTGATTTGCCATTGTAGAACTTTGAGATTCCTCTTCTGCATCCATAACACAAAGATGGCCCAGTTCAGTCATATAATCAAGAATTTCTATAGCTATAGCTTTCCAAACACCCACTATTTTGCATTGTTTTTTTTCCCCAAATAACGTTTTTTTAATAGAAGACATGTAACATTGTTGATGAACAACTAAAGAAAACACAATTTGGGTGATTTTTTTTTCTTCCGATAAGTATTTAGGAGATGATAGAGGAATTACTTGATCACTGATTGATCATTTTCAAAGGTAATCTTACCCCTGCCAACATAAAGCCCTAAAAACCAAAAAGAAAATCAAAATGCACCTACATGAGGCAAGTAATAGACTGACTGAGAACACATCCAATTTTCCATGATTCCTTAAATTTAAAAACAAGCCTCAGTTTCTTCTCCCTAAACAGATAGTATCTTGAGAGAACAGAAGCAAAACTTGAAGAAAAAAAAAAGAAAACAGAAGAATTACTGGCAGCCTTTGGATAAGGAGAGTTGTTCTATTGTTGGGAATAGGGATAGATTTGATCCATCTCTGTAATAAAAAAAATAAAAAAAAACCTTAAAAAAAAAAGAATGAACCTAAACAGAAGATTTCCACTCTAGTCATCTCAAATCTTATAACTTACTAATTTTATTTCTCCTTACCTAATTTTTCTCAGAAAAGAAACCGAATGATAACGAATCTTAACCTCCAATATCATTTACTAATCTTAACCTAATTCAGCAAATTCACTTTAAATGAAAAAAAAACGAAGAAAAACATAACTCTGAAATCTGATAACTGATCGTTCATTTAAACCAAAAACATCCCCAAATTATATCAAACTCAACACACACATACACAATAGAATCGAATCGCACACCAACCTGATAGGCAAAACCTCCTCTAACGAATCCATCATATTCAAAGGGCCTTTATACGAGCTCTGTGCCTCATTTTCCTCGCAACCCTCACCGTCCGATGATCTCCCATCATCATCATCGCTGTTCCTCCCGATCGACGACGTGGACGAAGAACTGCAGCAATCCGGATCGTCTCCTCCGCAACCTCCGCCGCCGTCTTCCTTCAAAGTCCTGACGTCAGAAGCCGGCGGTTCGAAGATCGAGGCAGATGCACACGCTATAACGCGTGCGAATTCAGAAGGTTCGATCCTCTCCAATACAATTGACATGATAACAAATTTTGCAACAACTAAGAAACAAAAAAAAAAAAAAAAAACACACAGAAATGAAACAAAACAGAAGAGAACACACAACCGAAACAAACAAAACTTCTTGTTCTTGTTATTGTTGAGATAAATAGTAATGAAGAGAAATGTAGAGAAGAGGGATGTAGAGAGAGAGAGAGATTTTATTTACTACTATTTATATTGTCTCTTGGATGTTTTGGTGGATTACAAATTAATGTAAAAAAAATGAGAAAAGAAGAAGATAAGTAATAAAGGAAATGGACTGGAGGTCTTATCCTCATCCACTGGATGCCAGAATATTTTGTATAAATATATATATATATATATATATATATATATATATATATATATATATATAGATAAAATACTTTTTTTTATTTTATATTTTTCCTTCTGTGGAGATTGATAGTAATTTTAATGAGCATTTATCTTGTGGCTTAAAGTATATCCTTTTGAGTAATTTTAGTGCTCAAGTTGTGTAATAAATATCAATCTTTTTGTTTTATTAAACATATCTCAACGAATAATTATATGAATCTATAAAACAGATGTGGTCTTAAATTCAGATCCTCTCCTCTAATTCTAAAAAAAAACATAAAGATTTTTGTTTTTTATATTGTAAAAGTCATATGAATTGATATTTATTAAAAAAATAAAATAAAATATTTATTTGATTAATTTTAAAATTTAATGAAATATTAAAACAATAATCAAAATATAAAGGGTCAAGATAATATCCTAATAATATATTGTAATAAAAGAAAAATATTTATCTTTAAGGTTTCATGATTGAGTCAATTTAACTTGAATTTTTGGTGGTGTCAACTTGTCCAAAAGTTATTGCATAGCATAGTACCATGAGAGATATATAATGTAAAAGTCTCACCGTTAAATAGTATGAGAAGTAAGAGAAAAAATATATTTTATTGAGTAAATTACATAGATCTCGTTTGTGTAACATATAATTGTAAGCACATTCCTTACAGTTTTTAAACTTTCATTTACACCACTTGATAGGAAAATTTAATCACATTGAATCACATGAAATCAAATTTAATTTTTCCTACCAAGTAGTGTTAGCAATTACACTCCCTAGTAGAAGAATTTAATCACATGAAATCAAATTTAATCTTTTCTATCAGGAAAGTAAGTGAAGGTTTAAAAAATGTAAAGATGTACTTACAATTATACATTACTTCAAATGAGCTATGTGTAATTTATCTTATTTTATTTTCATTCAAAAGTGAGATAGACATTTGTGATATGTATCTCTCATAGCATTGTGCTAGGCAATAATTTTTCAAATTATTGAGTTTTATTTTTTAAGTCAAACTTTCTGTCCATTTGAACTGTCAAGAGGAACGTGAAAGTATCCGACCTTGATTTTGAGAAGTCTTACCTAGCATAGTTCTATAAGAGATACATAACACAAATGTCCATCTCACCATTATATGGTATGAAATGAGAAAAAAATGATATTTTATTTTCATTTAAAGATGAGATGGACCTTTATGTCTTGTATATCTCATGACATTGTATAGAACAAATTTTTTTTCTTACTTTTGAAATCAATTTGCCTGAAAAGTTTTATTTTTTAAATTAATTTAGCATTTTAAATGTTTTTTGATGGTCTAATCAGACAAAAAATCTAATTGTCTTGAAAAAAAATTCACAAATAAATTAACATTCTTTCAAATATATATCATAAAAATTCGAAAATAAATTTTTTTTCCCATGATATATGATAGTAACAAAACTTTAGTTTTCCGGTGTTCAATGACGACACGTTGAAGTTTATCCTCTCATTTAACGGAGCAGTGTTGCAATGACGTGGCAGTGTCCAAAGTCATATAAGGCCTGCTAAAACTTATCCAAAACGAGGGCCCACATATATCTTCATGATCTTTGTCTACCTCCTCTATTATCGACTCGGCCCTTCTTGGCTGGCTCTGTCCAGCCAAGTAGCTAATTTTATGAGATAATTCAAGGTTTTTGGGTTTTCTCCATTTTTTTTAATTTTTTTCATACAAAGAAAAGTAACGCGGAGTATATTATTTATACAGGATTGCATTTAAGTTTTTAGTTCACCATAAAAGAGTCACCGTACGTTGATATATTAATTGGGTTTAACTCATATATGTTAAATATGAATTGATTAGTATGAGTCATATTAATCCATTATGATTTTGACGTGCACCTAATAGAACATTGACTTTGCACACAATTTACAAGAAAAATGGGTTTTATTCCATGGGACATCATATATGAATAGGTACTTTTCAATATTAACCCTTAGTGTTTTACTATTCTCTTGGTCTTATATTTTTAATCTTTGTTTTTTAAAATGGATATCTCATATTGTTTTTTTACTTACAAAATCAATTACTTTATAAGTATACCATTAATTTTTTCTTTTTATGTCAAAGAAATAACTCTTGTGAGATCTACTATTTAGCAAACTACAATTTTGATGATATTTTTGGACAAAATAACATATGCATTAAAATTTGTACAAATAAAAAAGTAAACTAAAAATATGAGGCAAAGAGAATAGTTATTAGAGAAAGTAAAATTTTGTTCTTAAATTATGTGAAAGTAAGAATAGTATAGAGAAATTAAGATTTTGTTTTATTTGCTTTTGAAAAAGTGACAAATATTTTAGAAGATCAATTTTTAAAAGGAGTGACAAACAAAATAGAATGCATGAAGTATCCCATTAGGCTTCCCATCAAAGCCTTATTGGTTCATTAAGACCCACACTAACTAGTCCATGTTTAACACAATAGGAAATAAGCCGAATGTAATAGATCAATCTATTTGGGCTTTCTTTAACTTTAACTGATAGACCAATGACTTAGCCGATTTTAACAAAATACAAAACTTACAATTAATGCAAGCTCGCTTATACACACACATATATGTGAAGTTTGCTAATTTACCCCCACTATAGAAGTTGGTTAGGTAGAATACCCTTGAATACAAATAAAAAAGTAGGGTTATTTTAGTAATTTAATAAAAAAATCAAAAAAAGGAAAAAATTCAAATATGACTTGCGCAAATGCGAAGCCCGTACGCAACAGGCGGATCTCGCCAAAGTGTGACGTATAGGCGTCTGATTCCGGTGGTGTTAGGCATCCAATGTTCACAGTCTAGCTGAAAATTGAATTTTTGACTCGATGGCGGTGTTGGTTTCCAAAATACCTTCCAAAAAATGTGTAGATCTAAGATATTCCCCTTCCATTGCCAGTGGCATTTTTGACGACGCGTGTGAGAGGAAAATGGCGGTGGCAGGGGTGCTTCTAGGTCTTATTGGGTATATCTCGACAAGAGCTTGCCGACGGTATGAGAAGTGTGCTTTTTCGACCAGAGAAGGCATGGTAGACCCCCAATTTTTAGACGAACTGAAGTTGAGATAGAGGTTGAGTTAAAGCGAGTTTCTTAGAAGGGAATGTGTTGACAGTATAATTGATACTAGTAGGGGTTTGAGAGAATTTGAAGTTGAAAGAGATAAGCTAAGAGAAGTTCTTGCTCATGCTCTTGAGAAAATGAATGTAACAGATGATAAAGTACATAGTCTAATCATAGACTTGATAAACAAGCTAGAGCAGTGCTTGAGGTTATTGTAAATCCAGTAATGGTAGATGTTCAAAAAGAGGAAATGTGAGTTTATACACGAGATGCAGAAAGATTATTTTGTTAGATATATTAAATTGAATATTTTTTTGTTTAAAAGATTTATGAATCATTTTGAGCTTGAGCTATGGGCGAAACATGTAGAGAGATTATTTGGTATTTTACCAGTGACTGACAGGCAGAGGTTGCCTTTGCTTTGTTTAAGTTAAAAGGAGAAGCTTTAGAATAATGGGAGGATACTCTTCTCAAGGTAAGTGCATATGTTGATAGACTCTTAACTTGGAATAAGTTTAAGGAGGCTTGTTCTTTTATAAATATTGTTCGTATACTTTCAGAGCCCAACAGAAAAGAGATTTCATTTATTTGAGGTAAAAATGTGTTGATTGTGGCTCAGTATGATAGCAGATTTGTGGCATTGTCAAGGATTGTATCGAAAATGTTCGACATAAAAGAGAAGAAGTGTAAGAGGTTCCTAGATGGATTATATTTTGAAATTTGATCAAAACTATATGACATAAGGCATATTAATTATGTCAGTTTGGTGGATATAGCACTTCAGATTGAGAAAAATGTGATGGAGTTTAAGGGAGAGAGAAAGAGTGGTTGAAGAGGCTTAGACATGAAGGTTCTAGAGATAGTGGTAGTATAAGTGTGCACGGTGGGAGACCACCCTAGAGGGGGCGTTCTTTGTTACAGAGAACTGTAATACAGAGCTAGAGGTAAGCAAGCTCTGTTTCTTCTGTAGCTCATAGTAATATTGGTGGGACCCTTAGATTTAGAAGACAGTCTGTGGGAACTTTTAGTTATGGTAGATGTGGGAGTGTACTACTTAGGGGATGTGGTAGTGTGATAGAAAGACTAGAATGTGTTATAGATGTAATTAAATAAGATATTTATCCCAGAATTGTCCTAATTTGAGGTGCTTTGTATGTAGAAAAGGTGGACATATCAATGTTGGTTCATCCTGGTGCAGCCCATTCTTTTGCATCCAATGTATTTATGAAGTCTATTGATGCATGTATTAGTCCTTTGATGCATAATATTATTGTTGAAGTTCCCATTAGAGATGTGGTGATGATCATAAATGTTTACAAGGGTTGTGTGATTTGTATCAATGATAGAGAATTTGAAGTTGATTTATTACCTTTGAATATTATAGATTTTCATTTGATTTTGGGAATGAATTGGTTATTGATGTATTACACCTGAGTTGATTGTTCTAGAAAGAATGTAGTGTTCAGGATATGAACAAAAATAGTTTAACTTTTAAGGAGAACGTAAGATACTTGCAAATTATTTTATTTCTGCCCTAACTGCTAATAGATGGTTGAGAAAGTTTGTGATGAGTATTTGGCATATATAATAGATTCAAAAAATAAAAATAGAAAGTTAGAAGAAATCTTAGTAGTGAAATATTTTCCTTATATGTTTCGTGAAGAGTTGTTTAGATTGCCTCATAGTAAGGAGATTTAGTTTTCTATAGATGTGATTTTGGGTTCAACACACATATCTATAGCACCTTATAGAATGACACTAGTTAATTTGAGAGAGTTGAAAGTACCATTTTAAGAAAATGTTAGAGAAACAATTTATCAGACTTAGTGTGTCGCCATCTAGAGCCCATGTAGTGTTTGTGAAGAAAAAAGATTGAAGGATAAGGTTGTGTTTATATTACAAATAGCCAAATAAAATCACCATTAAGAACAAATATCTTTTGCCCATGATAGATGATTTATTTGCGCAGTTACAGAAAGCAAGGGTGTTTTCTAAGATAGACCTGAGATCAGGTTATCATCAGTTGAAGCTAAAGGATGGAGATATGCCTAAGACTGCTTTTAGGGCACGTTATGGTCACCATGAGTTTTTTGTGATGCCATTTGGGTTGAAAAATGCTTTAGCAATATTCATGGATTTGATGAATAGGGTGTTTAAACTATTTCTTGACAAATTTATGGTTATATTTATTGATGACATTTTGGTATATTCTAAAAATGAGGAAGAACATATGAAACATTTAGATATTGTGTTGGAGATTCTGAGGAGAGAGAGATTATATGCAAAATTTTCTAAATGTGAGTTTTGGTTGAATAAAGTAACTTTCTTAGGGCAAGTAATATTTGGAGATTGTATAACAGTTGATCCACAAAAGGTAGGGGCAATGTTGAGTTGGGAGAGACCAACTAATGTGACTGAGATTAGGATTTTCTTGGGGTCAGTTGGTTATTATAGAAGATTCATTCAAAAATTTTCTACTATTGAAGTATTGCTGACTAGTTTGACCAGGAAAGATGTGAGATTTGTGGTGTATAGTGATGTGTCACATTAGAGGTTGGGATGTGTGTTGATGCAACATAGGAAGGTAGTGACGTATGCTTTTAGGCAATAGAAGAACTTAGAGTTAGCTGCCATAATGTTTGGTTTGAAGATTTGGAAACATCATCTGTATGAAGCAACTAGTGAGATATTTACTGACCATAAGAGTTTAAATACCCATAGAGGGCTAAATTTGAAACAAAGGCATTGAATGGAGTTGATTATTGATTATGATTGTACGATACATTACCATCTAGGCAAACTGAATACGGTAGCTAATGCATTGAGTAGAAAATCTATAAGAAGATTAACTGCTATTGAGAGTCATGATGTGAAATTGATGATAGATTTAAGAGAGATAAGAATGTAGTTGAATAACAATGATAAAGGATCATTGTTAGCAAACAGGGTTGTACAGTCATTCATAGTAGAATGCTTGTTAGAGATTCAAGGTAGAGATGAGAAGATAGAAAAGATTAAGTATGAAGTGCTTAGTAGAAAGCAATATGAGTTCAAAATTAGAAATGATGGTATTTTGGTATTGGAACATAGGATTTGTGTTCCCAATGATACTGAGTTGAGAAATGAGATATTGAGAGAGGTATATGATGATGCATATTCGATGCATCCGAGTAACAATAAGATGAATAGAGGATTGAGACAGAATTACTGGTGGTCAAGATTGAAGAGGGATGTAGCTGAATATATTTCTAGATGTTTGGTTTATCAGCAAGTGAAGTCAGAGAATAAACATCTGGAAGGCTTACTACAGCCCCTTCCTGTGCTTGAATGACAATAGAAAAATATGAGTATGGATTTTGTTTTTGGATTTTCCCATACTTAGAGAGGTCACGATACAGTATAAGTGATAGTAGATAAACTTTCTAAATCATCTTAATTTCTTCCAATTAAAACTAATTGGAGTCCTAAAAAATTGGATGAACTGTATGTAGTTGAGATTGTAAGGTTGCATGGAGTACCATTGAGCTTAGCGTCAAATAGAGATGCTAGATTTATATCTTGGTTTTGGAGAGGCTTTCAGAAAGCCATGGGTACGCAGTTACAATTTAGTATAGCTTTTCATCCTCAAACAAATGGGTAGACAAATAAGATTATTTGAATACTAGAAGATATACTGAGGGCAAGTGTATTGAGTTTTTTTAATGGGTTGGGATGCTTATTTACCTTTGATTGAGTTTGCATGAAATAATCAATATCAAACTAGAATTAGGATGACACCATTTGAGGCTTTATATGGTAGAAGGTGTCCAGCATATTGGGAAGAAGTTGGAGAAAGAAAGGTATTTGGTCTAGAAATGATAGATTTGACTACTGAGAGGATTAAATTGGTTAGAAAGAACCTTAGAGCAACACAGAACAAATAGAAAAGTTATGTTGATAATAGAAGAAGACCTATTGAGTTTTAAGTAGATGATGGGGTGCACTTGAAGATATCTCCATGGAAAGTTGTGTTGAGGTTCAAAAAGGAAAAGAAAGTTGAATCCGAGATTCATGGGGCCATATGAAGTAATTGAAAGAGTTGGACCAGTAGCATACGGATTGGATTTTCCTCCAAAGTTAAAGCAATTACACAATGTGTTTCATGTTTCACTTTTGAAAAAGTGTTTACATAATGAATCCCAAAGTATTCAGAGTCAGGCTGTAAAACTTCAGGAAGATTTAACCTTTATACAAGCACCAATCAAAATTCTAGACAGAAAGGAACAAGTCTTACATAATAAAGTTATTCCTTTAATTCAAGTATTATGGCAAAACAAAGATGTTGAAGAAATTACATGGGAGCATGAGGCAAGAATGAAGAAAGAGTACCCCCCCCACAGCTTTTTCATGAGTTAGGTAAGAAAGTTTCGGGGATGAAACTTTTATAAAGTGGGTAGAATTGTAATACATGTCTTCTTAAAATAAAGGTATAGAAGTAATTTGATAGATATTACATGGAATTAAAATAATATATACATGAAAGATTTATTATTGAATAAAATAGTTCTTTTGAAAAAAAAAATCCAGGTGTAGCACAGTTACAAAAAGAAAAGAAAAGAGAAGAAAAAAAGAGCGGTGAGGGGCGGACACACACCTAGATGTCCAAGTGTTGTCCATAGAACATGCACAAAATGCATGTTGGACAACCAAACAGCATGAAGCTTATGAAATGGCAGTAAGTGTGGTATAAAATTAAGTTTTGTTTAAATTATTAAAATTCAGTTTACACTTTCTCAAATTACTCTATTTCTTTAAACACCTGGGGACTGAAAGAAATATTGAAAGATTGGAATTTTGAAGAGGTTAACGGGAGAATTTTAAAGAGATTCGAGGGAAGCTTTACAAAAAAGAAAAAATATGGTAATAATGTGAATTTTAAATTTTGAAATTATGTATACATGAAAATACCTGGAAATTCGATGTTAATTTTAAATGTATGAATTATGGAAGAATTGAAGAATAAATTAGAAATTTTAATATAAATATTACATCAGGTGTTGACAATCAGTAATCAGGTGAAATTGCTGAAAAGAGCAGGAAAGGCAGGGAGGTGATCCACGAGTAACTTTAAGTGCTACATGGTGAGTTAGATTTACTTTTAGTAATTAAGATAAATATGAAATATAAAATGCTGATATTTGAATTAATTATTGAACTACAATGATTGGATGATATATGAAAGTTGGTTGATTGATATTATATGAATAATTGATATGTTAAAAATTTATTATATGAGAAGTAATATTAATGAAATAATGAGTTGATTAAATATATAATGAAAGGATAAATGGAATTCTTGACAAGCTATGATTGATAATTTAACGTGATATATGAGGTGATAATTTAATGAATATGATAAAAATAATAATTTTGAGAAAGAGCTAGATAGCTAAATTGAATGCTTGAATGTATGTTTGTTTTCATATTATTGCTCATATGCATAAAATAAAAAACCAAGAAGGCCGCTGGTTTGTTTGTTTTCATATTATTGTTCATATGCATGAAATAAAAAGAAGTGGGAAGACAGTCGGTCTAAATGAAAATGAAAGAACCTGGAAGACAGCAGGTCTAAATGAAAATAAAATAACCAGGAAAGCAGTCGATTTAAATGAAAATAAATGAACCAGGAAGGCAATCAGTCTAAATGAAAATAAAAGAACCGGGAAGGCAGTAAGTTTAAATGAAAACAAAAGAACCTGGAAGGTAGTCAGTCTAAATGAAAATAAAAGAATTGGAAAGGCAACCGATCTAGCTGAAAATAAAAGAACCGAGAAGGCAGACGGTCTAAGCTAAAATATGTCGACATATAGGAAGACACTTTCAAATGATAATATGAAATGATATGATAATTTAAATTCATGCATTGCATTTGTTTTAAATATTGATTATTATTACCTGATATACTAAAGTATTAGTCTTGATTGTGAATTTATTGATAGATAAATGAGTCTTACAGAGAGATAAATATGATGAGAAAGAAATATGATAATATGATATAATAAAAATTTATTTGATTAATTAATTATATGTTGTGAACCTCATAACGAGGTAAATAATTATGTTAAATTGATAATCTCAAGATAATTAAATATACGAGAAGAAAAATTGATATTTTTTTTATGATTAATTTAAGATGAGATTGATAAATGATTGAAATTATAACATGATATTATTATTGATTTATATGAGATAATAGAAGAATGATTATGGTAAGATTGTTTGAAAGATTGAATAATTATTTGTGAAAAAATAGATGATTTATATTGGTAAATTTGAAAAGATTGAATTACAAGATGTGACTGGAAGTATATAATCTAGTACTTCTAGTAAATTTAATTCACTGAGCTTGTATAGCTCACTCATCATTGTTAAATAATTTCAGGTAATGGGCAGAAGAGATAGATTGGTGAGTTGAGATTCAGACTGAGTCATTATTTGTAAGCTGTGTGGTCCACATCCTCAAACTAATGGAAATAAAAAAAATTATTTGTAGATATTCATGCATAATATGTTGTATGTAATGTTTCAGTTGAAATGTTAATAATGTAACTCCCCCTGTTGAGGGTTAAAGATTGATGTATAAATAAATAAATATATATATATATATATATATATATATATACATTCAATTGATGTACGTTTTTATATTGTTGCATATATGTGTCGAGTTGGGATTTTAAAATGTGACGACATCGTCTCGGGGGTAGCCAACCCGAGATGAGTCATTACATTGCGTTTGTGTTTGTATTATGTAAATTTGAATTATTGAGAATGTTCTGATTCACAAATATTGGAGTACATTGCTAATTTACTCCTATAGCAAGGTAAATTAGTAAACCCATATACGTAAGAGACGTTGGCCAAAACTATAAAAAAATACAAAATTTAAAAGATCTCACTTTCATAAGAACTCGGATTCATCCATTATATAAGGGCTCAGACTCGAAGCAAACCTGTCTTACTCTTCTTTAATTCTCTTTTTGAATTTAGTATTAAGAAGTCTTTTAAAATAAAATTACAAACACCTATTTCAAATATAAATTGCTTTTTGAATGATTTTATTTTGTTAAAATGAAAAGTAAATAGAAAATCTAGGGTATACATGAGACTCTAGTACATATAATAATTTTTTTTAAAAATAATTGTTAAAAAAAACGCACACAAAAAGAAAGAAAAAAAATAATTAATTAAAATCTAACTACACGTATACATCAATTCTAAACAAAAAAATCAAAATTTTATAACCGCATAATGATTCTAATATATAATTTTCCTTAAACACATATTTTCAATATAAAAAGATGATCATTGAGAATTTGTTTGTGGATTTTTATTTTTATTTATTTTGAGAAACATTAAGTTATTAAAGCAAACAAATTAAGCAATACTAGGAACCAAATCGTGTTATCGAGAAGTGTGAGCTAGCTAATTGAAGCTACCTCCATTTGGCTGGCTTATTGCGGCTTGAGTTGATACCAACAGTTAAGAGTAATAGTTATAATTAGTTAGATGCTACCCCGTATCCATCTAGGATTTGCATGTAGACCTCCACCGACCATGTGTGCGCTCCACGGAATGAGGTCGTTTGGGTCCCACGTGTTATTTCCTGGAAGTGGGAGATGAGACGACCACGTGTTGAAGCAGTTCAACAATCCAACCTCGTCGGCTTCACGTTGTTGAATAGCTCAGAGTCAGGCAGTCACGTATGAATTGAAAGGTCTCGGGGAGTTACCTGTACTGGCGGCGATATGATGAAAGTAGATACTCGCGTTTTCTCTGTTTCTTTTGCTACTCCGAGGGGACTTTTTTTTTTCCTATTGACAAACAGAATCATACCCATAGTTCTAAGCTCTATTTGAATTTCTCATAAAGTGGGATTAATTTTTTTATATTAAAAATAATTGCTTTGATAAGTTTTTAAAAGAGATCCAAACAAAACTCTAATTGGTGAAGACTTACATTTATAAGACTTTGAATCTTTTTATATAAGCTCCAAAGATCTTATTTTCAAAGAATCTAGAGTCGATCTTATCAAAAGTCTTTTTTCATTCTTATAGATCTATGTTAAGAAGTTTTGATTCATATTATTTAGATAATTTTATCTCGTACTTTTAAGTTTATGAATTACATCACATTCTTATCATATTTTTGTTATCTATTTTTAAAAGTTTTGATTATATCATTTAAATTTAGGAATAATGTCACAATTTATGTATCTAAATTTTATTGAGTAAGAGCTTCTAGAAGAAAAATAAACATTCAAGCTTATCCTAAAGGGATGTTTACCCCAAATAAAGAATATTCTTTTATTTCGGAGAAAGAAAAAAATAAATTGAAATTAAAATAAAATTGATATTTTAGCAAGTGAAATGAATCTGATTTTAACTTTACTACTTCTCCTTTAACTATTGGATTACATATATTTATATACCAATTAACTTTATATATTTATGACCATGCATGCCATGCCCAATGAGCCTAGAGGTCATCTATTTGTAAGAAAAATGTGACGTTTAGTCATGCAGAATTACGTCTTAAAGTTGATTATTACCGAATATTTCTGAAATCACGTAAACTCTGAAGAAAAATTTATGTAACAATGGAAGAAAAACAACAACAGATTTTATTATATTCGAATTTGGTTATCTGCATTTGTTTTTTTTTTTTTAAGCATGATGTAATTTTCAGACACTCAATTGTAATCAAATTTTAGAAATATTTAAAAATAATCATACGAGTCACTTGTAATTATATATTAATTAACTTACTACCAATTACATATGATCCATATCGATGGTCCAAATTTGATGTTCATCTACATTTATAATTAATGGGATTTATAATATTCAAGTTCAAATTTGATGTGCCTTGGAGAAGAATATAGAGTAATAGACTAGTAATTGGCAAAAACTAAACTAATAATTTTTTTGTATTTTATCGACGTTACAAAAAATGATTTACTGTAGTGCGTGAAATGAGAGGAGTGACTCATAACGATGATCCATTTGAAATGTTCATATAGCAGTGCTCATCCTACAAATTGCCATAAAAAAGATATGATGATTCTTAATGAAACATTATTGACATTTTGATGCATAATTTTTCTATTTCAATAATTTTTTCCTGCTTGGTTGGGGGGCTATGCAAGCAGTAAAATTCCTTTCCATAAACCCTTTCTAAAAGAATGTGGGTTAATTATAGTATGTGGAAGTTTAAACTACAAAGAGTTGATATATATATATATATATATGATACTTTTCATTGTTTGTTTATACTGCAGCACGTGGTGGATGAAGTCTATCTAAAATTTTCTTAACACATTCACAAATGAGATCGACATGTGAAAGATAAATTTTAAAGTAGACCAGTAATATTCTTCCACATGTATATAAATCAAGCCAATAAATTAAAAAAAAACAGTACTTAATTGATTTATCAAGTGTAATAAAATTATGGTTTACATAGAATATGCGTTCTTTTTATTTGTTTGGTCAAAGATAAAAAAAGAACTCGTACCCATAAAAAATTTTGGTTAGATCAAATTCAAAAAAGATAAATAGTAATCAGATTCAAGAAAAATCACAAGAATTTCTCTTTATTCATGTATAATATGCAACAGAACTCCTACTCAGAGCTAGAGATACAAAGAACAATACTAATATCATGCACATAAGTAAATTAAAATACCCTATCTTTACACGTACGCCTTTCAAGTCATGTACGTAGCTCAGTGTATTAACGAACGACGCTATTAATTAATTATATCATGACCTAATTAAATTAATTAATGGTGCTATGCTGCAGCAAGCTTTGCTAGGGCACCAGTAGCGAGGGAGTTAACGTAGGTGCATGGCTCGGTATATGTCGAGGCCCAACGTAGGTCTTGAAAGTTATCTTGACGGTCAGGTCCACCAACGATGGCACCGGCTAGCACGTTAGGGTTTGGTACATTTTTGTTGTACCACTTGACGAAGCTCATGGGGCAGCTGATGCTTTCGTCTGCGCTCGATTGCGGCACAGAAGCTCCTCTGTGGTGCGCTTGTTTTGGTGGGTTGCTTCCAAACCCAACCATGTATGATCTTCCTCTTGGGTTTTTCCCAAGTAAGTAATCGATCTGCATGCAATTCCATTTTAAATAACCCACTCATTAGCATTGCAAGAACATAATTTATTTATTTTTGGATAATGAACAATGAAGTACATAATTAAATATTATTGCACATATACACATACATAAATACATAAATATACATTTCCAAATGTTCGGATGAAATCAAAGTTCTATTTAAAGTTTTTGTTAAGAGCTTATTTGGTTTAGTCGTAGTTTCAGTTTTTTATTGTCAAAATGATTTTTGAAACAGTTTTTAATACAATAACCTTAGAATTAAAAATTGTTTTAACATTTAATAAAACAATTATTAAAACTTATTTATATATAAAATTAGGTCCATTTTGAGCATAAAAATTCAACATTTTATAAACTATTTTTAACTTATAATTCTTCTCAGAAACGTTTTTTTTTTCTTTTGGTGTGTGGGGCTAGCTTTTGTTTCTTGTAAGCTGAAATAGATTTAGAAACTGAAACAAATGGTATTTTAGCGTAGTCAAAAGAGAACTGTTATACATACAACCCAAATGGGTGTTTGGCATAATTCAATTAGTAGTAGTATAAATAGTAACTGTTGTAATAAATTTTTAAGCTATTTGAAGTGGCAAATTATGATTGCTTTAGTCGATTAAACAGAGTTTTTGTAAGAATGAATTGTATATTTAATTGATGTTGGAAACTGTGGGTACGCAGTAGTAATTAGTACCTGCTTCTTTGCAAAAGCCAGGAGGTGGGTTGAATCAAACTGTTTGTCTCCACAAGAGACCTTTTGTTTGTGTTGAGCAAGCAAATCACCGTAGACGCTAAACAAGAAAGCTGTGCCTGTAACATATTGGGCGTTGGCCCCATCTCTCAAGTGAATCAAGCCACCTGAAATCAAATGCATGCATGCTCTCGTTAATTATTATGCTTCCTTTTGTCGTGATATTTAATTTCTTATTTTAGAGAGAAAAAAAAAACGCTGATACGGGTACATTTTGAGTCACAACAATTTTTGATATTTTTTTAATTCAAGAGATCCGTTGATAATTACAGTAATTTTTATTAGTAATACCAAAAAACTTCGTAAAGGGACTAAAATAAAAAAAAAGACCATTTCACATCTGCATATCTATATCCCAAAAAATAAAGGGTTTATCTTACCTGGAGAGATATATACTTGATGGTAGGGACTCTCAGGAAGCACTGAGCAGATGTAACTGTCAGCTTGCTTTTTGTATTCATCTAAACTCTTCTCTCCTTCAAAGAACAACTGTATTTTCGAATGTTTTCAAAAGTGAAAACAAAATAAATAAAGGAATGCAATAAATAAGAGTAAATAATTTTATCTTTGGTTAATTATCTTAAGAGAAATTAAGTTGGGTATATTGTTTAGCGAACCTTAGAGAGAAGGACTTGGATTCCAGCATATTTGAGGTCCCAGCTAAACTCGGCAACAGTAGCACTAATTGTGTCGTATTTTATGTACGACAGATACGTCGACTTTTTGGTTGCCATGTAAAGCCATGATGCTGCCCACAGTAGCTCATCCTGCATTTTAACAGTTAATAAACTAATAATTGCCTTTTGCTCTGCAAATATCAAATGGGTCTTTTTTTATTAACTTTATAGGCATCCCATTGAGTTGAGTACGTGTTTTGAGTGTCACTGTTCGTTTATTTTTTTAATTTAAAGTGTTTAAATATTATATTTTTATTTGAATTTAAAAAATTTAATATGAATATAATAAAAAAAAGAGTTCATATAATATAATTTATAGATTACACAACAGAAGATCTTTTCCGTTCTTTTATTCCTAATTTTTATGTAAATCTCTTGTACCTTAAACGACAAATGACTGTATATATCAACTAAACTAACTCACAGTTTTTGTATTATAATGGTTATTATTGAACTAGAATTTAAAGGCCAGTTAGAAATTCACGAAAAGTTGTCTTCTAATTACATGTCCATGGCATAAGTACCAGTGAAAATACTGTTAATAACATCAACGAAATTACCCAAAAAAAAGAAGAAAAGGCTTGTGAATTAGCTAATGAAAAACTACCCACAAAAATGGATTATCATTTTGAACACCCTCTAACCCATTGGCTAATTGCTATAGTGAAGGGCAAAATCGGTCAAACATAAAAAATCTACTGGTTTAGCTTCCTATAAATTACTAATCTACCTTCTAGTGGTCGAAAACATTTGTCCAACTGTTTGGTTTTGCAAAATAGCCCTCTTGTGAATTGTGACATATGGCTAGGCCGAGAAAGAGAGAGAGAAATGGAGAACTTACATTAAAGCCAGAGTAAGAGCAATAAAAGGGGCATTCTCCATCATAAGTTCCCTTGTGCGATTTTGCAAATTTAAAAAGCTGGATCCACAAAAGTCACAAAAAAGAAGAATAAGTCATTTACATGTCAAATAATAAAAGAAAAAAAAGGAAAATACTAACTGACAGTTTTAGTGCTATTTATGGGGTAAGAATCAAAAACTCAAAATAAAAGAAATTTAAGTAAAACTAATTGAGATTTTAATGCACATTAAGAATCGTTTTTTATAAGATTTTATTTGTCTTCCCTCCCTAAAGAGTTTGCTAAATATCTTATAGGATACACAAAGCTAGTAAATATATGGAATCATTTATGAACTCTTTTTGAAATAGTGATAACTATGGTCATAAACTTTTAAAAAAATAGAAGAAAAGAAGTTGTAGAAATCAAAGTTGGTTATTGAAAAATTATTTGAAGTATTTATAGTGTTTTTCAAACTTTCAACCATAAAAAAATCGAAGAGTTATTATCTATCTCAAGCGTCTGGACTTCTGTAAAAAGTTTTTGTCCAGCGCGACAATCACTTTTGTTTTTAAAACAAAACTTCAACATATAAAAATATATACAGTACCAGTTTGGCTTTGTTGAGGAGACTACGTGAATAATTATGATCAACGCTTCTAAAGACGATGGAAGAAGCAGCCATTGCCGCTGCAGTTTCAGCAGCAATCTCAGTTCCAGGCTCCTTATTGTCAATCTTCAACACAGTTCTTGGTGTATTCATTTTCTCTGGTCTTACCCAACATTCATGATCCTTTACCGGGTCACCCACCTTTATATAATCACACAAAAGCAGTCATCGGTTAAGAGGCAGACTGAGAAATTTTAATTTAGGGTTATGGGCCAAGCTAGTGTACTATATGTAAGATTTAAAACTTTATATGTAATTAATGTGAATTTTTTCTTTTAACTTTGAGGAGACCGTTGACCCATTGACACACAGCTTTGCCACTGCATCGGTTAATCCTCAAATTTGGCATAAAGGTTTAAATTTTCAATTGTTTGAAATGTAATCTTTTCGATCAATGTTCGATTATGTTATTTGAACTCGAGTATGATTGTCGGATACGGGTACATGTATAAGTATCGGACTTATCTAATTTTATAATTGTTCTTTTAATTTAAAGTGTTCAAGTGCCATAATATTATCCCAGTGTCAAGAGTTTGATATGGATATGATAAGATAAAATGAAGAATTCATATAATATAGTTGTTCATCAATAAAATAATTTTAAAATTACAATGAATTTAGGTATGATATTTTATACACATGCAAAGAAAATTGTGATTTATCCCGAGAAAATCTAAAAAAAATAGTAATAATTTTTTATATTAAAATATTAAAAAAAATAAAAAATAACACGTTATTGGAAAATTCACAAAAAATGTTATATGATATCTAAATGATTTCCAAAATTTATTAGAATTTTATTTTAGTGTACTCAACCATTTAAAAGTAAAATTATAAATTAAATAATGAAATAAATGAGATTGCAAAACCAACTGAAAATTATAAGATATATAATGTCAAATTTCTAGTTAAAAGACCTAATTATAAGTAGATGATCATAGGTTAAGAACTGGTTTGGCTTAAGTAATAGATATTATTTGTAGTTAATAAAATATTCAATTTTTTAGAAATATAAACCATTTTATATGGTGTTTGGTCTGTAAATAAAAAATAAAAATCATTTCATAAACTTTATTAAACAATAATTTGATATATATATGAGATTAAGACAAAATGAGGCGTAATTATTTACCTGCACATACAATCTGTTTTTCCTAGAGGCTGCTTTGCGAAAATAATCGGTACCCCAACGGATAGCGGCATGAGCATTTTCAAGCTCACCCACAGCTTTTAGCTCAAATTCATAAAAGATGGTAGCCCATGATAGAGTTGTGACCGTGAAAGCCATGGGCAGTCCATACTTCACATTGTCTCCTGCATCATAATATCCTCCAGTAAGGTTCACCTGTACATATAAACAAAAAAACAAATCCCACCATTAATTATTAATATCTAAATTTTCATAATTAATTACGTACTACTACTTACACAACATAATGTGGAAAATTAAATTATATTTATGTTAAATAAAAGAATTTTTTTTTTTAAAGAGAAACCCACATTTGCAAGTTTTCCATCATCAAGAGCAGAATCTCCTCTCCAAGGTAACCTGTTATTTGAAGGGAGTTTTCCTGATCTTTGTGCCTCTAGAAAGATAAGAGACTTGGTGAGAGCATCTTTATAATTAAAATCATGACCATTAACAGCATCCAAATATCCTTCAAATAGAGCCAACCATACCACAATAAGGGTTGCTGATTTTCCTGCCGAAATTCTCATGATCGACCATAAACTAAAATTAAAAACCCAAATTAAATCACACCAAAAAGAAAAAGAAGAAGAAGAAGCTTGCTTGAATAATATTAATTTCAAGAGATCAAACAGAATGATTCTTGGATAGGAGTTACTAAAAAGCAATGAGATAAAGGCTCTGGTTTTGGTTTTAAATGGCGGGAGAGCTTAAGAAAAGATTTATTAAAGGTTAATGAGTCAAATTAAGACCCTACGTGAGTTTGTGTTAAGTTTTTGGGTGGAGAGAAAAGGTGGGTTTGTGGGGAGGAAAACGTTTTGAATTTAAGTTAAACCGTAATTAGGTACGTACATATATAACACTTTTCTAAACTTGAAAACTACTTTCTATACTTAAAACATGTGGGCGTTTAGATGGTTTCTTTGTTATAATGGATTTTTCAAATAAGCATTGTATAAAGACTGCTGCATGAATTATCCTTAAAGAAATATTGAATGAATTGTGTAATAAAAAAAAACGGAATGTTGCATGAATCAAATTTCTAATATAAGCATTTAAACATTTTTCTTGTTGCTTCTCTAATTTTATTAACCCTATTTAGGGTTGGGTGCCGCTATATTCACGACAGTATTTGCTGCATTTGCGACATCTTTTTTGGATTTTAGTAGGCTACGTACTAGTGGGTAAAATTGTCTTTATGCTTACCAAAATCCAAAGAATGTCATGGATGCATCAATAGCCGCAGTGTATATAGCATTACTTTTTAGGGTTCTTCTCAGGTTTTACGGAAAAAAAAATTTGTTTGCATCGGATGACGTTTCTAGTGAAGTTTTCAAAAATTACCGATCAAATTTTTATTTGATGCAAAAATCTTGTCTTGCACTCAGTGCAACCAAGAATCTCTCCAAGTTTTACACTTGAAAATGACATATTAATTGTTAGATATTATTTTCTTTATTAACTGTTATTAATATATTTTTATATTTCAATTAACATTTTCTAAAAAATAACATGTAAGATACACATATTTTTCTAATATATGACATCATATTTGTAGAAAATGAAGACGGAAAGATTGGAGGAACACAAGCTCAGATCGTTCTATGATTCTTCATATATTCTTTTTTCATTAAGAAAGAAACTGAAAATATATAGAGTACATAGGCGAGACAATTCTGGAAGGAATTTATCATAAACGGAAAGGAAATCACATACATAATTACAAAAATAAGGAAACTACCAGCTAATTACAATTAACCTAATTACTCAATAAATAACGGAATAATAAATACAAATTATTCTACAATAAATACTGATTATGAAAATCTATAAAGAAGAAGACTTGAATTTCAACACTCTCCCTCAAGCCACACTGTAAATGTTGATCATGCCCAACTTTCTTGACAAATCATTAAAGTTTAATCTGGCAAGAGCCTTCGTGAGTATATCAACAATTTTACAATTCATCGGGATGTAACTAACAATGAAAGTTCCTTCATCAATTTTCTCTTTAATGAAATGACGATCAATCTCAACATGTTTTGTTCTGTCGTGATGAACTGGATTCTTGGCAATACTGATTGCCGTTTGATTGTCGCAAAATAATTCTATAGGTTGATCTAAAGTCACCTTTTTCTGACAGTAGTCTCTGTAACCAAATGCCTTCACAAATACCTTGTGCCATGGCTCAGAATTCAGCTTCTGCGCTATTGCGAACTACAACAGATTGTTTCTTGCTTATCCAAGTTACCAAATTACCCCACACATAGGAGCAACAACCTAATGTTGATCTGCGATCCGTTACTGAACCTACCCAGTTTGCATCTGAAAAGACTTCAACATTTCTTTTAGAGGTTCTTGAGAAAAATAGACCCTTACCCGGTGTCATCTTGATATATCACATAAATCTGTAAACTGTAGTCATATGTTGCTTTGTTGGGCAATTCATGAACTGGCTAACAACACTGACCGAAAAACCAATGTCAGGCCTTGTGTGGGATAGATAAATGAGTTTTCCCACAAGACGTTGGTACCGTCATTTGTCGACATGAGCACTCCCATCATTTGCTTCTAGCTTAATTGTTGAGTCCATGGGAGTCTCGACAGGCTTGCAACCAAGCATTCCTGTTTCACTTAACAAGTCTAGGACATACTTACGTTGGGAGATGGAGATACCTTTTCTTGACCGACCAATTTCCATCCCGAGGAAGTACTTCAGATTCCCTAGGTCCTTGATCTCAAACTCTTTGGCCAAGAACTGTTTAAGCAGCCCAATTTCCTCTTCATGATCTCTTGTCAAAATAATATCGTCCACCTATACAATAATAATAGCCTTCTTCTCGTCTAGGAAGTGCTTCACAAAAAGTGTGTGATCTGACTGACACTGAGAATATCCATACCTTTTTACGGCCTTTGTGAATAGCTTGAACCAAGCACAAGGATATTGCTTGAGGCCATACAAGGATTTTCGAAGTCTACTAACCTTGTTGATATTTGACGTTGTCTCAAGACCGACAGGGATGTCCATGTAAACTTCCTCTTCTAAGTCACCATTGAGGAATGCATTTTTTACATCGAGCTGATGGAGGGACCAATCAAGGTTGGCAGCAAGCAATAAGAGAACACGAATAGTATTGAGCTTGGCAACAGGTGCGAATGTCTCCTGATAATCAATGCCATAGGATTGGGTGAATCCTTTGGCAACCAGACGAGCCTTGTACCTGTCTACACTACCATCTGCCTTATATTTAATTGAAAAAATCCACTTACACCCCACAGATTTCTTATCCTTTGGCAGTTCAGTAATCTCCCACGCACCATTCTTTTTCAGTGCCTGAATTTCCTCATTGACAGCAGCTTTCCACTTAGGACATTCAAAAGCTTCATGAATATTTTGAAGAACTTGTATCTCTGTAATACTAGTAGTGAAGGCACGAAAAAAGGTGATAGCTTATCATAGGACACAAAATTTCCAATAGGATGTTGGGTACATGATCGAACTCCTTTCTTCCAAATAATAGGTATATTAAGAATCTCATTTTCTAACTCAGAATCAGCAATACCATCGAAGTCTATTACCTGTAATTTCGCTTGGATTTGGACGTGGTTCGGTCTCATAGTTCTGTTGAGTATGTTCTTCTTCCTCTGTCACTTATTTGACATGCTCTTTATCTCCCAAGTCAACAATGAACTTAGTATCTTCGGCAGGTAGTGGTTGACTGGGTGACTTTGGAAGATTGTAATTTTTGACCCTGTGAGAATGGGATATTCTGTGGTGATGGTTGACTCAATGAATGACTCAAAGTCCCAAGACTGATATTCTTGAGTTGAATTCTCCCCTTGAATATCAGTCTTGGGGTAGTATAGTTGACTATCAAAAAAGGTAACATCCATTGAATTATAGAATTTTTTCGTGATTGGAGAATAACATTTATATCATTTTTTACTCGAAGAATACCCAAGAAAGATGCACTTGAGTGACCTAGGATCGAGTTTACTCTTTTGCTGTTGATGGATGTGAACAAAGACAGAACACCCAAATAATTTGGGTGGGACAGACGAAATGAAACGAGTTGTTAGAAATGATTTTAGAAGAGTTTGACATGGCATTTGGAATTTTAGGACCCTAGAATGCATTCTATTGATTAGATAAGGCATTGTAAGGACAACCTCTCCCCAGAAATTTTTTGGAACATTCATAGTGAACATAAGGGACCTAGCAACCTCTAGAAGATGTCTATTTTTCCTTTTAGCGATTCCGTTTTGTTGTGGGATGTCTACACATGAACTCAAATGAATATCCTTTCTTTTACTAGAAATTCTCCTAGAATGGAGTTGAAGTAATCCTTAGCATTATCTGACTTTGGAACTTCTATTTCTGTCTAAAATTGGGTCTGAATCATATTTTTGAAATTTTTGAATATTTGGCCCATTCTGATTTTTTTTTTCATTAAGAATATCCATGTCAGTCTAGTGTGGTCATCTATGAATGAGACAAACCACCTAGTACCAGTTACATTTTATTTTTATTTTTGAGGGACCTCAAATGTTGCTGTGAATCATGAAAAATGGTTTAGATGATTTGTAAGGTTGTAGTAGGAATGAGCTACGCATATGTTTTGAGTATTGACAAATTTCACAATTGAGAGAATTCGAATTTTTATTGAACAAACTTGGAAATAAATGCATGAGATATAAAAAATTAGGATGTTGATGAGAGTCATAAAATGAATCTAAATAATACTTAATTGTTAGCATTTTACGGTTGATCGAGGTTGGAATTACACTTTTATACCTTAATAACTCTAAAGTGTTATTCTTGAATCGTTGACTTATTTCAGTGCATTTTCAGGTACTTTGAGCTTAAAAAAGAGATAGAAAAGCTATCATCATTTTAAACACGAAGCTTCAATGAATACTCGAGTAAGATAATGGTCGCGGAAGAGCCAAGATGAAGAGAAACCAAGAAAGAAGTTTCACTAAATTGCCAGAATTGCCTATACAGATCAATCATCTTTGCATATTAAACTGTATTGATACAGGAAGAACCAAGAGATGAGCCATATATGCTTAGAAATATCTGGAAGTTTATTTTCTGGAGAATTTTACGGTTCATAAAAAGAATTTTTCTAGAGAAAGTTATGGCAATTTTAGTAGACACAAGTCAGGCCTCCAAATCAGCATCCACCTAGCGCTGCGCCGCTCACTTTCCAGCACTGCACCCCTCACTTTCCAGTGCCCACTCATTCCAAGACCAAATTAGGGCTGCACAATGACATTTTCTGGACCAAAATGTCCCTAACTACTTGTGCTCTATAAATACATCTTTAAGGAGTGTGTAGCCAGCATCTTGAAAGGGGATAGCATCTCAAAGGGGGATCCAAGGGATCCAAATCCAGAATATTTCCAAGTTTCTTCAAGGCTGGAAATCAAGGGGAGAGCATCCATATTGTTCTTCCACCTTGATTTCGATGGCCAACTAATCATCAAATAAGGGAAAGAGATGAATCCTTAGGGATTTGTTGTTCCTTATTTCCTGTTCTTGATTCATTTGTACGGATTTATTGTTAAAACATTGTCTATGATTTACTCTTTGATTAAGTAAGAAGGATTTGAGTTCATGTGATAGCTGCACTTTTTATTCTTCTTCTTTTAGATTCTCTTAATCAAGTGATTGCATCATTCTCCTCCATATAAGTCTAGTCATGCTCTTCTTATGTGATGTTGTTTGGATGTGATTGATTCCGGTAGATTTATCTTATTGATTGTCCATTACTGCGATATTGTCATTGCGATATGTTGTCGTTTCTTGATAATCTTTAAGATCGGTCATATGTGCTTAAATCGAAATCAATGAGTGATTTGTAGCAATTACGTTAGATTATAAATGTGCTTGATCGAATATTTTTCGATTGCTTGTTTGGGATGTGAAACTTGCAATCGAGATAAAAACAATTGAATCGAGAGTGGAACAAGGTAACGAACCTAAGGAGGATTCCCGGAACCTTGTTATTTCTCATTTAAATTTCGTTATATTTACACAGCTCCTTTACGTTATTTCACCATAAAAACTCATAATCTTTCGTTTAACTTTTATCGTTCTTTTTAAGGTTCACACATTTTCCTTTGCAGTTAACTTGTTTCCCTGTGGAATCGACACCCCAAAGCCGTACTACAATTACCGCGTTATACTTTGGGCATAATCAAATTTTGGCACCGTTGCCGGGGAAATGCACTTAAGTACAAGGAAGCTTGTCAACTTTGAGTGTGACGGTAGAAGAATTGTAAATATTTTTCTTTTCAGCCATTTGTAAATACGGTAATATTGTCCATTTACCTTTGTTTTGATTTTCTAATTTTATTTTATTATTCTGTTTTATTTATTTTATTTCCCCTCTAAATTAATTGGTGCATGCTTAAACCGAGAGATTCGCGAGGTAGATTCATTAGAGGACCCGAATTAGAGTTACCCTCTCCTTCTACGTCCGTTGGTGAAACCTCGCCTAGATCAAACCATAGTGCACCCCCACACGAGAATTTAGAGGATTTTGTTAACATGGCCGATAATCCTAACGAGAATGTTGCTAGGACACTTCAGGATTACCTCCACCCTACACGCACAGCCACACCATCATGCATCATGTTTCTAGCCAATACTCGTTAACTAGATTTTAAAACAGGGATGATACAATTACTCACTACTTTTCATGGCTTGGATAATGAAAACCCATATGTGCACATTAAAGAGTTTGAGGAAGTAGTCGCGACTTTTCATAATCAAGATGAAACCAATGACATTGTTAGGCTTAAGTTCTTTCCTTTCACTTTGAAGGATAGAGCTAAGAGTTGACTATACTCACTAAGACCACGATCTATTGGGTCGTGGACTGAGATGACTCGAATTTTCTTTAATAAATACTTTCCAAAACATAAGACCAATGCTTTAAAAAGACAAATCTCCACCTTTGCACAAAAGGATAGCGAGACTTTGTATCAGTCTTGGGAGAGATTTAAGGAGTTGTTGAGTATGTATCCTCACCATGGGTATGAGAATTGGTGTATAGTGAGCTATTTCTATGAGGGTCTTACCTATAGAGAATGCCAATTTGTAGAGATGATGTGTAATGGTGAGTTCTTGGAGAAAGATCCCGATGAGGCTATAGAGTATCTCAATGAGCTTGCTGAAAAAGCTCACACTTGGACTGGACCTAGTGCTACTGAGAGCACAAATAGGTCACGACCTATAGAGAATCCAAATAGTGGTGGAATTTACCATCTTAGGGAAGAGGATAACCTTACGGCCAAGGTCGAGATGCTCACTAGAGAACTAGAGGTATTAAAGACTAAGAGCTTAAAGCCAACACACGTAGTCAATCATGCAAAATTTTTTGAACCATGTTTTGTGTGTAGTGGGGTAGACCATCTCGCCCAAGAGTATCCCACATTTGTTGATATGAGAGGGATGTATAAGGAACAATGTAATGCCTTAGGCATGTACACGAAGCCTTCTGCACCCTTCTCTAATACCTATAATCCAGGATGGCGAAATCACCCCAATTTCAGCTGAATGTCTAAAAACCAGCAACTTGCACAACCCTCTGCACCATATAATGAATCATATCATGCACCTGTATCTTATAGGAGTCCTTTAGAAGACACTTTGCATTCTTTTATTGAGGCACAGGGTAAGACTAATCAAAGGCTTGAATCTTTAATTATGCAGGTTATTGAAGAACATAAAGAGATAAAGAGCCAAATGTCCAAGCTGACGATCTACTTGAGTGTGACTGAGCGAGGTAAGTTCCCTTCCCAAGCTCAGTCAACATCTTATGGTCAACACCTAACGCAACAGAATAAAAAGGAGGTGAATGCCATTGAGACACTTAGTGGTAAGTCATTACACATCCCAACAACGAAAAAATTAGAGGATGTGGATGAGAACCACCAAGTATACATGATTGACTAATTCACGGAAAAGGTCCATCACCTTAATCCATTAGAGTCCACCCTCACCCATGGCTTCATAAGAGCATATATCGAGCCAGAATCTGTAGATGTAACTGATAACATCTTTAAGGTCTCTCCAAAGCACACAAGTAGCAAATTTAACAGTAAAGCAGTTGCTGGTGCATTCAACTCATGTTTGTCTAGGAGGGAATAAGAGTGTCTGGCTGAAGACGTAAAACTTAGCGCTCATGGGAGGCACCTCATAGCATATCCTTTTATTTTTATTGATATTGTTTTTCATAATTCTTTTTCTTGTTTATTATTAGTATTTTGTTGTTTTCTAGTTTTACTTTCATATTTCTTTTTCAGGGACAAATATACGAAGCAGTTCAAATGGTGGTGCACAATTTTCAGCTTCTGTGCACTTTTGGCTACAAATGGAGTTTTCTTATCTTTTGCTTTCACATTGAGGACAATGCCTACTTTAAGTTGGGGGTGGAGGAAACATATTCCTGTTTTTCATTGAACTGCTTGGTGTCATTTTACCTTTTTGTTTGTTTTTAGCATGCTTTGTGTTAACCTTGGAGTTAATTTATATGTCGATGATATGAGCCTAACTGAGATAGCATATAGCATTTAGAAGAAGTTAAATCTTGCTTCGCTTTGAGAATAAATTAAGTGTCAATCTTTCTTTGGTTTGAGACTCTGGTTTGTGGTAAGATTACATGATTAGTCTAAAGCATTTGGAGAAGTTTTATGTGTGATTGTTTTATGAATACTTTTGCGGTCTCTACAAGCTCTAGAACTTATTTGATAATCACTTGAGGCGAAAATCATAGAATGCACATTACTTAGGATATGATGTAGGCCATTTTTGGACCGTTTGAGCCTTTTTAAACTTACTCTTGTTATATTTATCGCTAGTCACCTATTTGAGCATTTTTCTTGAAAAAAAAAAATTGAGCCTTGTTTCTTTCGATAAACCATTTACTTACCTTTATGAGCCAAATTTTTTTTTTACCCTTACCTTTCTTTTAAAAGAAATTAGTTATACACATGTTGTAAGAAGCACTTAAAAGCAGTAAGGGTAGAAATATGAGAAAATATTATTACCATAACCCAAGCACATTAAAAGAGATAAGTTGGGGGTTGTGGAAAAGAAAAGAAAAGAATGAAAGAGGAGGTGAATGGTCTTATGCCAAAATAAAATAAAAGAAAAAAAAGTGAATTATGGCAAAGAAAGAAAAGAAAAAAAATGGTGATTTATTGCAAGAAATGCTCGAAAAATGGTTGAAAGAATTGGGTGTTGAAGTAAGGTTATCTTGTGCTTAAAGTAGTTGTGTTTAAATTAAGAGACTTAGTTCTTTTATTTGTTTAAACTTTCCCGTTCTTTCTTGACCTTTACTCTAGCCTAACGTTACAAGCTTATAAAAGACCTATTGATCCGATTTAGTGTGATTTTTCTACGTAGTGGAGAGTGATTTGAAAAGTAAGCCTATGGAGCTTGATTTGTGATTGATGTCAGGCAATTAATAGGTTTTTAGAGGCCAAGACTTGTATTCATGCTATGTTGTGCATAAAATCATCCGGGTGTTCGGACTAATGTATTGTGGCAAGATGGATGTTAAGAGTCGATAACGATTTTAAGGTTGACATTTGGATTATTCTTGGACTTGAGTGATATTTAATGATTCTATGTGTTGTATGTTATGCATTATTCTTGAGACAAAGATTTTTGAATTACTCTTGGTTAACGTCAGCATTGCTGTATTTTGCTTTGATTTCTAAATAAAGAATTCATTTCATGTCTTTCGCTTAAATTGCTAGGGACTAGCAATAAGCTAGTTGGGGGTTGTGATGAGAGTCATAAAATGCATCTAAACAATACTTAATTGTTAGTATTTTAGGGTTGATCGAGGTTGGAATTACACTTTTATACCTTAATAACTCTAAAGTGTTATTCTTGAATCGTTGACTTATTTCAGTGCATTTTCAGGTACTTTGAGCTTAAAAAAGAGATAGAAAAACTATCATCATTTTAAACACGAAGCTTCAATGAATACTCGAGTGAGATAATGGTCGCGGAAGAGACAAGATGAAGAGAAACCAAGAAAGGAGTTTCACTAAATTGCCAGAATTGCCCGTGCAGATCAATCATCTTTGAAGAATAAACTGTATTGATACAGGAATAACCAAGAGATGAGCCATATATGCTTAGAAAGATCCAGAAGTCTATTTTCTGGAGAATTTTACGGTTTGTAAAAAGGATTTTTCTAGAGAAAGTTATAGCAGTTTTAGTAGACACAGGTCAGGCCTCCAGATCAGCATCCATCTAGCGCTGCGCCCCTCACTTTCCAGCACTGCACCCTCACTTTCCAGCGCCCACTCGTTCCAAGACCAAATTAGGGCTGCACAATGACATTTTTTGGACCAAAATGTCCCTAACTACTTGTGCTCTATAAATACATCTTTAAGGAGTGTGCAGCCAGCATCTTGAAAGGGGAGAACATCTCAAAGAGGGATCCAAATCCAGAATATTTTCAAGTTTCTTCAAGGCTGGAAATCAAGGGGAGAGCATCCATATTGTTCTTCCACCTTGATTTCCATGGCCAACTAATCATCAAATAAGGGAAAGGGATGAATCCTTAGGGATTTGTTGTTCCTTATTTCCTATTCTTAATTCATTTGTATGGATTTATTGTTAAAACATTGTCTATGATTTACTCTTTGATTAAGTAAGATGGATTTGAGTTCATGTGATAGCTGCACTTTTTATTCTTCTTCTTTTAGATTCTCTTAATCCGGTGATTGCATCATTCTCCTCCATATACATCTAGTCATGCTCTTCTTATGTGATGTTGTTTGGATGTGATTGATTCCGATAGATTTATCTTATTGATTGTCCATTACTGCGATATTGTCATTGCGATATGTTGTCATTTCTTGATAATCTTTAAGATCGGTCATATGTGCTTAAATCGAAATCAATGAGTGATTTGTAGCAATTACGTTAGATTATAAATGTGCTTGATTGAATATTTTCCGATTGCTTGTTTGGGATGTGAAACTTGCAATCGAGATAAAAACAACTGAATCGAGAGTGGAACAAGGCAATGAACCTAAGGAGGATTCCCATAACCTTGTTATTTCTCATTTAAATTTCGTTATATTTACACAACTCCTTTACATTATTTCACCATAAAAACTCATAATCTTTCGTTTAACTTTTATCGTTCGTTTTAAGGTTCACACATTTTCCTTTGTAGTTAACTTGTTTCCCTATGGAATCGACACCCCAAAGCCGTACTACAATTACCGCGTTATACTTTGGGCGTAATCAAATTTTGGATTATCCAAGAACCTTACTACAAATTTCAGATTATCCAAGGTACTCTATGGCCTCATAAGGATCTTTCTCCAAGAACCCACCATTACACATCATCTCTACAAATTGGCATTCTCTATAGGTAAGACCCTCATAGAAATAGGTAAGAACTCACCATTACACATCATTTCCACAGGCATTCTCTATAGTTAAGACCCTCCAAGAACCTTAATACAATTACCGCGTTTTATATTGTGAAAATTAATTTTAAATCAAAATTCACCAATCCCTGTGGAAATGATCTCGCACTTGCACACTATACTACTATGTTGACCTTGTGCACTTGCAAGTAAAACTTTAATTATTTTCTTATTAATTTAGGTAGATTTTTGCACAATAAGTTTTTGGAGCCGTTGTCGGGGATTGCGTTAAATTCTGTTTAGAATTATTTTTCATTTAGTTTTCTTATTTTGTTCTGTTTATTCTTTTATCAAAAACCTAAGTTTTCGTCTTTTTGTTTTTTCTGTTTTTGCTTCAGGTTTTCGACAGAGTAGTTTCTGGCATTGCGATCGAGCGCACTCCCATTGAGCACTGATCTTGGAGTGATCGAGTGTAAGTCCAGCAGTACTGAACTGCTGCACTGAATAGTTGTAGCTGATTTATGGAAGGGCTTTGATCCAGGAATCGAACCATCTTTCCACTCGATACAGAGATTGAGTGGACCATTCAACAAAGGTTTAGAGACAACATTGAGGAGGAAGAAGAAGAATTCGAGAGAGAAGCACCAATGGCGGAACAACTTGACAACCAATCGCCACCAGAGCGAAGACCCATGAAGTAATCCTTCATTCCATGGAACCTCAACCAGCCCTCATGCATTGCTTATCAACCTGAGACAGAAGGCAATTATTACATATCCCCGCAGATACTCAGTGCTTTGACTCATTTCAGAGGTACACCCACTGAGGATCCACACTTGCATCTTTGGGAATTCTTTGATCTCAGCAAGTTCTAGCACATCTGGGGCCTAGATCAAGAGGGAATCAGGTTAATTATTTCCCCTTTTTCATTAAAAGATAATGCTAAGTTGTGGTATAATTCATTGTCTGTAGTGTCTATCCATACTTGGGAAGAGCTATCCAGTAGGTTCCTAAAGAAGTTTTTCCAAGCACAAAAGACAAAACAGATGAGGAAGTAGATTTAATCTTTCCAACAGAAGGATGGAGACCTTTTCTTTGAAGCATGGGGACACTTCAATGAGCTGCTTCTCAAATGTCCACATCACAATCTACCTCAAGATGAACTGGTACAAACTTTCTATGAAGGTTTGAGTGACATAAATAAAGGTATTGTGGATTCAGGTTGTGGAGGTGTGCTAATGGAAAAGAACAGTGAAAAAGTCATGGAGCTTTTTGAGACATTAAGTGAGCACACCTAACAATTCTCATCCAGAGGTAGACAAGGAGTTAAGAGCAAAGGCATGTATGAAGTGAACTTAAATGGTGGATCTCAAAATCAGATGGCTACTGTGGAAAGAAAGCTAGATATGATTGTAAAAGCCATGACTGCTCAGAACATCCCACCTAGTCCACAAGCTACACAACTCTAGGTATATGCTATATGTTCTCATTTTGATCACACTACTAAAACTTGCCCTTTGTTTTCATCTGCAGATCCAGAGCAAGCAAACTATGTGGGACCAAATAACTATCCTCCCAAGAACAATCCATATGCAAATACCTACAATCCTAGATGGCGAAACCACCCCAACTTCTCATAGAATAACAATCATAATGCCCTAAACCTTTAAGGGCAGCAAAGGAATTCCCAACCAGCAACCCAGTCAGTTCCAAAATCAAAGAAGAGTGACCTAGAGAGTATTGTGAGGCAATTAGCAACTCAGCAACAGCAGTTGATGACTTCACAAGATCAGTTCATGGCAGATGAAAGACAATTTTGGACTGAGCAAAGACAAACCACTGCAAAGCATGAACAAACGATTCAAAGACTGGAAGTACAAGTGGGGAAATTGGCTAAGGAGCTGAGTGGAAGAAAACAAGGTAAACTCCCAGCCCAAACACTACCTAATCCAGGAGGACACCAGCAACTAAAGGCTGTTACAACTCTCAGAAATGGTAAGATCATAGGAACTGATGAGCCTACATAAGCATCTCCAAAGACACCGTTTGCATCAAAGGTAAGTGAAATGGAGAAGGTGAATGCACCACCCTTCCCTCAAAGGTTAGTAAAGCCAAATAAAGAAAGTAAATTGCTTGATATCTTTGAAACTTTGAGAAAAGTAGCTATTAATATTCCTTTATTAAATACAATTCAACAAATTCCTGTATATGCTAAAATTTTGAAAGATTGTTGCACTCATAAAAGGATGTTTCAGGAGCATGAAACAATGGCTTTAACTGAAGAAGTGAGTGCGGTATTATTAAGGAAACTCCCACCAAAGTTAAAAGACCCAGGTAGTTTTACCATTCCTTATAGGATAGGTGACCAGCTTTTTGAGCGGGCATTACTGGATCTAAGGGCTAGTGTCAATTTGCTACCATGCACTGTATTCGAGACACTGGGTTTAGGGGAGCTTCAACCAACTTCCATCACCTTGTAATTAGCATAAAGAAGCATCAAAAGACCAAGAGATATTCTTGAGGATGTCTTAGTGAAGGTAGGTGAATTTATTTGACCTGCTAATTTTATTGTATTAGATATGGAAGAATTTCCTATGCCATTACCTCTACCCATCATCTTAGGAAGACTCTTTATGAGAACTGATGATACAAAAATTTGTGTGAAAAAAGGGTATCGTAAGTGTGAAGGTAAATGGTGATAAAATAGAATTCAAAATATTTGATGCATTAAAATTTCCCCAAGATAATATGGAATGTTTTAATGTATGTAGGATGCAAGGTATTATTGAGCAAGCTTTTCAGGTCAAGCACATTAATCCGTTGGAGACCACCCTCACCCATAGTTTCACAAGAGCGGATATTGAGCCTAAATCTGAAGATGTTACTGATGAAATCATTGAAGCTATGCACTTCCTTGAGGCCTCTCCAATGCATCCAAGATCGGGAGATAAGAGGAAGTTGCATTTGAATGAGCTGGAAGAATTGAGGCATGAAGTATATGAGAACACCAAGGAAAGAAACAAAGCCTATCATGATAAATAGCTAGTTAGGAATGAGGTTCATGGTTCCGACAGCACTTGGACATTCATAGTGAATGGACACAGAGTAAAGCCATACCTTGAAATCAAAATGCTACCAAGAGGTGAAGATTTGGCACTCCAGTCTATCTAGTATGCAGCAGCACCAGGAGCACTTGAGCCACATGAGGTGGATTTTAAGTGCTCCCTTCGAAAAGAGTGGCACTGAAGCTACTATAGAGAGCGTTTGAGTAGTCTAGACTTTGATAAACGAGTAGCTCAAGCACCTCTATTGAGGTCAGTGGTACTAAGGCCACTGAGTACGGTACATTTTTATTTATTTTTGTTTATTGTTTTTCATTATTTTTAACTTTTTTCGTCATTTCTTTAGTTAATTTAGTGGTTTAGTGCATTCTGTCATTGCAATCGAGTGCATTTCATAGTGCACTCGAGTGCAATCTCGCCATGCACCCAATAGTATTAGAGTGCATCCACATGCACACACCTGTGCACAAGTGCGATCGAGCGCACTTGGGACAGAGGGTCACGTGTCTATTTTAGGTAATTTCATTTTTCCCCTCATTCTCACCCTCACTCTCTGCACTCTCTTGCACTCACCACACCATTGCACTCACCCACGCCCAATCTCTCATAGCAAGGCTCCCACCACTCACCCCACACGCCATCACCACTCACCGCCATTAGGTCATTTCGTAACTCTATTTTTGCCACTCACAACCACACACGGTCACTAACTATCTCCCTATATCCCTATGTTTTTTATTATTCTTTTTACTAATAATTGCATATACACCGTGTTTCTTATCTTTGTGGTTGTCTTTGTTTGAAATTATAGGAGGTTAGACACTTTTGGCTATTATCGTCGACTGCTTGGGTTCACTGATACCCACCATCTATTCGACAAAAGACCTCAGTGACCTGCCAAAAGGCACGATCGAGCGCACAAAGGGTGTGATCGAGCGCACCACTGCTGTAGATTTTGTTCAAAATGTCTAAGCACACTGCCTCCACATCCTGCACTTCGGGAAGCCGAGCACAGTCTTCCCGACCCACTTTTGAGCAGTAGAAGATCTTGTTCGAAATCATATTTAACATAGACGATGACTTCAAAAGCTTTGAAGCCACTCAATGGGCTTTTCAAGAGTTCAAACACCATGGTTTGAAGAGGTTGTTCAAGCCTATCAGCTCTACCACCTACACCAGATTCATTGCTCAGTTCTATAAGAACCTCTCCTTCGACTGCAGCAAGCCAAGTGTCTTGTCCTCATCTGTTCAGGGCAAGTACATTGACTTGACATTATCAGATATAGCTGCTGCCCTCAAATGCACTGACGAATATCCACCTGAGGGAGCCCAATTAGACGAGCAGCAAGAGTCTTTCTCCATTTTTGCTATCATTAAGGACATGTGTGCAGGGCAGTATACAGATAGGCACAACAATGTGGGAAGCCGGTCCAAGTTGCCTCCACAACTATGGCTTGTGGATTCTATTCTACAGTGTAGTGTGCCTATTGGGACATAAGACTCAGAGGCGTGACCAGTTCCTCCAGGCACTGTATGCCTTTCACAGAGGCCATTGGTACTCCATCCCTGTGATCATTTAGAGCTAGATTCATAAATTTTGGGACCACATCCATGCACGCCAGGTCACCACTGCAAATGTCTGGGGACTCCCATTCCAATTCATTCTCACTTACATTTTTAAGAGGAAAGGAATTAAGGGCACCTCCACAGATGGACCAGTCAGGGAGTACCCATTCTTTGGCAAGAATCAATGGACCCAGAGTCAATCACACATGCCTAGAGGACTCCGGGGGCCTGTATCTGCTACTGAGAGGGTAGAGGACGATCCTATGGAAGCCGAAGACCCCACAGCTAGCTAGATATAGGAGGAGGACCATGCTGACATGGGACCCACAGAGTATCAGCACATTCTTGAGGAGATGTCCTCCTTTTGGTATGAGCTAGCTGATATTCGATGCGAGGATTGGGAGGCTACGTGCCTAGTTCATCAGCGCATAAACAAGTTGGAAGCACTCTTTGAGAGGCAAGAAGCGATGCCTCAGGCCATTCTAGACCGATTACCTCCCGCCTCAGGTGCCTCATCTTCAACAGCACACGGAGGCCAACAGTGAGAGAGGTGCACCGTCTGGCTGAAGACGTAAAACTTAGCGCTCATGGGAGGCACCCTACAGCATATCCTTTTGTTTTTATTGTTTTTCGTATTTCTTGTACTATTTATTTTTAATATTTTTTGTTTTCCAGTATTACTTTAGTATTTCTTTTTCAGGGATAATATGTGCATCAATTCAAGTTTGGGGGTGTGCTATGAGCCATGTCAGTCCAACTAGTTCTCCATCTATCAAGTCAGCTCTTTTCATGTTATTCACACATTGGGAAAAATGTGTAATTTAAGTTTGGGGGTATGGGAGACACATTCACACACACATTGTCTCGATTTTTCATTTTTTTATTTATTATTGAAAAGATAAATGCATGTTCATGTTGTTTTGAAATTTTGGTTGATCTAAACAAATACTGTGATATGATTTCATTAGTGAACTTAAAATTTTGAACACATGATCTGATAATAGAGTTTTAAAGTTTAGTTACTTACTTTAGGCATTTAAGAATTCACATGTTTGATCTAATCTGACACGAGCACATTAGCACATAATTGTGTAAGGTATGACGTGTGATTTTAATGTGTATGTTTTTATGGCTTAATTGAAATCGGATGACTTGTTGGATGAACATTTTGGCATAGAAAAGTAGAAAAAAAAATTTGCACTAAAAGAAAAAAATTGCTCATGATGATCATTAAATAAACTTTCCACTGAGTAACTGGACCTCTTGCCTCAGTAAGCAGTGAGTGTTCACGTCAAAAGGTGGGAATTTTGCTTGGTAGCATTAAGGCCAGTTTAGTTTCGTAGCCTTTTTTACTCGAGTTAGTAAGTCCTTAAGGGTATCTTTACACCTAATGCCCTAAAACCATATGGTTTGGGAGTCATTGACTCAACACTCACTACATGGGTCAATTAGAAAGTTTAAGGGAACTAAACATGACAAAAATATCATAATAAAAGAAAAAAAGAAATAAAACTATGCCATTATTGATCATTCTGGTAGGAAATTCGGTAAATCTTGAGACATGGAGACATTACACATTGGAGTTATTTGGAACTTCATTTTATGTGCTAGTTCACTTTACACTGAGTCGGACTTGTGATGCCTTAGCCAGCCTCTTAAAAGTAATGAGATTTTAAAACTCCTATTCATTACGATGATGGGTTTGTATTTTAAGCTTGCTCATGAATAAATATCATGGTTTTGTGTGCGACTTAAATTTTTGGATACCATGAATGATGGATTTATCTTTGTGTTATTTGTTTTTTTATTTAGTTTTTAGTTTCATATTGCTAAGGGACTAGCAATTTGGGGGTGTGATAAGTGTTTAAATATTTGTATTTAAGCCCCTTAATTTACATTTGTTAAGTTCCTAGTTTGTGTTATTTCATGCTATTTGATTTCTTTTCTGTATTTTCTGTGTTTTTCTAGGTTTTTGAAGAAAATGGAGCATTATCTGGCCTAGAGCACAAATCTAGAAAACTGGTCACTGCTTAGTGCAATCGAGCACAACAAGTTGCGATCGAGTGCAACAGCGCCCAGGCCAATGATCGAGCGCACATGTGCACCAATGAATAGTAAAATGGCAGAACCTATTTTGGAAAGTAGGGATAGGGTTTTGTTTTACGAGTTAGGGTTTCCAGATGTCCCTAAACTTTATAAATAGGCCTCTAAACATAGAAAGAATGAGGGAGTTTTTCAGAGAAAAGATTTTGGAGAGACGAATTGACGACTCTTCTAGGAAGTATTTTCAGGTTTCTTATTTTCTCTTTATTTTACTTTATGAAGATGTTTAACATCAAACTCATGTGTAACTAATTTACTGGTAGGGCTCAATTGAAGCCCTGATTATACTTTTCCATGAATAAATGTTGTTGCCTTTGCGATAGTTATATTATGATGCCTACTTGATTAATGCTTGTTTTATTGAATTTCTCATATGTATTTTCCTGATCAACATATGTATGTGGTATGAATTAGTTAATTAAATCAATTTGGATGACTGAGTCCTGGGTTTAATGATAGTAACAAAAGAAATCCACGCCGGATTCTTGGGTTAATCAACATGGGAAACCGGGAGTATATACTATGCCCTAGGTCTTGTGTGTTTGTCGATTTTCACGGATATTATGCTCTCTTAAAGAAAAACTTAGTATATACCATGCTAAATCTTTTAAAAAAGAAAAGAGTTAGAGTATACACTATTCCTAGCTCGTGGCTTAGGGAAATCAATAGCTTAAGGAGTATACACCATGTCCTTAGGTTGACAACATTAGGTATTCATAATGTGATTAAAGCATTGACACACTGTTTTATTGGAAAAATATTATCAGTGGTGGATATAAAAGCTCTACACTTTTATCATTATTGAATCAATTCACTTTTCCTTCTCTCATTTTATATTACGAAAATTAATTTTAAATCAGAATTTACCAATCCTTGTGGAAATGATCTTGCACTTGCACACTATACTACTATGTTGACCTTGTGCACTTGCAAGTAAAACTTCAATTATTTGCTTATTAATTTAGGTAGATTTTTGCACAACAAAGTGTATACTCAACACTTACTAAACTTACACGTTTATGCAACGTGCAGGACATGCACCAATTTTTTCTAAGTTTGGCAGTCGGTGTTGCCACCTGCTGCCATGTTTAAACTTTTTTTTTTTGAATTGCTTTATTCCAATAATAATAAAACTTTCACATGTATTTTATTTTAATTCCTGTCATATTTATTAAATTACTTCTTTACCCCTTACTTTACAAATATGAGTATTACAATTTTACCCACCTTACAAAAATTTCGTCCTCGAAATTTCCTTACCTTAAATCAACAAAAGAGTTGGGGGTAATCATTCCTCATTCTTACTTCATACTCCCACGTGACTTCTTCGACATCTTTATTTCACCATAGTACTTGAATCAAAGGAATGACTTTATTGAGCAAGACTTGTTCCTTTCTGTCTATGATTCTGACTGGTACTTGCATAAAAAAATCTTCCTGAAATTCTATCGCCTGATTCGAAATACTATGGGATTCATCATGTAAGTACTTTCTTAGCAGTGACACTTGAAATACATTATGTAATTACTTTAACTCTAGAGGCAAATCCAGATGATATGTTGCTGGTCTAATTCTCTCGATCACCTCATAGGGCCCCACAAATCTCAAGCTCAGTTTTCCCTTCTTTTTAAATCTCAACACTCCCTTCCATGGAGATATCTTCAAATACCCAATCACCAACTTGGAACTCGAGAGGTCGTCTTCTTTTATTAGTAGATCCTTTCTATCTATTCTGGGCTGCTCTGAGGTTCTCCCTAACCAGTTTGATCCTTTCAGTAGTCAAGTCTATCATTTCTGAGCCATATATCTTTCTCTCTCCAACTTTTTCCCAGCATACTGGAGTTCTGCACTTCCTACCATATAAAGCTTCGAAGGGTGCCATCCCAATACTAGTTTGATACTGATTATTGTATGCAAAATCAATCAAAGGCAAAAAAGCATCCCAGCTCACTGAGAAACTCAATACATTTGCCCTTAACATATCTTCTAGTATTATGATGATTCTCTCCATTTTCCCATCAATTTGTGGATGAAAGGTTGTACTAAACTGTAATTGCGTACCCATAGCTTCTTGAAAACCCCTCCAAAATCTAGAATCTCTATCTGAAACAATGCTCAAGGGTACTCCATGTAATTTTACTATCTCAGCTACATACACATCAGCCAACTTTTCTGGACTCCAGATAGTTTTAATAGGAAGAAAATGTGAAGACTTAGAAAGTCTATCCACTATAACCCACACAGCGTCATGTTCCCTCTGGGTATGGGGAAAACTAGAGACAAAATTCATACTCGCATTTTCCCATGGCCACTCAAGTACTGGAAGAGGTTGTAATAAACATGCTGGATGTCTATTCTCAGACTTCACCTATTGACAAGCTAAACATCTAGAAATATATTATGCTACATCATTCTTCATCCCTGACCACCAATAATTCTGTCTCAATCCCCTGTACATCTTATTATTACCTGGGTGCATGGAATATACAGAATCATGAGCCTCCCTTAATATCTCCTTTCTCATCTCTCCATCATTAGGAACACAAAATCTATGCCCCAATACTACCATACCATCTTCTCTAATTCAGAACTCGGTTGGTTTCCCACTCAACATTTCCCGTTTGATCTTCTGTATCCCCTCATCTCTACCCTGGATCTGTAATAAACGATCAATAATAGGAGATTGTATCACCATATTTGCCATCAATACTCCTTTATCATTGATACTCAATTGCATCCTCATTCTTCTTAATTCTATCATCAAGCTAGTATTATGACTCCCAATAGCAGCTAATCTCTTTGTAGTCTTTCTACTAAATGCATCAGCTACTACATTAGCCTTTCCTGGATGATAGTGAATCGTATAGTCATAGTCACAGATCAACTCTATCCACCTCATCTGCCTTAAATTCAACTCCTTCTGGGTCGATAAATGCGTCAAGCTTTTATGATCAGTAAAAATTTCACAATTGGCTCCACATAGATGATGTCCTCAAATCTTCAAAGAAAAATCTATGGCAACCAATTCTAAATCATTGGTCGGTTAATTTCTCTCATAGATTTTTAGTTGCTTAGATGCATAAGCTCTAATTCTACCATGTTGCATCAATACACATCCTAACCCCTGATGTGGCGCATCACTATAAACCACAAATCCTTCATCACCAAAAGAAAGCACTAATACCGGGGTAGTAGTCAGTTTCTCTTTCAACGGCTGAAAACTTCTCTCACATTCCTCTGACCACCTAAACTTCATATCCTTCCTGGTCAATTTAGTCAAAGGTCTAGCAATCATAGAAATTTTTTGGATAAATCTCTTATAATAACCAGCCAACCCCAAAAAGTTTCTAATTTCAGTTACACTTATGGGTCTTTCCTAATTTAACACTACTTCTACTTTCTATGGATCAACTGTTATCCCTTCTCCTGACACAACATGCCCCAAGAAAGATATCTCGTTCAACCAAAACTCACATTTAGAAAACTTTACATATAATTTCTCTCTCCTCAGAATCTTCAACACTATCTCCAAATGTTACATATGCTCATATTCATTCTTGGAATATACCAAAATATCATCAATAAACACAATCACAAATTTGTCCAAAAATGGTTTAAACACCCGATTCATAAGGTCCATAAATGCTGCAGGAGTATTAGTCAACCCAAATGGCATCACGAAGAATTTATGATGGCCATAATGTGTCCTAAAAGCAGTCTTAGGCATGTCCCCCTCTTTTATCCTTAGGGAATACATCAGAAAAATCTTTTACCACCAAGATTTCTTCTAACATCCTATTTTCTTTGCTAGAATCCACCACATATGTCAAATACCCCTTACAACCCTTCCTCAACCATTTACTAGCAATTAAGGCAGAAATAAAACAATTAGCAAGTATCTTACGTTCTCCCTAAAAATTAAACTCCTCCTGTCTGGGTATCTTGAACACCATATTTTTCCTAAAACAATCTACCCAAGCATAATATGCAGATAACCAATTCATCTCCAGAATTAAATCAAAATCTGTTATATTTAAAGGCAAAAAATCAAGTTCAAATTCTCTATCAGCAATATTAATCACATAACCTCGATAGATTGTCGTGATAATAACTCTATCTCTAGTAGAAACCTCAACAACAATAGCATGCATCAAAGGACTAGCACTAGCATCAATAGATTTAATATAAATACTAGATGCAAAGGAATGGATTGCACCAGGATCAATCAATAATCTAGAAGGCCTACCAAGGATAGATATCATACCCATAACAACATCTAGAGTGGCTTGTGCATCCTGTTGGGTCAATGCATAGACTCTGCTATCTCTGGACTAAAACTGACTGCCACGTCCTCGCTCAGCTACTGATCCTCGACCTCTGCCTCGCACATTCTCTGATCTACCACCTCTCTCCATCGATTTTCTCCCAACACTTCCAATGCTTACATCAACAGATTTCCCCGCTTGACAATCTGCAACAACATGTCCTCCACCCCCCCCCCCCCCCACATACAAAACATATCTCTGTAGGGAAATTTTGAGATAGATGCCATGTCTGATTACATCTAAAGCAAGCTCTTGCCTCTTAACCATACATCAGATTACTACTTCCCCCTGGTGGCATACTTACTCCTCTACCATAACTCCTAAATCTAGGGATCCTACCGGTATTACTCTAAGCTACAGAAGCAACAGATCATGCTTGCCTCTAACTTTGCAATACATTTTCTTATGACAAGGAACACCCCCTCTGAGGTGGTCTCCCACCTTGTACACCCATACTGTTACCACCTCTAGGTCCCTCAAATCTCGACCTCTTCAATCAATCCCTCCTACCTCTTAACTCTATCAAACCCTTCTCAATCTATAATTCTTTATCCACCAGTACAACATAATTCCCTATGCCTGATGAGAGTCATAAAATGCATCTAAACAATACTTAATTGTTAACACTTTAAGGTTAATCTCGGTCGTAATCGCACTTTTACATGTTGATAACTCTAAAGTGTTATTCATAAATCATTGACTTAATTCGATGCATTTTCAAGTGTGTTGAGTACAAAAGAGATGATAAAGCAATCCATGTTTAAAGCACCAAAAGATCTTGGGTGTCGGTGCTCGTTTTTGTCCAAGGTTTAGACATTTCCAAAAATGATGTAAAGATGATTAAAAGTCTAAACCAAGGTTGGAGCAATAAAGTACATTGAGTTTAAAGACTGCACACAAGTGTGTGCATCACTTTGGAACAAGTTAAGGGTAGGCACACTAGTGTGTGCACTTCTGCATACAAGCTGAAGGAGTTTCACTAAATTGCCAGAATTTCCTGTACAGATCAATCATTTTTGCAGATTAAACTGTATTGATGTAGGAAGAACCAGGAGATGAGCCATATATATTTAGAAATATCCAGAAGTCTATTTTCTGGAGAATTTTACGGTTTGGAAAAAGGATTTTTCTAGTGAAAGTTATGGCAGTTTTAGCGAAAATAGTTCAGGCCTCCAGAACAAAGCCCAGCGCCTCGACCCTGGAAGCCCAGCGCCTCACCTCTGGAAGTCCAGCGCCTCACCCCTCAAAGCCCAGCGCCTCACCCCTGGAAGCCCAGTGCCTCACCTCTGGAAGCCCAGCGCCCCAGCGCCCAGGAAAACAAGAGTGAGCGCCTAGGCACCCATGAACCAGCGCCCCAGCGCCCAAGCAAACAAGAGTGAGCGCCTAGGTGCCCATGAACCAATGCTACGCCCCTCAGCCATCAGTGCCCGCGCCCCTCGCCAACTAACGCTGCACCTTTACTTTCCAGCGCCCAGGCGCACAATTGGACACGAGCACACGCTGCTGGACCCACCTTCATGTTCCAGCCTTCACTTTCCAGTGCCCAGGCGCACGCTCAGACAAAGCCAGCAGTGTGCACATGCTGCTGGACCCACCTTCACGTTCCAACCTTCACTTTTCAACCCTCAGGCGCACGCTCAGACAAAACCAGCAGTGCGCACATGCTTCTGGACTCCAATTCATACTCAAATTAAGGTTGTGCAAAGACAGCTCTCCCTCGTGGGCTATAAATATATGCTTAAGGTTTGCAGCCAGGGAGCGAGCTCGAGGAGAAAAACAAAGACAATTTTTGATAGATACAAATTAGAGAAGTTTTTAGCATTCTGTTTAAGTTTTCGTGAGTTGGAAATCAATGAGAGAACATCCACATTGTTCTTCCAACTTGAGCTCTATGGCCAAGAAATCAAGGGGAGAACATCTATATTGTTTTTCCACCTTGAGTTTCATGGCTAACTAATCATCAAACAAGGGAAAGGGATGAATCGTTAGGGTTTTATTGTTCCTTATTTCCTGTTTTTGATTCATTTGTATGGACTTATTGTTAAAACTTTGTCTATGATTTACTCTTTGATTAATTAAGAAGGATTTGAGTTCATGTGATAGCTGTATTCTATATTCTTCTTCTTTTAGTTTCTCTCAATCCGGTGATTGCATCCTTCTACTCCACATAAGTTTAGTCAAGCTCTTCTTATGTCAAGTTGTTTGGATGTAATTGATTTCGGTATATTTATCTTATAGATCGGCCATTACTGTGATATCATTATTGCAATATATTGTCATTTCTTGCTAATCTATAAGATAAATCATGTGTGCTTGAATTGAAATCAAAGAGTAATTTGTAGCAATTATATTAGAGATATAAATGTGCTTGATTGAATATTTTCCGATTACCTGTTTAGGATGTGAAACTTGCAATCGAGATAAAAATTTGAATCAAGAGTGGAAATAGGGAACGAACCTAAGGAGGATTCCCGGAACCTTGTTATTTCTTATTTATATTCTTCGTTATATTCGCACAACTCTTTTACACAATATTGCATTATCAAAACTCATATTCTCTCATCTAATCATTATCGTTAGTGTTAAAGTTTACACCTTTTTTCGTAATTAACTTGTTTCCCTGTGGAATCGACACCCCAAAACTATACTACAATAACCGCTTTATGTTTTGGGCGTAATCAAATTTTGGCGCCGTTGCCGGGGAAACACGTTTAAGTACAAGGAAGCTTGTCAACTTTAAGTAAAAAAAAAATTGTAAATATTTTTCTTTTCAGCACTTTGTAAATACCGTAATATTGTTCCTTTACTTTTAATTTTTTTAATTTTCTTTTATTATTCTGTTTTATTTATTTATTTATTATTATGTTTTATTTATCTATTTATTATTCTGTTTTATTTATTTGTTTATTATTTTGTTTTATTTATTTATTTTTTTAATTATTTATTATTTTGTTTTACATATTTTATTTCCCCTCTAAATTAATTGGTGCATGCTTAAACCGAGAGATTCGTGAGGCAGATTCATTAGAGGACTCGAATTAGAGTCACCCTCTCCTTCCACTTCCGTTAGTGAAACCTCGCCTAGATCATACCATAGTGCACCCCCATCCGAGAATTTAGAGGATTTTGATAACATGACCGACAATCACAATGAAAATGTTGCTAGGACACTTAAAGACTATTTGCACCCTAGCCGAACGGCCACACCCTCTTGTATCATGTTCCCCCCTAATGCCCCCAAGCTGAGTTTAAGCCGGGCATGATACAATTGCTACCAACTTTCCATGGGTTTGAGAATGAAAGCCCCTACATCCACATTAGGGAATTCGAGGAAGTAGTAGCAACCTTCCAAAATAGGGCTGATATGGTGGACATTGTTAGACTCCGGTTTTTCCCTTTTTCACTTAAGGGAAAAACCAAGACTTGGTTGTACTCATTAAGGCCTAGGTCTATTGGTAGTTGGGATGAGATGGCTCGAGTTTTCTTCCAAAAACACTTCCTAACCCATAAGACCAACAACCTTAAGAGACAAATCTCAAACTTTGCACAAAAGGAGAGTGAAACCTTATATCAAGTTTGGGAACGTTTCAAAGACCTTTTAAATTCTTGTCCACACCATGGGTATGAAATTTGGCGGGTAGTCAGCTATTTCTATGATGGACTCCTAAGTAGGGAGAGGCAATTCATAGAAATGATGTGTAATGGGGATTTTCTTCAAAAAGATCCCGATCAAGCCATAGATTTCCTAGATGACTTATCAGAAAAAGCCCACACTTGGACAGGACCGAGTGCCATGGAAAGTACTAAGAGAAATCAACCCGCTGGAATCTACCAACTTAAGGAAGAGGACAGCCTTAAAGCCCGTTTAGAGGCCCTAACTAAGGAAATTGAAGTCTTAAGAGCCAAGGATGCTAGAGCCCCCGAACCAGTTGCTAGGGTAGAGTCCCGTGAGCCTTGTTTCATGTGTAATAGGGTAGATCATGTGCCTAGGGATTGTCCAACCTATTTTGAGATGAAAGGAGAGTGTAATGCTTTAGGTATATCCTCTAGCAAACCATACTCACCCTATTCTAACACCTATAATCCCGGTTGGAAGAATCACCCAAATTTTAATTGGAGACCCGATACACAACCCCCAGCCCAAACTAGCACCCATTGGAGATCCGATATACAACCTCATCCCCACTCTAGTACCCAATGGCAACCGGAAGCAACCTCATCTAATGCACCACAACAATCTTTACCTTTGGAAGATATGTTTAAGTCATTTCTGCAAGTACATGCCAATAGTGTGGAAGAACAAGGCAAGATAAATCAACGGGTGCTAGAAGAGCAAAAAGAGATCAAAGATGAGCAAAAGGAGATAAAAAGTTAACTCACCAAGTTGACTAGTTTCTTGACAAATCAATAGCAGTGTCGATTCCCTTCGCAGCCGCAACAAAATCCAAGGGGACAACATATGGCACAAACTTCTGATCCGAAAAATCAAAATATTAAAGAGGTTAACGCCATAATCACCCGCAGCGGAAAGAAAATTGATGGACCCACACTACCACCACACTTGATTCCTAATACTGTGAACAACAAGGATAAAGTGCCCAAGGAACAAGAGGCTCATGATGATTATTCTCCACCGGTGCCTTTCCCTCAAGCTCTCCATAAACCTAAGGAGAGAAATTTAGCACTAAAAGGCAAGATTCTTAAACAACTTCAGCATGTTAAGATTAACTTCCCTCTTCTTCATGTTATAAAACAGATTCCCAATTATGCTAAAGTCATCAAGGATCTATGCACACTCAAAAGGAGGCACAATGTTAAGAAGACTGCATTCTTAACGGAGCAAGCAAGTGCGGTAATTGATAGCACGACACCGCCCAAATATAAAGATCTGGGCTATCCAACAGTGGTTTGCCAAATTGGAAACAAATCTTGTGGCCAAGCATTGCTAGATTTAGGAGCTAGCATGAACCTCATGCCATACTCCATGTACTTGCAACTCGGTTTAGGTGAGATTAAACCAACCTCCGTGGTACTTCAACTAGTGGATAGATCGGTAAGAAAACCAAGAGGTATTGTAGAAGATATTTTGTTACAAATTGATAATTTCTATTATCCTGTTGACTTCTTGGTTTTAGATACTGTTTCTATGGTAAATACAGAGTCCAAAATTCCTTTGATACTTGGAAGACCATTCCTTGCCACTGCTAATGCCCTCATTAATTGTAGGAATGTCCTAATGACATTATCATTTGGAAATAAGACTTTAGAGGTAAATGTTTTCCGAATCTCAAGGCAGCCAATTGAAGAGGATGAGTGTTTCAACACTTATATGATTGATAAGCTTAATTTAGAGGATGAGAACATTGAAGATAATTTTAACTCTTTAGAATTCCCTCATAATAATTTCGAGTTCAATGATTCTTCAATTTATCCCCATGTCGTTAACGTTATTGATATTTGTGATAAGTCACAGGGATTTATTAAGAAATCTGGGCAACCATGCTTTGAGGAGTTGCTTGAGAGAAGTCACATGGATGTGGGAATCAAATACCCTACTGCTGATTGTAAATGGGCAACACCAAGAACACTTGAGCCATATGTGGTGGACTTTAAGTATTCCCTGCCAAAAGATTAACACTGAGGCCATTGAGTTTGGAGCCTCATTTTCAGCACCACAATGAGGCCATCAGTGAGAGTGGTGCATCGTCTGGCTGAAGAAGTAAAACTTAGCGCTCATGGTAGGCACCCCAAAGCATATCTTTTTTTTTATTTATTTATTTTTCTTTTCTTTTCATAATTCTTTTTCGTGTTTATTATTAGTATTTTGCTGTTTTCCAGTTTTACTTTTGTGTTTCTTTTTCAGGGACAAATATGCGAAGCAATTCAAATGGTGATGCACAATTTTTAGTTTCTGTGCACTTTTGGCTAACAAAGAGAGTTTCTTTTCCTTTTTCTTTTACATTAAGGTCAATGCAATGTATAGGTTGGGGGTGGAGGAAACATATTTCTTTCCTTTTTTCATTGAACTGCTTGGTGTCACTTTCCTACTTTTTGTTTGTTAGGATAATTTTAAAAAAAAGGTTTGTTTTTAGCACGCTTTGTGTTAGCCTTGGAGTTATTCACATGTCAATGATATGACCTTAATTGAGATAGCATATTGCACTTAGAAGAAATTAAATCTTGCTTCGGTTTGAAATTAATTTAAGTATCAATCTTGATTTGGTTAGAGACTCTAGCTTGTGGTAAGATTGTATGATTAATCGTAAGCATTTAGAAAAGTTTTATGTGTGATTATTTTGTGAATATTTTTGCGGTCTCGGCAAACTCTAGAACTTACTTGATAACCACTTGAGGCGAATTCCTAGAATGCACATTACTTAGGATATGATATAGGTCATTTTTGAACCGTTTGAGCCTTTCAAACCTACCCTTGCGATATATATCACTAGTCACCTATTTGAGCCTTTTTCTTGAAAACGAAGTTGAGTCTGGTTTCTTTCAAAAACCCATTCACTTACCCTTATAAGCCTAAAGAGAATATTTTATCCTTACCTCTCTCTTAAAAAGAATTTAACTATACACATGTTGTGAGAAGCACTTAAAATGAGTAAGGGTGGAAATATGAAAAAATATCACTACCACAACCCAAGTACATTAAAGGAGATAAGTTGGGGGTTGTGGAAAAGAAAGAAATGAAAAAGGAGGTGAATGGTCTTTTATGCCAAAATACAAAAGAAAAGAAAAACAAATGGTGATTTGTTGAGAAAACAATCCTCGAAAAAAAAATAAAAAATAAAAATGGTTGGAAGAGTTGGGTATTGAAGTAAGGTTATCCAGTGCTTAAAGAGCTATGTTCAAAACTAAGAGATTAAGTTCTTTTACTTGTGAATTCTTCCCATTCTTTCTTAGCCTTTACCTTAACCGAACGTTACAAGCTTATTAAAGACCTATTGATCCAATGTAATGTGATTTTTCTACAATAGTGGAGAGTGGTTTGAAATGTAAGCTTATGGAGCTTGTTTTTGTGATTGATGTCACGCGATTTATTTTTTTTAGAGGCCAAGACTTGTATTCATGAATATTGTGCATAAAATCATCCGGATGTTCAGATTAATGGATTGTGGTAAGATTGATGTTAAGAGTCAATAACGATTTTAAGATTAATGTTTGAATTATTTTTGGATTTGAGTGAAATTTAATGATTCTACATGCTATATGTTACGCATGATTTTTGAGACAAAGATTTTTGAATTACTCTTGGTTAACACTAGCATTGTTGTATTTTGCATTAATTTCTAAATAAATAACTCATTTCATGTCTTTCGCTTGAATTGCTAGGGACTAGCAATAAGCTAGTTGGGGGTTGTGATGAGAGTCATAAAATGCATCTAAACAATACTTAATTGTTAACACTTTAGAGTTAATCTCGGTCGTAATCACACTTTTACATGTTGATAACTCTAAAGTGTTATTCATAAATCATTAACTTAATTCGATGCATTTTCAGGTGCGTTGAGTACAAAAGAGATGATAAAGCGATCCATGTTTAAAGCACCAAAAGATCTTGGGTGTCGGTGCTCGTTTTTGTCCAAGGTTTAGACATTTCCAAAAATGATTTAAATATGATTAAAAGTCTAAACCAAGGTTGGAGAAATAAAGTAAATTGAGTTAAAAGACTGCACACAAGTGTGTGCATCACTTTGGAACAAGTTAAGGGTAGGCACACTAGTGTGTGCACTTCTGCATACAAGCTGAAGGAGTTTCACTAAATTGCCAGAATTTCCCGTACAGATCAATCATATTTGCAGATTAAACTGTATTGATGTAGGAAAAACCAGGAGATGAGCCATATATGCTTAGAAATATCCGAAATTCTATTTTTTGGAGAATTTTACGGTTTGGAAAAAGGATTTTTCTAGTGAAAGTTATGGCAGTTTTAGCGGAAACAGTTCAGGCCTCCAGAACAAAGCCCAGCACCTCGACCCTGGAAGCCCAGCGCCTCACCTCTGGAAGCCCAGCGCCTCACCCCTCAAAGCCCAGCGCCTCACCCCTCAAAGCCCAGCGCCTCACCTCTCACTGTCCAGTGCCCCAGCGCCCAAGAAAACAAGAGTGAGCGCCTAGGCGTCCATGAACCAGCGCCCCAGCGCCCAGGCAAACAAGAGTGAGCGCCTAGGCGCCCATGAACCAGCGCTGCGCCTCTCGGCCATCAGCACCGCACCCCTTACCAACTAATGCTGCACCTTTACTTTCCAGCGCCCAGGCGCACACTTGGACACACGCACACGCTGCTGGACCCACCTTCACGTTCCAGCCTTCACTTTCCAGCGCCCAGGCGCACGCTGAGACAAAGCCAGCAGCGCGCACATGCTGCTGGACCCACCTTCACGTTCCAGCCTTCACTTTCCAGCGCTCAGGCGCACGCTCAGATAAAGCCAGCAGTGCGCACATGCTTTTGGACTCCAATTCAGACTCAAATTAAGGCTGTGCAAAGACAGCTCTCCCTCGTGGGCTATAAATATATACTTAAGGTTTGCAGCCGGGGAGCGAGCTCGAGGAGAAAAACAAAGACAGTTTTTGATAGATACAAATTAGAGAAGTTTTTAGCATTCTGTTTAAGTTTTCATGAGTTGGAAATCAATGAGAGAACATCCACATTGTTCTTCCACCTTGAGCTCTATGGCCAAGAAATCAAGGGGAGAACATCTATATTGTTTTTCCACCTTGAGTTTCATGGCTAACTAATCATCAAACAAGGGAAAGGGATGAATCGTTAGGGTTTTATTGTTCCTTATTTCCTGTTTTTGATTCATTTGTATGGACTTATTGTTAAAACTTTGTCTATGATTTACTCTTTGATTAATTAAGAAGGATTTGAGTTAATGTGATAGCTGTATTCTATATTCTTCTTCTTTTAGTTTCTCTCAATCCGGTGATTGCATCCTTCTACTCCACATAAGTCTAGTCAAGCTCTTCTTATGTCAAGTTGTTTGGATGTAATTGATTTCGGTATATTTATCTTATAGATCGACCATTACTATGATATCATTATTGCAATATATTGGCGTTTCTTGCTAATCTATAAGATAAATCATGTGTGCTTGAATTGAAATCAAAGAGTAATTTGTAGCAATTATATTAGAGATATAAATGTGCTTGATTGAATACTTTCCAATTGCCTGTTTAGGATGTGAAACTTGCAATCGAGATAAAAATTTGAATCAATAGTGGAAATAAGGAACGAACCTAAGGAGGATTCCCGGAACCTTGTTATTTCTTATTTATATTCTTCGTTATATTCGCACAACTCTTTTACACAATATTGCATTATCAAAACTCATATTCTCTCATCTAATCATTATAGTTAGTGTTAAAGTTTACACCTTCTTTCGTAATTAACTTGTTTCCCTATGGAATCGACACCCCAAAACTATACTACAATAACCGCGTTATGTTTTGGGCGTAATCAATGCCCATATAAGAGAGTTTAGTCTGAATGTCATACTATAATCCGTCTAAAAATATCTTACATTTTCTCTCCTCCGTAATCACTAATTCAGGTAAAAACCTTGATAGGATTATGAATCTACTATCATATTCAGCCACCGATAAACTTCCTTGTCTTAGATGAATAAAACCTCTCTCTTGTTGTGCTCGAAAGGTATCTAGGAAATACTTCGCAAAGAACTCATCCTTAAACTTACTCTAAGTTAAAGGTTGTTCTTCCCGTCTACTTACCCTGGGCAAAATATCCTCCCACCATTGAGAAGCTGGTGACTCCAGCATAAATGAAGCAAAAACAACCTTCTGTCTATCTAACACTGGTAAGAGTTCAAAATATTTCTTAACATGTCTAATCCATTGCTCAGCTTCCATGGAATTTATAGATCCCCTAAAAGACTGAGGTTTAAACTTAAGAAATCTCACAAAACAAACTCTTGCATCTCACGTGCAAAGACACCTTCTCCCTCACCACATCAGGTTCTCTTCTACCCCTTTCTTCTAATCTTCTCTACAAATTATCAGCCCTTTCTTCAGTTGCATTCATCCTCTCTATAGCATGATTAAGAGCTTCTCTTAATTCATCATTCCTAACCTCACATTCTCTCCCAGCTCTACTAGTACCAGCTACACTATCAGCATGTTCCCTCACGGGAACCACAGACTCAACTTCCTTTTATGCTTCAGTTCTCCAAAAAATTGGGGGTCTATCACGTCCCCTCTGATTCAGAACTCTACCTCTAGCTCTGGCCTGACCATGTGTAATCCTCAAACTCTGCATTTAAAATATAGTTTATTTTAAATCTTCTACCTTTTTAAGTTCTCATGCAATCTACAGAATCTTAAAACCTAATACTCTTATACCAAAATTATAACTACCCATCCGGGGTTGGCCACCCCCAAGACGGTGTCATCACATTTTGAGAATCCCAGCACGACACATATATACAACAATAAAAATAATAGTAACAGAAATTTCTTTTAAATCATTTTGATATTAATTTAAACATAATATACAACGCAAAATGCATAAATATTTACAAATAAAATTTTTATATTTCATTTTCTCATTTGTTTGAGGATATTGACACGTACATGGCATACATAAAATGATTTCGTCTGACTCTCAACCCACCAGACTACTTGTCCTGTCTGCTACCTGAAATCATTGTAAAATGAGGGATGAGCTTCACAAGCTCAGTGAATTAAATTTACTAAAAGTATTCAGATTCCATAAATAGCCTTTAATATTTAATCATTTATCTCTCATATAATTGGATAATAGCATAATGTCTAACATTTAAATAATTTTTATCATATCATATTTCTATGTTTTTTTCTCACTGTAACTATCTCTTTGTGAGACTTATTTATCTACAAATAAATGTATAACGTCAACAACATTCAATAAAAATATTAACATATAAAACAGATGCAATGTATGAATTATTATTATGGGAACATCTTCCCATATATCAACATGTTTTTATTATCTTAGACCGGCCCCCTCTTGGTTCTTTTATTTCTAGCATATACCGGCTATCACGGTATTCATTTTCAGCATATACCGACTGTCACGGTTTTTCAATTAGACCGGCCCCTTCCCGGTTCTTTTATTTATTGCATATGTATATAAACCATGATATGAAAATATGCATATGAACAGTAATATAGAAACCACATGAATTCAAAATATTTAAATTAACTATCCGATCTTTCCTAAACTTTTTGCTTGATAAATTTTATAATTTTTCTTCTCCTCATATATCACATCAATTTATTTACCGAAACTCGTCAAAAATTTATTTATCACCATCATTATTAAATCAACTTATTATTCTAATAATGTTTCTTTTCACATAATAATTTTCTACATGTCCAATATTCATATCGTACATATCAATTTAATTTTTATCTACCACCAAAGCATAAGCTAATAATTTATTTTAATATTATTACTAGATATTTGATTTTTATTTAGATTACTTAAAGTAAATCTAACTCACCACGTAGCACTTAAAGCTACCTGTGGATCACCTTCTTGTCTTTCCCGTTCTTCTCAGTAATTTCTCCCGGTTGCTGATCGTCAACACCTGACATAATATTTGTATTAAATTTCTAATTTATTCTTCAATTCCTCATAAACCACACCCTTTGAAAATTCTCACTTTGAATTCTGAGAAATTTCATGTATGCTAAAAATTCAAAAATAAACATTACATTATTACCTTTTGTTTTTCTGATAGCTTCTCGTGACTCTCAATAAAGTTTCCCTATAAACCCCTTCAAAATTTTGCTCTTTCAAGCTTTCTTTGGGTCCTCAAGTGTTTAAAGAAAACGAGTAATTAAAAGAGAATCAAACGAAATTTGGTAAGTATACATATTTACGTTTGCATATATTTAGTATATATATAAGGAAGATTTGAAAAAAAATCTTTGGCAGCCAAAAGCAAGTGCATACTCAGCATTTACTAAACTTACACGTTTATGCAATGTGCAGGACATGCACAAGTTTTTTCTAAGTTTGGCAGCAGGTGTTGCCACCTACTACCACGTTTTAAATTTTTTTTTTTTAAAAAAACATTTTTTTTCTTTTTCTTTTGCCGGACGTCCCGAATTTTTTTTTAATTGCTTTATTCCAATAATAATAAACCTTTAACATATATTTTATTTTAATTCCATGCCCTATTTATTAAATTATTTCTTTACTCTTACTTTACAAATACGGGTATTACAATGAGTTTCTTGCTTTATTCTCGGCGGACTTTAGAGAATACCCCTCTGAGGCTTGGTATAGGTTTAACCCCCATAAGTTGTCCTCTGATTTCATCTAAATTTTTGTTCAAGTCTAACAAAAATTTATAAACTCGTTTCCCTTCGACAATCTTTTTATACAATAAACTATAAGTAGCACAAGACCAGTTATGAACTTCAAAAGTATCAAGCTGGTGCCATAGACGAGTAAGGGTATTGAAATATTCAGTTACCGTTTGTTCACCTTGACGTAGGTCGTGAAGGATACCTTCAATCTGTACAAATCCTGATGTGTTTTCCTTGTCAGAGAATGTTTCTTTCACCAAATCCCATATTTTCTTGGCTATATCGAATGATAGAAAATATTTGCCAATGTCAGAGTCATCGAGTTGACAAGCCATGACATGACCATATTGTTCCCTACCATCCATTTTTTGTAGGTTGGCACAGTGATCTCTGGTGCAGTTGTAGCCCCTGTGATGTAGTCGTTTTTTTCCTTCCCTCGAATGAACATCTGTATAAATTGGGACTATCGCAAATAATTTTGCCCATTAAATTTATGAGTAGTAACTGGAAAGTGAGAAGATTCTATCTGATGAGAGGTAGAAAAAGAAGGGATGATTATGTTTGAAAATGATGATGAGTTGGTATTCAATCCAAAAGAGGATCTGTATTTAGTCATGATTCTGAAAGAGAAAAGATGAAGATGTAGAAAAAATAAGAGACTTGAGTAGGAAAGACTCGATGACAATGATGAGACAGGATTAAACCTGCTCTGATACCATGTAGAAAATGAAAACAGAAAGATTAGAGGAACACATACTCAAATTGTTCTATATTTCTTCATATCTTCTTTTTTCATTAAGAAATAAACTGAAAATATATAGAGTACATAAGCGAGACAATTCCGGAAGGAATTTCTCATAAACAGAAAGGAAATCACATAATTATAAGAATAGGGAAACTACTAGCTAATTACAATCAACCTAATTACCCAATAAATGATGGAATAATAAATACAAATTATTCTAAAATAAATACTAATTATGAAAATCTATAAAGAAGAAGGCTTGAATTTCAACAATGTTAATCTACTTACATATGTGTTGGGAAACAAAGAACTATTTTCCCTCTTTGTATGAATAAAATAGGCAAAATAATAATACCAAATAATCACAGCAGAAAAATAATAATCAAACAACCAAAATCAAGAAACCAAATTTCAATGTGGAAAACCCTTTCAATGTGAAATGGAAAAACTATGGGACCTAGTCCAAAAAAAAAACTCTAATATAAAATAATGGGAATATAAAGTATCTTCCCTAGATCAACTAGAGGATCAATGGATAATTTATCATCACCTTAAAGATGAATTTCAACAATAATCTACCAAACAAAGGTTAAACTGATCTCACCGAAACAAGTTGTAACAGAAGCAGGTGAATAAACATAATACATCAACTTGAAGCCTTTACCACATAGAAATAACACCCAAATTTTTGAGCTCAAACTGTGATGAAATCAGCCTTCAAATCAAATTAGAATAATGAAAAAAACCAAAATAAAACCTTGCTCTATTATGTTCCGACAGCTCTGAAATAAAAAGAAAACTTGTGTTCTATGTTAATAAGAGAGAAATTGGCTCTTTATGTACAAGTAGCCTTAGGGCCATGTCATACTTATTATTGGCTATGGCTCCACAAGACCAGACCGACCCCAACAACTCCCCCTCCCGACTATGTGGAGGGCATAGCCATATCTGCAATCTTTTTGAACAATTCAAGCTCCTGTAAAGGCAAAGCTTTAGTCATCATATCTGATCCATTATCATCAGTATGGATTTTCTCAAGTTGCAATAACTTCATCTATAGAGTATCACGAATCCAATGGTAACACACATCAATATGCTTAGTTTGATAATGAAATTTTATATTTTTGCTGAGATAGATAGCACTCTGACTGTCACAATACAACACATACTTTTCTTGCTTCATGCACATTTTTTGTAAGAACTTTTTTATCCATAGTAACTCCTTACAAGCTTCAGCAAAGGCAATATATTCAATCCCAGTAGAAGATAAAATAATATATTTTTGAAGTTTAGACTTCCAACACACGACTCTCCCTGCAAAAGTCATCAAGTACCTTGAAGTAAACTTTCGAGAGTCAATGTCACCTATCATGTCGGCATCTGCAGAACCATCTAGCGCAAGTTTGCCTTCACCAAAACATAAACATGTCTTAGAAGTACCAATGAGGTATCTAAGAATCCATTTAATGGCCAACCAATGCTTTTTACCTGGATTAAAAAGAAACCAACTAACAACACCAACTGCATGAGGGATATCTGGCCTTGTGCAAATCATGGCATACATCAAACTGCCAATTGCAGAAGCGTAAGGAACTTATTCATTTCTTCTTTATCTTTCTTATTACTAGGGTATTGCTTGGTACTAAGCTTGCAGTGACCTGCAAGTAGAGTAATAACAGGTTTCTCACTACTTATATGAAATCTCTCAAGAATCTTATCAATGTAACCTTCTTGAGACAACCACAGCTTCCCATACTTTCTATCACGAGAGATCTTCATACCAAGAATATGTTTCGTTGGTCCCAAATCCTTCATAGCAAAGGATTTATTGAGATTCTTCTTCAATTCATCAATCTTGCTAATATCATTACCAACAATCAACATGTCATCCACATAAAGTAAGAGAAAAATAAAGTTACCATCAGAAAACTTCTTAACAAACACACAATGGTTTGAAGTAGTCCGGCTGTAACCATAATTCTCCATGAAAGAATCAAATTTATTATACCACTGTCTGGGTGCCTGCTTGAGCCCATACAAACTCTTTCTCAACTTGCACACCAGTTGTTCTTTACATTTGACTTTGAACCCCTCAGATTGCTCTATGTAAATATCTTCCTCTAGGTCACCATGGAGGAAGGTAGTTTTCACATCAAGTTGTTCTATCTCTAAGTTAATATGAGCAGCCAAGCTAAAAATAACTCGGATAGAAGATATCTTGACTACAAGTGATAAAATTTCTTCAAAATCAATTCATTTCTTCTGAATGATCCCTTTCACAACTAGTTTTGCCTTATACCTAATCTCTGAGCTCTTATCTTCAATCTTCAACCTGTAGACTCATTTTTTTTTAGTGATCTTTTACCATTAGACAGTTTCACCAAGTCTTATGTGTTGTTTTCGTGCAAGAATTTCATCTTATCTTGCATGGCTTTCAACCGCTCTTCTTTATAATCATCTGTCATAACTTCATCATAACATTCTAGTTCTCCCCCCTCTGTAAGCATCACATACTCATGAGGAAAATATCATCTAGTAGGCTGACACTCTTTGGTGGATCTTCTCAACTGAGGTTTTGTAGGAGTCTACTGAACTTCTTGTTCTGTATGATCATTATTGACCCTTATCTAAATTTTAATAATGACAAAACACTACTCTAATTGTACTAACAGTTTTATCTAAGTGTTTAAACGATAAAAGCGTTCAGCAAAGAATCAAGATGCAAGAACTCAACCCGAATTAAACACCAAGTCAAGACAGAAGATATAGTATAGGTATTAAGGTATTGAAACAAACTGTAAATCTCTTATGTTCAAGTAAGTAGCTTGTCTTATGGCTCTTTTTATAAAAGAATTTTGACAAAACTAATTATTCAAACTCTTCAAAGTCAAAAACATTTTGAAATATGAAAAACTAGGTTGAAGGGCAACCCAATCAACTGGCTCCTTATACCAGTCAACTGGGGTATGGGACAGAATGTCCCCAGTTGACTAATGTATAGCACCCAGTCGACTGGTATCTGGGATAGTAAGTTCCCAATCGACTGGTGCTTAAGACCCAGTCAACTAGTACTCTCCTACAGCCTAACAGTGAGCTTTTTCACTTGACCCAGTCGACTGGTACTAAGACCCAGTCGACTAGTAATTCGAAAACTATGATCGTTAGAGACGCGGGACTTGAGCATTTAATGCACCAAACTTTCCAAGTCACTATCTAATGGCCATATTGATTGAAGGCTATATAAACCCACTTCAATGAGCATTTAAAACACGAAGATTACACATTCAATTCATAAGTTTACTCATTAATACTCAAAAGCTTTGAAAATTTTATTGTTGAGCCATTCATCAAGCTTTTTCTTGAAAGAGAGATATTGTTCATTTGTAAAAGCATTCATTACTATCTCTTTACCATTTACTTTACAACAACTCATATTTATTGTAAATAGATTAATTTCCGCAAGGAAGAGATTAGCTTCCGAGAGGAAAATATTAGCTTTCGAGAGGAAGTGATTAGCTTTCAAGAGGAAGGGATTGATTGTAAGGTTTGTACAACACCCGTGAAGTTGTACAACTAAAAGTTTTAGTTGATCACTTCAAGGAGGTTCCTTAAAGAGAGTGGACGTAGGGTTGGAACGAATCTGATACTGTTGAACGACTATAAACTGAGTTTGCATTTTCTCTTCCTTAAACTCTTTTACTTAAAGCACATTACTTGTTTGTATGCTTGTGCATTTAACTGTTTTTATAAACTTGCAAGTAATTAGAGAAAGTTTTTAAAAACCAAATTCACCCCCCTCTTGAGTTGGAACCTCAGTCTACAATCATCATGAGGCAAATCGATAACTACAAGATCATTAACAAGTGGAGGAATATCACTATCAATATCACTTGCATCTTTATTTTCTCCCTGAATTTCTCCCCCGTGATCATCATGAGCTGCAACTGGAGAAGAAATTGGATCCAAGTTAATAGGTTCTTCATTGAAGGACTTATATTTCACAATCTTCTATAAATCTTTAATGGTTTGGTCCTCAAGAAACACAACATCTCTACTTTTGATAGTTTTCTTCTCTTTCAAATCCCACAATCTATAGCTAAATTATTCATGTGCATAACCCAAGAAGATATATTCTTTAGTCTTATTATCAAGCTTGGATCTCTCATCTTTAGGAATGTGAACAAAAGCTCTGCACCAAAACACTTTCAAATGTTTGTAGGACACTTTCCCAGTCCAAACCTTTTTTGGTACATCACCATTCAAATGAGTTGAAGGAGAAAGGTTAATCATGTCAAATATAATCCTCATCGCCTCACCCCAAAAGGTTTTAGATAGCTTTGTACCTAATTCTTTCTTCTATAGTTTTATTTATTCTCTCTGCTACACCATTCTCATGCGGTGTTTTAGGAACAGCTTTCTTAAGCTTGATACCAAAATCCCTACAATACTTCTCAAAAGGACCCTTATATTCACCACTATTGTCTGCTCTAACACATTTAAACTTCTAACCAATATCTCTTTCAACTTTCATATGAAATTCTTTGAATGCATCAAAGACCTGATCCTTAGAATGTAAAGCAACAACCCACACTTTTCTAAAGAAATCATCAATAAAAGTCACAAAATAGAGGGCATCACTAAGACATCTATCTTTCATATAATAGACATCAGTATGAATCAAATCCAAAACAATATTATGTCTAGAAAGATGATTTCTAATAAATGAAATTCTTCTTTGTTTTCTAGCCAAGCAATGAACACAAGTTTTCAAAGATGTACCTTTCATGGGAGCTAATGTTTGCTTTTTGGATAGAATCTAGAGCCTTTTCTCACTTATGTGACCGAGACACTTATGCTATAAGTTAATGGACTCATCTTTAACTGTATTCACCTAGTTTTGACATGACTTAGCTTGCAACCTGTAGGGGCATTATGTCTTCTTTCCTCTTGCAAGAATCAATGAGCCTCTAGAGAGCTTTCATACTCCACCTTTAAAGTTACTTTCATAACCCTCATCATCAAGTTGAGTAGTGGATATTAGATTAAATGAATATCAAGAACATATTTAGCATCTTACAAGAGTAATTTGTATCCAACAATGCTTTTCAACCAAATATTTCCCACACCGAAAACTTTACACGAAGCACCACTGGTTGTCTTTACAGAGTCAAAATCACCAACAAAATAGGTTGAAAATTTATCTTTGTGAGAAGTAATATGAGATGTAGCACCTATGGCAGCTACCCAAGTGGGGTCATAACATGTGAAATTAATAGAAACATCATCACAAACAACAGTAACATCAACATTAGATGCTACCACTATCTACTTTCTTCTTTTCACCTTTTTCCTTATTCTGCTCTCTTTTAATTTTCATACACTTGGGCCTAAATGACCAGGCTTGTTGCAATAGTGACATATAACTCATTTTCCAGACTTTGATATCCATATAGGCTTATCACCTGATTTATCACGATTGTAAGAAGGTTTTCTGCTTTTACTTCGCTCCCTACTCTCTGTGACTAGTGCCTCAACCTCAGAAGAGATTCCTGCTCATTTCTTCTAGTTTCTTCATTAAACATGCTATCTTTAACATGTGCCAATGTCAACATTTCATCATCAGTAGAATTACTAACTGATGCCATCAACGTATCCCAATTATTTGGCAATGAACTCAATAATAACAAGGCCTGTAACTCATCATCAAAAACAAGCTTCAAGATTGTCAACTGATTCAATAAACTCTGAAACTCATTTAAGTGCTCTAAAACTGATTCACTCCTTGTATTTCAAATTTACAAGTTTCTTGATAATAAAATCCTTATTTTGAGTGGACTTTCTTTTATACATAGATTCCAGCTTCTTCCAGAGTGCAGTTGCATTAGTCTTAGTGGCTATATGATGAAATACACTCTGATCAATCTTGAAACTTTAGTACAAGAGAAAAAGGGATTTAAAATTACCTCAAAAAATGAATTTAAAATGATCTAAGTTATATACACTTTGGTCCAAGAGAAAATTGGATGGTCAAGAAAAATCGAAGTTCGGAAAAAACTGGCCATTTTCGAAGATTATAGCCCATGTTTTCGAACATTTTCCCTAAAATAGTTATGATGGCATTTTCTTTGAAAATTTATCACAAATTAGGTTTCAAAAAGTTACATAAAAACCAAATAGTTCCTAAAACGGAGCCCTGAAGTCCAAATTATACCCTTAAGAAGTTTTGCTCGTGTTAATCAAATTCTCTCCCTTTTTCGTACAATTTTTAATGCACTTTTATCTATTTTTTTTATGGCTAGTGACCTCAAAAGTGGTATTTAACATGATCTAAGTGAAATACGCTTTGGCCCAAGTGAAAAATTAGATGGTTAAGAAAAATCAAATTTTGGAAGAAATTGACTATTTTCGAAGGTAACTCACGTTTTTTAGCCTTTTTTGCTAAAATAGTTACAATGGTCATTTCCTTTGAAAATTTTCCATGAACTAGATTGAAAATTTTACATCAAAATAGATGGGATCATTTCCCAAAACAAAGCCTTGAAGACCAAATTATACACATACGAAGTTTTGCTCGTATTATTCGAATTCTCTTCCTTTTTCCTACAATTTGTAATGCACTTTCATCCTTAGTTTTTGATGGCTGGTGATATCAAAAGTGGAATTTAACATGTTATAAATGAAATACACTTTCATCCAAGGGAAAATTGGGTGGCCAAGAAAAATCAAAATTTGGAAGAAACTGACCATTTTCGAAGGCACCTTTTTGTGCATTTTCTCTAAAATAGTTAAGATGGTGATTCCTTTTGAAAATTTGTGATGAACTAGGTTTCAAAAAGGACCATATCCCAAAACAGAGCTTTGAAGGCCAAATTATACCTTTAAGATGTTTTGCTTGTGTTAACCAAATTATCTTCCCCTTTCCTACAATTAGTAATACACTTTTATCCTAGTTTTGGATGGCTGGTGACATCGAAAGTGGAATTTAACATAATCTAAGTGACATATGCTTTGGCCCTAGTAAAAATTCGGATGTTCAAGAAAAATCAAATTTTGGAAGAAATTAGCCATTTTTAAAAGTCATAGTTCACATTTTTGTGTATTTTCTCTAAAATAGCAACGATAGTCATTTCCTTTGAAAATTTGCAACAAAGTAGGTTACAAAAAGTTACATCAAAACCAAATAATCATTTCCCAAAATGGAGCTCTGAAGGCCAATTTATACACTCCCAAAGTTTTGCTCGTGTTAATCGAATTCTTTTCCTCTTGTAATGCACTTTTATCCTAGTTTTTTATGGTTGGTGATCTCAGAAGTGGAATTTAACATGATCTAAGTGATATATGCTTTGATCCAAGTGAAAAAAATGGGTGGTCAAGAAAAATAAAATTTTGGAAGAAATTGACTATTTTCGAAGTTTATATGCATTTTCGCTAAAATAGTTACAAGGGTCATTTACTTTGAAAATTTGTCATAAATTAGGTCTTAAAAAGTTACATCAAAATCAAACAGGTCGTTTCCTAAAATGGATCCCTGAAGGACAAATTATACCGTCCATAAGTTTTGTTCCTTTTAATCGAATCCTCTCCCTCTTTCCTTCAATTTGTAATGTGTTTTTATCCTTTTTTTATGGATGGTTACCTCGAAGGTAAAATTTAATATGATCTAATTGAAATACACTTTGGTCTAAGTGAAAAATATAATAATTAAGAAAAATCAAATTTTGGAAGAAACTGACTATTTTCGAAGGTTATAGCTCACAATTTTTGTGTATTTTCGCTAAAATAGTTACAATGGTTATTTTCTTTGAAAATTTTCCACAAACTAGGTTTCAAAATTTTACATCAAAACTAAATGGATCATTTCCCAAAATGGAGCCTGAAATTCCAAATTATACCCTCTAAAAGTTTTGCTCGTGTTAAACCAAATACTCTCTCTCTTTCCAATAATTTGTAATGCTCTTTTATCCTATTTTTTCTATGGATGGTGACCTCAAAAGTGGAATTTAGCATGATCTAAGTGAAAGATAGTAGGGTTAAAGTAAAAAATGAGATGGCAAAAAAAAATCAAATTTGGGAAGAAACTGGACATTTTTGAATGTTATTGCTAATGTTTTTTGTGCATTTTCGTTAAAATAGTTTTGATGTTAATTTTCCTTGAAAATTTTCCACGAACTAGGTTTTAAAAAGTAACATCAAAACCAAAAGGATCATCTCCCAAGACGGAGCCCTAGAGACCAAATTATATGATCTAGAAGTTTCACTCGTGTGAATCGAATTCTCTCACTCTTACTTACAATTTGTAATGCACTTTTATCCTATATTTTGATGGATGGTGACCTTGAAAGTTGAATTTAACATGATTTAAATGAAACACACTTCGGTCGACGTGAAAAACAGAATGGTCAAGAAAAACCAAATTTCGGAAGAAAAAAAAAACTGACAATTTTCAAAGGTTATCATGTTTTTTTTTGCATTTTTATTAAAATAGTTTTGATGGTCATTTCTTTTCAAAATTGACTATGATCTTACTTTATAAAAGTTACATCAAAACCAAAACAATCATTTCCCAAAGCAGCACCTGAAGGCTAAATTATACACTACAAAAGTTTTGCTCATGTTAATTGATTTCTCTTCCTTTTTCCTTCAATTTATAATGCAATTGTATCCTTTTTTATGGCTAGTGACCTCAAAAGTGGAATTTAATATGTTCTAAGTGAAATACGCTTTGGTCTAAGTAAAAAATTGGATGGTCAAGAAAAATCAAATTTTGGAAGAAACTGGTCATTTTTGAAGTTTATATAGCTCACTTTTTTGTGTATATTCTCTAAAATAGTTAAGATGGTAACTTCCTTTCAAAATTAATGATGAACTAGGTTTCAAAATGTTTCATTAAAACCAATTGGACTATTTTTCAAAACGGAGCCGTGAAGGCCAAATTATACCCTCTAGAAGTTTTGCTCATGTTAATCGAATTCTCTCCCTCATTGCTACAACTTGAATTGCACTTTTATCGTAGATTTTGATGGCTAGTGACCTAGAAAGTGGAATTTAACATGATCTAAGTGAAATACACTTTGGTCCAAATGAAAAATGGGATGTCAAGAAAAATCAAATTTTGACTAAACATGCCATTTTCAAAGATTATAACTCACATTTTTTTGTGCAATTGTGCTAAAATAGTTACAACAAATATTTTTTCTGAAAATTTTTTACAAACTAATTTTCAAAAAGTTATATCCAAACCAAATGTATTATTTCAAAAACGGAGCCTTGAAGGCCCAATTATACCCCCTCCTGAAGTTTTGCTCGTGTTAATCGAATTCTATCATTCTTTGCTACAATTTGTATGCTCTTTTCAAGTTTTGTATAGGTGGTGATGTCCAAAATGGAATTTAACATGATCTAAGGGAAATACACTTTGATCCAATTGAAAAATGGGATGGTTAAAAAAAATTAAAATTTGGAAAAAAACTGAACCTTTTTGAAGGTTAGAGCTCACTTTTTTGTGAATTAGGTTTCATAATGTGACATCAAAACCAAATGGACCATTTCCCAAAATGAAACTTCGAAGGTGAAATTATACCCTCCAGACGTTTTGCTTGTTTTAATCGAATTCTCTCCTTTTTCCTACAATTTGTAATGCACTTGTTGTTATTTGTCTAAGTTTCAAACATATCCAAACATGGTCTAAGGTTGGTTAATGTCCAAACCAATTGTGGGATATCATAGTTCAGCAAGTTATAAGGTTGCACACATGTGTGTGCTTCAATTTTGAGCATAAGAAGGTCAGGCACACTGCTGTGGAAGTTTCTGCCCATAGGCAGGAGGTGTGCGCACAGCATCAGGTGGCTACAGCATCAGGTCACGCCGCAGCACACAGCACCACACCAAAACACACAGCATCACTTGGAGAGTGATGTAGGGCTGAGATTAAAGGAAGAACATGATCAAAGGGAGGATAATGACTCACAAGAATGTCCAAGAATTAAGAGGCTATAAAAAGGGTTTCCTAGCCTCATTTCAAGTGGTGAAAAAGGTGTGTGAGAGAACCACACAGGTTGTGACATTGTGAGATCATTGTAAACACAAGATAGAATTGTGTGAGAGACATAAACAAAAGAGGGACTCTTGTAGTGAGGCTGGTTGTAAAGAAGAGAGGTTAGTAGAGAATTGATAGAAAGCATTGTAATAGGTCTATCACTTTCTCGTTCTCTTCTTGGTTCTTCAAGAACTTGGATTCTTGAAGGGGATTGCTATAACTTTGTAAGAACCATTGAGATAGTGCAGAGTATTCGGAGGAACTCACGGGGACGTAGGCACATTGCCGAACCTCGACAACAAATTACTTGTCTTCTTTCTTTCTTTGATTTTCGGTTCTTGAGTTCGATTGCTGAAATTCTTTCTACAAGTCATTCAAGACTTGGGTGTTTGGAAGATCACCACCTGGGCATCTTGTCAAGGTGATTTCCAACAGTGGTATCAGAGCTTTGGTCAGTGGTATCAGAGCACAGCAGCTGGTTATCGGAACAAGAAGTAGAGGGTACGGAGCCAATACTCCAAGAATCAAAGATCAACTTCTTGGGTGATTCAAGAACGGAGTTAAGATCTATATCTGATCGTGTTCTTGAGGTAAATCAAGAACGGTGTTAAGATCAATATCTGATCGTGTTCTTGAGGGTGATTCAAGAACGGTGAAAAGATCAAGATCTGGTCATGTTCTTGAGAGTGATTCAAGAACGGTTAAGATCCATCTTCGATCTGTGTTCTTGAGGTTGAAGAAAGTAGTTGTGGTTAGTGCACAAATCTGGGATCTTGTCCGCAAAAGATGGCTTTAAATTTCTGTGTGGAGAAGTTTCATGGAAAGGGGGACTTTGCTCTATGGAAGCGGAAGATCAAGGAGGTTCTTGTACAGCAAAAAGTGGACTTGGCACTTGGAGAAGATGATGCTTTTCCAACAAGTACCACGGAGGACCAGCAGACCGAGATGAAGAAGATGGCCTACAGCACCATTTTCTAGCACATGTCGGATAATGTCACAAGGGAGTGCGAGACTCGGAGGATCCAGCTGTCATATGGAAGAAACTAGATGAGTTGTTTCTTACCAAGACTCTCCCGAATAAGAGGTATCTTCATAAACGAATCTTTGCTTTTAAATTTGATCCTAAGAAAGAGTTGCAAGATAATCTTGATGCCAAGAAAAGGAGTGCATCAAGTGGTAAAGGGTTGTTCTTTAAAAGAAGGCCAGCAACTTGGTATGGTAGCAACCATGGCTACTACTGAGACAGAGGTAGAGGAGAGAGCCATGGGAGAGTGCACAGCAGCATGTATGGCTACTACCGGGACAGAGGTAGAGGAGAGAGCCATAGAAGAGTGCACAACAGCATGCATGGCTACTACCGGGACAGAGGTAGAAGAGAAAGCCATGGGAGAATGCATTCTGAACTAATTTTTGGAGGGATGAGCTGCTACTACTGCCATAAGGAGGGTCATGTCAAGAAAGATTGCAAGAAGATGACAAGGAATAGAGGAGGAAGCCATACCAAGAATGGAGAGGCTTTGGTTGCCAAAACAGAACAACAAGATGATGATGTTCTTGTTGTGTACTCAAGTGTGAGCAAGGGGCAAGAAGGCAGCGGGAAATGGATCTTGGATACCGAGTGCACTCATCATATGAGCCCTCACAAAGAATGGTTCAAGAATTTCAAGGAGATCAATGATGGAAGGGTCTTCTTGGGGAATGACAATTCTTGCCAAGTGAGAGGGATTGGAGACATCCAATTGAGGATGTTTGATGGAGTCACAAGGCTGCTGGAAAATGTGAGGTATGTTCCAGATTTGAAGAGGAACTTGATCTCATTGGGGCAGCTGGATTCCATGGGCTATACATGCAAGATAGAGGAAGGAAAGATCAAGGTGGCCAAGGGATCTTTGGTAGTGATCAAGGTAGCAAGAAACGATGGACTCTATGAGATGATCGGAGAAACAGAAACCAATGATCAAGCAGCAAGCTTGATGGCTGAGCTAGACAAGGCAGCCCTTTGGCACACTCGCTTGGGACACATGAGCGAAAAAGGCCTGCAAGTGCTTAGCAAGGAAGGTCTACTTGGTGGTGACAAAGTAGAAAAACTGGATTTTTATGAAAGCTGTGCTCTTGGGCAGCAACATCGGGTCAGCTTCAACACCGGAGTGCACAAGTCTAAGGGCATTCTTGACTACATTCATGCGGACCTTTGGGGACCAGCAAGGACACCAACACAGGGAGGTAACATTTACTTTCTGTCTTTAATTGATGATTATGCAAGAAAAGTATGGGTTTATTTGGTTAAGAATAAATTAGATGCCTTGAATAAATTAGTGGTGTGGAAAGGGCTGGTTGAGACTCAAATGGGTAGAGTAGTTAAGGGGATAAGAACCGATAATGGCTTAGAAATTTTTAACCAAAAACTTGATCAATTCTGTAGGTTAAATGGAATTCTAAGACATAGGACGGTTGTGGAAACTCCTCAGCAAAATGGAGTTGCTGAGTTGATGAATAAGACCCTTATGGAAAAGGTTAGGTGCATGTGGATCCGGGTTACCAAAATATTTTTGGGGAGAAGCTATAGCTACAGCTGCATATTTGATTAATAGATCACCCTCTAGAATTGTGTTCCAAAAGACTCCCATGGAGATGTGGAGCGGAAAACCCCTTGAGTTGGACAACCTTAGGACTTTTGGGTGTGCTGCGTATGCACTCCATAAGGAGGACAAGCTTAGCCCAGGATCTAGAAAATATGTGTTTCTAGGATATGGGGAAGGGGCTAAGGGGTACAGGTTGTGGTCCTTAGAAAAAGAAGGATTTAAACTCATAATAAGTAGGGATGTTGTCTTTAATGAAATATTATTTCCCTACTTGGAGAAAACTAACCCTGCAGGGGCTAGTGAGCAAACCAATTCAGAAATTGTTGAGCATAGCATCATGGGAGATTCTGTTCAGGTAGAGCAAAGGAGGCAAGAGGGTTCGGAGCAGGTAGAGCCCTTGGATGATTGCCAAGCTCAAGAAACTCAAGAAGAGGCTGAACAAGAAGAGGATGCTGCAGCAAGTCAGAAGGACTTTCAGCTCATAAGAGACCAGAAAAGAAGGCTGGTCGGACCACCTTCAAGATGTGGATTTGCGGATGCTGCGGATGCAGCAGCTCCTTGGACAGAATGAGAGATGAGTGAACAAGAAACTTACACGGTGGCCATGGAGTGTAAGGATTCGTCAAAGTGGTAGCTAGCTATGGAGGAAGAAATGGATTCTTTGAGGAAGAACAACTTCTGGGAATTGGTGAAAATTCCAGGAAATCAGAAAGTTGTGGAATGTAAGTGCACTTACAAGGTCAAAGAAGGGTACCCTCCAAGAGATGAAGTCCGGAACAAGGCTAGGCTGGTGGCGAATGGGTTCACAAGAAGAGGAGACATAGGTTTCACAGAAACTTTCTCACCTGGACACAAGGTGGAGAAGATGGTGAGTATCCTCACCTATGTCATTGATGGGCTGTTAGTTTGGAACAGCAGGAAGAGGATGGAAAGGTTTACATCTCAACTCAATGAGGAGTTCGAGAGGAAGGATCTCAGCCTTACACAAAAGATCCTTGGGATGAGGAGAATCATCCGGGAAAGGAAGAGAAACAGGTCAAGTGTTTCTTGGGCAATGGATGTTTTCAGAAAATGTGTGAGTAATCCCGGAAAAGAGCATTGGCTTGGGATGAAGTGGTTGCTGAGGTACATGGAGGTTCAGTGGCAGCCAGTGGTAGCACTCATAACAACCAGGGCAGAATGCATAAAGGCTACGGAAGCCATAAAGGAGGCTATGGGGTGCAAAGGGTTGTTGGACGAGTGGGAGGTCCTAAAAGAGCAGGTGGTGGTAACTTTGGATAACCAAAGTGCGAGGAACTTTTGGAGGAATCCGGTGTTCCATGAGGGGACAAAGCATATGGATGTTTGGTATCATTACATTCTAGAAAATGGTACGAAAGGATGCATTCATGTTGACAAGAAGACCACGGAGAAAAGTCCTGCAGATTTAGGCACCAAGGTTCTACCTCTAAGAAGGTCCAATCATTACCTTGGACTTCTTAGGAATGGAGTTGGTTAATTAGTAACTCCAGATGAGTTTGGATCCCGAAGCTTTCTGCACAATAGTTCAGGTTTTTGAACTCTTAGACAAAGGTAGAGATTGTTGTTATTTGTCTAAGTTTCAAACATATCCAAACATGGTCTAAGATTGGTTAATGTCCAAACCAATTGTGGGATATCAAATTTCAGCAAGTTATAAGGTTGCACACATATGTGTGCTTCAATTTTGAGCATAGGAAGGTCAAGCACACTGCTGTGGAAGTTTCTGCCCACAGGCAAGAGGTGTGCGCACAGCATCAGGTGGCTGCAGCATCAGGTCACGCCGCAGCACACAGCACCACACCAAAACACACAGCATCACTTGGAGAGTGATGTAGGGCTGAGATTAAAGGAAGAAAATGATCAAAGGGAGGATAATGACTCACAAGAATGTCCAAGAATTAAGAGGCTATAAAAAGGGTTTCCTAGCCTCATTTCAAGTGGTGAAAAAGGTGTGTGAGAGAACCACACAGGTTGTGACATTGTGAGATCATTGTAAACACAAGATAAAATTGTATGAGAGACATAAACACAAGAGGGACTCTTGTAGTGAGGCTGGTTGTAAAGAAGAGAGGTTAGTAGAGAATTGATAGAAAGCATTGTAATAGGTCTATCACTTTCTCGTTCTCTTCTTGGTTCTTCAAGAACTTGGATTCTTGAAGGGGATTGCTATAACTTTGTAAGAACCATTGAGATAGTGCAGAGTGTTCGGAGGAACTCACGGGGACGTAGGCACATTGCCGAACCTCGACAACAAATTACTTGTCTTCTTTCTTTCTTTGATTTTCGGTTCTTGAGTTCGATTGCTGAAATTCTTTCTACAAGTCATTCAAGACTTGGGTGTTTGGAAGATCACCACCTGGGCATCTTGTCAAGGTGATTTCCAACAGCACTTTTATCGTAGTTTTTTATAGTTGGTGACGTTGAAATTTGAATTTAACATAATTTAAGTGAAATACACTTTGGTTCAACTGAAAAATGGGATGGTCAAGAAGAAATTGGCCATTTTCGAAGGTTATAACTCACTTTTTTTTGTGCATTTTTGCTAAAATAATTATGATGATCATTTCCTGAGAAAATTTTCCACGAACTAGGTTTTTAAAAGTTAAATCAAAACCAAACCTATCATTTTCTAAAACGGAGCCGTGAAGGGAAAATTATATCCTCCGGAAGTTTTACTCATATTAATCGAATTCTCTCACTCTTTCCTACAATTTGTAATGAAATTTTATCCTATTTTTTATGGATGTCGACCTAGAAATTTGAAATTAACATGATCCAAGTGAAAAATGGGATGGTCAAAGGTGATATAGCTCATGCTTTTTGTTCATTTTCGCTAAAATAGTTATGATGGTATTTTCCTTTGAAAAGTTCCCACGAACTAGGTTTCAAAAAGTTACATCAAAACCAAAATGTGCATTTCTCAAAACAGATCCCTGAAATCCAAATTATACCCACCATAATGCTTGCTCATGTTAATCGAATTCTCTCTATCCCTCATACTATTTGCAATACACTTTTATCCTTTTTTTATGCTTGCGATCTCGAAAGTAGAATTTAACATGATCTAAGTTAATTACACTTTAGTCTAAGGGAAAATTCGATGTTTGGAAGAAACTAGCCATTTCCGAAGGTTATAGGTCATGTTTTTATGCATTATCTCTAAAAAGGTTAAAATGGTCATTCATTTTGAAAATTTGTGATGAACTAAGTTTCAAAAAGTTACGTAAAAATGAAATGGATCATTTCCAAAAATGGATCCCTAGAGGACAAATTATACTCTTCAGAAGTTTTGCTCGCGTTAATCGAATTCTCTCCCTCTTTCCTACAATTTGTAATAACTTTTATCCTATTTTTTGATGACTGGTAACCTCGAAGGTTAAATTTAAAATTATCGAATTGAAATATGCTTTAGTCTAAGTGAAAAATACGATGATTATGAAAAATCAAATTTTGGAAGAAACTAGCCATTTTCTAAGGTTATATAGCTCAAATTTTTAGTGCATTTTTGCTAAAATAGTTACGATGGTTATTTCCTTTGAAAATTTGCCACAAACTAGTTTTCAAAATGTTACATCAAAAATAAATGGATCATTTCTCAAAATTGAGCCCTGAAGGCTAAATTATATCCTCTAGAAGTTTTGCTCATATTAATCAAATTCTCTCTCTCTCTCTTTCCAACAATTTGTAGTGCACTTTTATCCTATATTTTGATGGGTAGTAAAAAATGGGATGGTCAAGAAAAACCAAATTTCGGAAGGAAAAAAAAACTGACAATTTTCGAGGGTTCTCACATTTTTTGGGCATTTTTACTAAAATAGTTTTGCTGGTAATTTCCTTTGAAAATTTACCATGATCTAGCTTTATAATAATTACATCAAAATCAAAATGATTATTTCCAAAAAACAGTATCGTAAATGCCAAATTATACACTCCAAAAGTTTTGCTCATGTAAATTGATTTATCTTATTTTTTCCTTCAATTTGTGATGCAATTTTATCCATTTTTTATGGCTTGTGACCTCAAAATTGGAATTTAACATGGTCAAAGTGAATAATTGGATGGTCAAGAATAATTAAATTTTGGAAGAAACTGGCCATTTTCGAAGGGCATAGCCTACGTTTTTTTGTGTATGGACCATTTTTTAAAACGGAGGCCTGAAGGCCAAATTATACACTCTAGAAGTTTTTCCCGGGTTAATCGAATTCTCTCCCTCTTTCCTAAAATTTGTAATGCCCTTTTATGGCTGGTGATGTCGAAATTTGAATTTAACATGATCTAAGTGAAAAACACTTTAGTCTAAGTGAAAAATGGGATGGTAAAAGAAAATCAAAATTTGGAAGAAACTGGCAATTTTCGAAGGTTATAACTCACTTTTTTTGTGCATTTTTTGCTAAAATAGTTAGAATGGCAATTTCCTTTGAAATATAACATGAACTAAGTTTTTAAAAGTTACATCGAAACCAAACTTATCATTTCCTAAAACAATGCCATTAAGGCAAAATTATATCCTCTAAAAGTTTTGATTGTGGTAAACGAATTCTCTCTTTCTTTCCTACAATTTGTAATGAAATTTTATCCTATTTTATATGGATATTGACTTAGAAATTTGAATTTAATATAATCTAAGTGAAATACACTTTGGTGCAAATAAAAAAATGGGATGGTCAGGAAAAATAAAATTTTGGAAAAAACTAGTCATTTTCAAAGATGAGCTCACATTTTTTGTTCATTTTCACTAAAATAATTATGATGGTTATTTTCTTTGAAAATTTCTTATGAACCAGGTTTCAAAAAGATACATGAAAACCAAAAGGTGTATTTCCAAAAATAGAGCCCTGAAATCCAAATTATAACCTCTATAATGTTTGCTCGTGTTAATCAAATTTTATTATTCTCTCTTACTATTTGTAATGCACTTTTATCATTATTATTTTTTTATGGTTGGTGACCTAGAAATTAGAATTTAACGTGATCTAAGTTAAATATATTTTAGTCCAAGAGAAAAATCAAAGTTTAGAAGAAACTGGCCAATTCCGAAGGCTATCTCACTTTTTTTTTTTTTTTGCATTATCTCTAAAATAGTTATGATGGTCATTCCCTTTGAAAATTTGCGATGAACTAGGTTTTGAAAAGTTACATAAAACGAAATGGACCATTTCCGAAAATAGATCCCTAAAGGAGAAATTATACACTCTCAAAGTTTTGCTCATGTTAATCAAATTCTCTTCTTCTAAGCTACAATTTCTAAGACACTTTTGTCTAGTTTTTTTTTTATAGCTAGAGATCTCGAAAGTGGAATTTAACTTGATCTAAGTGAAATATGCTTTTGTCTAAGTGAAAATTGGGTAGCCGAGATAAAACAAAATTTGGAAGAAACTGACCATTTTCGAACGTTATAGCTCACTTTTTTATGCATTTTCTCTAAAACAGTTAAGATGTTCATTCCCTTTGAAAATTTGTGATGAACTAGGTTTAAAAAAGTTACATAAAAACCAAATGGACCACTGTCCAAAATGAAGCCTTGAAGGCCAAATTAGACCCTAAAAAAGTTTTGCTCGTGTTAATCGAATTCTCTCCCACTTTTCTACAATTTGTAATGCATTTTTATCCTAGTTTTTAATGGTTGGTGATCCCAAAAGTGGAATTCAACATAATCTAAGTGATTTACGGTTTGGTCCTAGTGAAAAATAGTTTGTCAAGAAAAATCAAATTTTGGAAGATGCCGACCATTATCGAAAGTTATAGCTCATGTTTTTTTTTTCATTTTTGCTTAAATAGTTACGATAGTCATTTCCTTTGAACATTATCCTCGAACTAGGTTTCACAAAGTTTCACCAAAACCAATGGAATCAGTTCCCAAAACGGAGCCATGAAGGCCAAATTATATCCTCCAAAAGTTTTGTTAGTGTTAATCGAATTCTCTCCCTCTTTCCTACAATTTGTAATGCACTTTTATCCTAGTTTTTGATGGCTGGTGATCTCGAAAGTGGGATTTAATATGATCTAAGTGATATACGGTTTGGTCCAAGTGAAAAATAGATGGTCAAGAAAAATCAAATTTTGGTAGAAGCTGACCATTTTCGAAGGTTATAACTCACGTTTTTTGTGCATGTTTGCTAGAACAGTTTTGATAGTCATTTACTTTGAAAATGTGCCACAAATTTTCAAAATGTTACATCAAAACCAAGTGGATCGTTTTCCAAAACGGAGACCTGAAGGATAAATAATATCCTCCAAAAGTTGTGCTCGTGTTAATCAAATTCTCTCCATCTTTCCTAAAATTGGTGTTGCACTATTATCCTATTTTTTGCTGACTAGTGACCTCAAAAGTAAAATTTAATATGATCTAATTGAAATAAGCTTTGGTCTAAGTGAAAAATATATTGATTAAGAAAAATCAAAATTTGGAAGAAGATGGCCATTTTCGAATGTTATAGCTAACGTTTTTTTTTGTTTATTTTTGCTAAAATATTTACGATGGTCATTTCATTTGAAAATTTACCATGAACTAGGTTTCAAAATGTTACATCAAAACTAAATGGATCATTTCTCAAAACGAAGTCCTGAAGGCCAAATTATACCTTCCAAAAGTTTTGCTCATATTAATTGAATTCTCTCCCTCTTTGCTTCAAGCCTATATTTTTATGGATGGTGACCTTGAAATTTGAAATTAATATGATCTAAGTAAAATATGATTTGGTCGACATGAAAAATAGAATGGTCAAGAAAAACAAAATTTTGGAAGAACTAGCAATTTTCAAAGGTTTTCATGATTTTTGTGCATTTTTGCTAAAATAGTTTTGATGATCATTTCCTTTGAAAATTTTCATGATCTAGCTTTATAAAAGTTACATCAAAACCAAAATGATAATTTCCCAAAACAGGTCCCTGAAGGCCAAATTATACACTCTAGAGGTTTTGCTCATGTTAATTGATTTCTCTTCCTCTTTCCTATAATTTTTAATGCAATTTTATCCTTTTTTGTGGCTAGTGACCTCGAAAGAAAAATTTAACATGATCTAAGTGAAATACACTTTGGCCCAAGTGAAAAATTAAATGGTCAAGAAAAATCAAATTTTGGATGAAACTGACCATTTTCGAATGTTATGTAGCTCATTTTTTTATGTATTTTCTCTAAAATAGTTTAGATGCTCATTTTATTTGAAACTTTGCGATCAAATAGATTTCAAAATGTTACATCAAAACCAAATCGACCATTTTTCAAAATGGTGACCTGAACGCCAAATTATACCCTCTAGAAGTTTTTCTCTTGTTAATGTAACTCTCTCCCTCTTTCCTAAAATTTATAATGCACTTTTATTGTAGTTTTTTATGGTTGTTGACCTCAAAAGTAGAATTTAACATGATCTAAGTGAAATATTCTTTTGTCTAAGTGAAAAATGGGATAGTCAAGAAAAATCAAATTTTGGAAGAAACATGTCATTTTCGAAGGTGCTCACGTTTATGGCTGGTGACCTCGAAAATGGAATTTAACATGATCTAAATGAAATATATATTGGTCCTAGTGAAAAATAGGATGGTCAAGAAAAATCAAAATTTTGAAAAGACTAACCATTTTCGAAGGTTAGAGGAGCTCATTTTTTTTTTTGTGATTTTCGCTAAAATAGTTACGATGGTCATTTCTTCTGAAAATTTGATATGAATTAGGTTTCAAAATGTGAAATCAAAACCAAATGGACCATTTCCCAAAACGAAGCTCTAAAGGTCAAATTATACCCTCCCGAAGTTTTGCTTGTGTTAATCGAATTCTCTCTCTTTTCTACAATTTATAATGCACTTTTATCGTAGTTTTTGATGGTTAGTGACGTTGAAAGTTAAATTTAACATAATATAAGGGAAATACACTTTAGTTTAAGTGAAAAATAGGATAGTCAAGAAAAATCAAATTTTGGATGAAATTCACCCTTTCAAAGGTGCTCACGTTTTGTTGTGCACTTTCGCTAAAATAGTTGGGATGGTAATTTCCTTTTAAAATTCAAAAAAAACCTAGGTTTCAGAATGTTACATCAAAATAAAATGGATAATTTCCCAAAAACATAGCCCTAAAGACTAGATTATACCCTCCAGAAGTTTTGCTTGTGTTAATCGAATTCTCTTCATCTTTCTTACAATTTAGAATGCACTTTTATCCTATTTTTTCTATGGATGTTGACTTCAAAAGTTGAATTTAACATGATCTAAGTTAAATACTAAGTTAAATATGCTTTGCTCCAAGTAAAAAATGGGATGGTCAAGAAAAATGAATTTTTGGAAGAAACTAGCAATTTTAAAGGTTATAGCTCATTTTTTTGTTCATTTTTTCTTAAATAGTTATGATAGTTGTTTCCTTTGAAAAATTTCCACAAACTATATTTCAAAAAGTTACATAAAAATCTAATGGACCACTTAAAGAACGGAGCCCTGAAATCCAAAATATACCATTTATAATGTTTTCTCGCGTTATTAGAATTATCCCCCTCTGTCCTACTATTTGTAATGTACTTTTATATTATTTTATGATGGCTAGTAACCTCAAAAAAATAATTTAACATGATCTAAATTATATACTCTTTGGTCCAAAAGAAAAATCGGATGGTCAAGAAAAATCCAAGTTCAGAAGAAACTAGCCATTTCGAAGGTTATAGCCCATGTTTTCGTGCGTTTTCTCTAAAATAGTTACGATAGTAATTTCTTTTGAAAATTTTCCACAAACTAGGTTTCAAAAAGTTAAATAAAAACCAAATAGACAATTTCCCAAAACGGAGCCCTAAAGGCCAATTTATACCCTTCAGAATTTTTGCTCATGTTAATCGAATTCTTTCCCTCTTTTGTACAATTTGTAATGTACTTTTATCCTAGTTTTGTATGGCTGGTGACCTTGAAAGTTAAATATAACATGATCTAATTGAAATATGCTTTGGTACAAGTGAAAAATCACATGGTCAAGAAAAATCAAAATTTTGAGGAAATTGGCTATTTTCAAAGGTAGCTCACGTTTTTGAGCATTTTCGCTAAAATAATTACGATGGTTATTTCCTTTGAGAATTTTCTATGAACTAGGTTTCAAAATTTTACATCAAAACCAAATGGATCATTTCCCAAAACGGAGCTCTAAAGGACAAACTATACCCTCCAGAAGTTTTGCTCGGGTTAATCGAATTCTCTCCTTCATTTTTGCAATTTGTAATGCACTTTTATCCTATTTTTTTATGAATAATGACCTAAAAAGTTGAATTTAAAATAATTTAAGTGAAATATGCTTTGGTCCATGTGAAAAATGGGATGGTCAAGAAATATCAAAGTTTGGAAGAAACTAGCCATTTTCAAAGCTTATAGCTCATGTTTTTTGTACATTTTTGCTAAAATAGTTGTGATGATCATTTCCTTTGAAAAATTTCCATGGACTAGGCTTCAAAATGTTATTTGAAAACCAAACGGATCATTTCCCAAAAAGGAGCCCTTATGGAGAAATTACACCCTCAAGAAGTTTTGCTCTTGTTAATTGAATTCTCTCCCTCTTTCCTATAATCTGTAGTGCAATTTTATCCTTTTTTTTATGACTGGTGACCAAGAAAGTAGAATTTAACATGATCTAAGTCAAATACGCTTTGGACCAAGTAAAAACAATGGGATTGTTAAGAAAAATCAAATTTTGAAGGAAACTGACCATTTTCGAAGGTTATTGGTCACGTTTTTGTGCATTTTTCGTTAAAATAGTTATGATGGTCATTTTCTTTGAAAATTTTCCATGAACTATGTTTCAAAAACTTACATCAAAACCAAATGGATCATTTCTCAAAATTGATCTCTCAAGGCCAAATTATACCCTCTAGAAATTTTGCTCGTGTTAATTAAATTTTCTCATTTTTCCTATAATTTGTAATGCACTTTTATACTTGTTTTTTATGGCTGGTGATCTCGAAAGTATAATATAACATTATCTAAGTTAAATACGCTTTAGTCCAACTGAAAAATGAGTAATCAAGAAAAATCAAATTTTTGAAGAAACATACCATTTTCAAAAGTAGCTCACGTTTTTTTTTTTTTTGTGCATTTTCGCTAAAATAATCAAGATAGTCATTTCCTTTAAAAAATTGCCACAAACTAAGTTTGAAAATGTTACATCAAAACCAAGTGGATCATTTCCAAAAAATGAGCCTAGAAGGCCTAATTATTCCCTCTAAAAGTTTTGCTCATGTTAATCTAATTCTCTTCATATTTCCTACAATTTGTAATGCACTTTTATCCTAGTTTTTTTGTGGTGCGTGACCTCGAAAGTAGAATTTAACCTGATCTAAGTGAAATACACTTGGCCTACGTGAAAAATGGAATGGTTAAGAAAAATCAAATTTTGGAAGAAACTGGTCAATTTCGAAGGCTATATAGCTCACATTTTTAGTGCATTTTCATTAAAATAGTTACGATGGTCATTTCCTTTTAAAATTTGCAACGAACTAAGTTTCAAAATTTTACATCGAATACAATTGGATTATTTCCCAAAACAAATCCATGAGGGCACAATTATACCCTCCACAAGTTTTGCTCGTACTAATCGAATTCTCTTTCTATTTTCTACAATTTGTAATGCAATTTTATCCTAGTTTTTTATGGCTAGTGATCTCAAAAGTGGAATTTAACATGATCTAAGTGAAACACGCTTTGGCCTAAGTGAAAAATGAGATGGTTAAGAAAAAATCAAATTTTGGTAGAAATTTCAATTTTCGAAGGTAGCTCACGTTTTTTATGCATTTTCGCTAAAATAGTAACAATGGTCATTTCCTTTGAAAATTTCTCACAAACTAGGTTCCAAAAAGTTACACCAAAACCAAAGGGATCATTTCCCAAAACGGAGCTGTGAAGGCCAAATTATATCCTCCAAAAGTTTTGATCGTGTTAATCGAATTCTCTCCCTCTTTCCCACAATTTGTAATGCACTTTTATTCTATTTTTTATGGTTGAGGATCTCAAAAGTGGAATTTAACATGATCTAAGTGAAATACGCTTTGGCCCAAGTGAAAAATGGGATAGTTAAGAAAAATCAAATTTTGGAAGAAACTGACCATTTTCAAAACTCACACTTTTTGTGCATTTTTGCTAAAATCGTTATGATGGTCATTTTCTTTGAAAATTTGTGTTTCAAAAAGTTATATCACAACCAAAGGGACCATTTCCCAATACGGGGCCCTGAAGACTAAATTATACTCTCTAGAAGTTTTGCTCATATTAATCGAATTCTCTCCCTTTTTCCTACAATTTATAATGCACATTTATCTTATTTTTTGTTGGCTGGTGACCTTGAAAGTGGAATTTAACATAATCTAAGTGAAATAGGCTTTGGTCAAAGTGAAAAATGGGATAGTAAAGAAAAATCAAAGTTTGAAAGAAACTAGACAATTTCGAAAGTTATAGCTCATATTTTTTTTTGCGTTTTCGCTAAAATATTTATGATGGTCATTTCCTTTGAAAATTTGTCTCGAATTAGGTTTCTAAAAGTTCCATAAAAACCAAAACGACCATTTCCAAAAACATAGTCATAAAGGCCAAATTATACCCTCCATAAGGTTTGCTCGTGTTAATCGAATTTTCTCCCTCTTTTCTATAATTTATAATGCCCTTTTACCCTAGTTTTAGATGGCTGGTGATCTTGAAAAAGAAAATTAACATGATCTACATGAAATACGCTTTGGTAAAAGTGAAAATTAGGTAGACAAGAAAAATCAAATTTTGGAAGAAACTAACAATTTTCGAAGGTAGCTGCATTTTCTCTAAAATAGTTAAGATAGTCATTCCCTTCGAAAATTTGTTACTAACTAGGTTTTAAAACATTACATCAAAATCAAATGGACTATTTCCCAAAACAGAGCTTTGAATGCCAAATTATACCCTTCAGAACTTTTGTTCGTGTTAATTGAATTCTTTCTCTCTTTCCTACAATTTCTAATGCACTTTTATCGTAGTTTTTGATAGCTGGTGACGTCGAAAGATGAATTTAACATTTTCTACGTGAAATACACTTTAATCCAAGTGAAAATTGGATGGTCAAGAAAAATCAAAATTTGGAAGAAATTGACCATTTTTTACGGTTCTAGCTAACATTTTTTGTGCATTTTCGCCAAAATAGTTACGATAGTAATTTCCTTTTAAAATTTGTCCAAACTAGGTTTCAAAAAGTTACATCAAAACCAAACGGATCATTTCCCAAAACGGAGCCTTGAAGGCCAATTTATACCCTCTAAAAGTTTTGCTCGTATTAATCGAATTCTTTTCTTCTTTCTTACAATTTTTAATGCACTTATATTCTAGTTTTTGATGGTGGGGGATCTCAATAGTTGAATTTTTCATGATCCAAGTAAAATACTCTTTGGTCCAAATGAAAAATAAGATGGTCAAGAAAAATCAAAATTTGGAAGAAACTACCCATTTTCGAAGGTTAATAGCTCACGTCACATTTTCGCTAAAATAGTTATGATGGTCATTTCGTTTGAAATATTGCCATGATCTAGATTTCTAAATATTACATGAAAACTAAACAAATCACTTCCAAAAAACGGAGCCCTAAAAGCCAAATTATTCTCTCCATAAGTTTTGCCTGTGTTAATCGAATTCTTTCCCTTTTACATACAATTTGTAATGCATTTTTATTCTATTTTTTTATGGCTAGTGATCTTGAAAGTGGAATGTAACATAATCTAAGTGAAATACACTTTGGCTAAGTGAAAAATATGATGGTTAAAAAAAATCAATTTTTTTAGGAAACTGACCATTTTCGAAGGTTTATAGCTCACGTTTTTTTGTGAATTTTCGCTAAAATAGTTATGATGGTAATTTCATGTGAAAATTTCCCACGAACTAGGTTTTCAAAAGTTACATCAAAACCAAAAGAATCATATCCAAAAATGAAGCCTTGAGGCCAAATTATAACCTCCATAAATTTATTCGTGTTAACTGAATTCTCTCCCTGTTTCCTATAATTTGTAACGCACTTTTATCATATTTTTTATTGTTGGTGACCTCGAAAGTAAAATATAACATGATCTAAGTGAAATAAGCTTTGGTCTAAGAGAAAATGGGATTGACAAGAAAAAAACAAATTTTGGCATAAACTGGCTATTTTTTAAGGTTATAGCTCATGTTTTTCATACATTTTCGTTAAAATAGTTATGAGAATCATTTCCTTTGAAAATTTTCTATGAACTAAATTTCAAAATTTTACAGCAAAACTAAACGAATCATTTCTCAAAACATAGCCTTGAAGGACAAAATATACCCTCCAGAATTTTTGTTTGTGTTAATCGAATTCAGTCCTTCATTCCTACAATTTTTATTACACTTTTATCTTTTTTATGGATGGTAACCTCAAAAGTTGAATTTAACATGATCCAAGTGAAATACACTTTGGTCCATGTGAAAAATAGGATGGTCAAGAAATATCAAAGTTCTGAAGAAACTCACCATTTTCAAATGTTATAGTTCGCGTTTTTTGTACATTTTCGCTAAAATAGTTATGATGATCATTTTTTTTGAAAATTTACCACAAACTAAGTTTCAAATAATTAGATCAAAAACAAAAGGAACATTTCCCAAAACGAAGCCTCGAAGGCAAAATTATACCCTCCAAAAGGTTTGCTCGTGTTATTCGAATTCTTCTCTTCTTTCCTATAATTTGTAATGCATTTTTATCTTATTTTTTTATGGATGATGACCTCGAAAATGAAATTTAACATGATCTAATTTAAATACATTTTGGTCCAAGAGAAAAATTAGATGGTCAAAACAAATCAAATTTTTGAAAAACTAGCCAATTTCGAAAGTTGTAGCTCTCACTTTTTTACTTTTTCACTAAATTATTAATGATGGTCATTTCTTTTAAAAATTTGGCATTAACTAAATTTGAAAAATTATAATTATTTCCCAAAACGAAACCCTTAAGGTTAAATTATACCCTCCAAAAGTTTTTTTGTGTTAATCGAATACTCTTCATCTTTTCTACAATTTGTAATGCACTTTTATTTTCTTTTTTTTTATGATTAGTGACGTGAAATTTGACATAATCAAAGTGAAGTATGCTTTGATCCAAGATAAAAATAAGATTGTCAAGCAAAATCGAAGTTCGGAATAAGTTGACCATTTTCGAAAGTTATTACTTTGGCATCTCATGGAAATGAAGACAACTTTATTTTTTCTGTGTATATAAAAGAATAATAAAAACAGATCTTACAGGACAGCTATTTGGCTGCTGCAAATCCCCTAAAGCTACAAAGAATTACAAGGCAATAGTCAAATTTGAATGAGACTATATCCTAGTAATGTGCAGTATGACACCGGGCCAAGTCCTCGCAATGTTTCAAAAAATGGTCAGTATAAGGTTGTGCTCCTCTGGCACAGCTTAAAATGCTTTAACTAATACTAATACAGTGAGGCTACTGGATTTTCATCACACCAGCAACCAATTGCCTGTCTAAAAAGTGAGACAATGGTCGGAATTGAACCAACTCAGCACCTCTTTATGATACTAGCAACATTTCTACCGATCTCTTCTTTTGTTTCCTCGGACACAGGAACATCACCAATGTACATGTCAAAGAAAGCCCCTGACAGTGAAAATGGACAAATAAACCTTAACATTTTGCCATTAAAATTCATCCCTTTCAAGGCACTGACTCAGAAAAGTTAGTCTGCTAGCCTACTTCACTGGTTCATGGACACTGCAAGATGTAAAAATTTACTATCATAAATGAGAATTCACTTACTGCATAAATCCTTGCTTCGAATTGCTCCAATCTGTTTGCCTCCAACTGCTCAAATATTGTTCACGACAAGTGAGATATATGTATGGAGTGTTGATATATGAACAAGTCAAATCACACAATAATTTCACACAAGCAGGAGAGTCAAGTACTAATTTATGGACAATCCACTAATAAATACTACTTCACTGTCCTACTATGTGATATTCTTGCTACCAAATCATTTCTCATACGTATGTTATCATATTACTCAGATTATTCCTTCTGCTCATTCTGTATGGAGGAAACTATACTACTTGTTTCAGTTTCAGTAACAATGCACTAAGAGCAAATCAAGAAAACAGACCCACTAAAAGGGTCGGCTAGAGAGAGAGAAGAAAAAAATGGGTGTGTATTTTTTAGGCAGTACATGGCATCATAACATACATGTAAGCTAAATTTTTTTCTTTTGGTAATTACTCACTTTCAGTAATTAGTTGTCCATCAGCTGTCCGTCGAAAATCAACTATTGTTCCCTGCATCATTCCAGTAAAGTTTAGGTAACTAACTGTTATCCCGGTATCGAAAAAGAGATGCAAGACTAGACAGAGCATTTTACCACAGGTATCGGGTTATCTTGTGTGAAGGACGAAGCAAATGCTCTCAGGCAATGATAATCAGTGTCTGGATTGGTCTAATAGAAATCAATAAAGTTTCCAGGAGTCAGTATAAATCAGAGTAAAAACACAAAGAAGAGACTATTCCTGATCGATCAGATGAATTACCTTCACTAGACGAGCACGAAGAGATTTCTCAAAGGCACTACAACATACACAATCAAATAAAACGAGTATGAGAAATAGCATTTAATTTTGTCACAGTTATGCACCTAACCTAAGATCACCTAGGTTTGTGCCCATCATCCAGTGCATAAGTAGTAATCCAACTAAGTTAAAATTGGGACTGAGTATAGCAAATGTTTACCCATCTCAGCAGTGGTCCAATGTGCAACTCTTAACCAGGTGAACATTAACAATGGAGCAAATAAGATATTGACAAAATGATGATCTCATCCCCCAAGCATAAAAGAGTCAAGAATCCCTCAGTATTAGACAGAAAGGAATCCTAACCCATCTATATATGTTACCAGCATAAAACAACTCTGACACCTTGAAAGACCAATCTAGCCATTTAACACAGCATGAAATTTTGTACTAAATATGGTCCATGCACGAATGGTTTCTAAGGACATTATCATGATCATATATCATCGTGAGGCAATCAGAATCATCCAAATCCATGAAAACTACAAAAGGTATGTAGAAAAGAAATTTTAACTACAAAAGGTATGTAGAAAAGAAATTTAACTTACTCTTTCACAGTATTGATCTTCAACCCATTGCAATTAACCACAAGCCTAACACTCATATTAATATCCTCCCTGTCATGTCCAAATCAAAAGGTTTCAGAAGTAGTGCCAGAATTTTTACATCAAGGTCAGAAAAGCTAGAAACTGAACCATTAAACTCAACCTAAAATCTTTAAGCAAACAGCTCATCATGTGCTACATCCTTAAAAGTACTCCATTTGCAACAGCAAAATCCCACAAAATCTCTATTATAAACTACAGTATATTTTATGCATGGCCATTGCCAAAATACCTGAGAAGATCCTGATAAAAATCATGGCATTTGTTCAGTTCACACACTGGAACAGAAGCATACTTCAGACCCAATCTTTTGCACAAAGAGGACGGATGAACATCTAAAAGAAAAGATCCAATATTAGTCCGAATGAAAGAAGAAGATATCAGATATTTAATAACAGCAGCTGAGAAGCGTCAAGTTAAGTCCAAGAACACTTACAAAACCCAAATGCATAGACCTTTAGAGACTTAATTTTAATTATTTTCATAGTCCTGGATCCAGTTCCAACAAGTACCTGAAATGCACAAGGAAGTTGTATGCATTAAGCTCATTAACAGGGGGAAAGACAGGAATAAAAATTTGTCTACCAATGGCCTTTATGACAACCTCTGATGAAGAAGCTGCAATTGTATCAAAAATTGTAGATATTCAACCAACACATAAAGTTAGGGGCACAATGGTTGCCCATACCAATTTACCCATCTATAGTTAAATGGATGTGGGCGAGCCATTTAAGCTAATTGGGTATTATTAGGTACCCATAAAATAACTCATCAATAAACGGGTATAAGCAGGTTGGTTATGGGCTACCCATGTCCACATAATAAACCAATTATAAATCACCTCTTTAAACAACATGTAGCACATAGAATGTATCTATTTCTAAAAAAGTTTAAAATACACATATACGTATAAATAAATCACCTCTTTACAATGATATTCTAACCTACACATATTTCCTTCACAAAACAACAGCTCTCTTTATCTATGAAGGAGTTGTTGGCATGGAAATTCAACCCCAATACTCAAGGCACATAAGTACTTTAGTAATATTATTCAGCACTCTTAACTTAAAATTCTTGGCTCCACCCTTAGAAAGATCCATGAGGAAAATGATGGGTTAAAATTCTTTTTCCATTTAAAAGGACTAGAATTTCCTTATTTTACTCAGCATGCTAAGATAATCTTGGTCCGTAAGAATTTGAGAAGATGAAGTCATGAAGGTTGCTAACTTACTCTTGATTGTGGGTAAGTTAGCATTCCCATGTATATATGGGAAGCGATATTGGCTCTCCCATAAATGTTATTTGCACCCCCCACTTATTTTTTTCTTAATTGACAATAATACCCTTAATTAATGGCTACTGATCTGATTCACTTTCCTCTCTCTTTTTAATGTTGCTCTCTTTTTTTTCAGGAAAAAAAAATTCCCATCATTCCAAAACCTATAACTGAATCTTATAAATTGTTAAAATCAGGAACAAAGCAATGCATTCCCAGCAGCAAGTTATGCGAAGTACTTATGCCACACGATTGAAACACAATAAACTAAAATTATACTAATAATCTTTTATCCCTAAAGCACAAGCCACACCACTAGAGAAGGAAAAGGCATTGAAACATAAAGAAAAAGTGATAACTAGAGAGTAAGCGAAGAGATAAAGAAAGTGATTCTCCTTGGCCATCGATCCATACACATCAGTGAGGAGGAGGAAACTTTACAGACATTGAGGGAAAAAAGAAAGGACAAAAACAAAAGTTAAGAAAATACAAGAGAGAAAGGAATCCGACGAATGATAGCTTCGTAAGCATCTTCTTGAGATTCGGTCTTGATCTTAGATAGCTGTATTGGATCTAATGTTTACTAGATATAATAAAATATTTACATATTCTTTTAATGGTAGTCGTCTGTGATGAGGAATTGGTTACCAAGTTGGTGTAATTGTTGAGGGAGACGAGAAAGGATGAAACTAATGATGGGTCCCAGTTATTAAATTTTCAGTTAATTGGGGGCATTTATGTCAATTGAGGTATATAAAGTCATTGATGGAGCGCTAATAGTCTTTAGGAGAGTGCTGATAACATATCCCCATATATATATGGATCTAAGTTTTCGTTAAAGAAAGTTGGCTAATGAACTTTAAATTATCATACGAGTTGGTGGATGGGTTTGGGTATGGATATTACTGTTTAAAAATAAATGGGTTAATGAGTAATGAATAACCCAACCCATACCCATTCATACCCACCCATTTGCACCCCTTCCCATAAAGTGGAAAATGATAATGTTTTGTTATGTTCTATGTACCTTACCATAATCTCAAATCATAAATAAATAAAAAATGTCTTTAAAATTTAAACATTAAGTTTGTTATATGGGCATCAACTTAGTATATTGACATATAGAGTATTTCAAACGGAAAGTAAAAAGCAGAGTAACTAAGACATCAAAAACTCTAATCAAAGCAATATAAAACTACTTAAATCTCTTGAAAAAACCATGGCCTCCACAAGAGGGTAACTATTTGTCTAAGCGTTCTAAAAAACAATTGTCTCCAATCAAGCTCCTAAATCTCAATCTTAGTGTTCATAGAGTTTTTGTCTTGACTTCGTACATGGGTTGGCACCCCTTTGTGCCTTTATAGTGAACCTTTACTTATCAAAATGGGAAAAAATATATATATATCTCAATCTTAAGATCAAGACAGGCAGCAACCATTACAGAAAATGAAATCCCACTGACAAGGGGAAACTCTAAATATTTTAGAAAAATACGTACTGATTTTGAAGTGGCAAAAGATCAACATGCACGTCAAATACTCACAACCTTTTGAAGTTCAAAAATGGAATGATACCATCAACAGAATCTTCAATTTTGCCTCTAACATTTTAGATGATAAAAATCTCAGAAGTCACAACTAACCTAGAATCCCTAGTGGAGTACTGACCATTGTTCATTTAGCCTTGAACACCGAATCATTAACTTTCCTTGGTAACTTTAACACTACAAAGACAAAGATGGCTTTGCAAATAAACAAAGCTACACAACCAGCCTAAAATTTCAAATAGGTTGTAGAAATATAAGGGAATTACCAGAAAGTAATAGCAGCTAAACTAATACAAGACTATAGATTAAGGTGCATCGTGAACAGCTTTTACAGGATAAAATTTACCCAAAATGAGACTACAAGGCACCTATAAATAACAGCAAAAATTTTATAATGCTTACCTGAGAAGCTAAACTGGAAGTATTCTGCTTGTCTAAAATGTTGTCCAATATCATTGGAAACTCGATGCCTGTTCTGGGCTCAACAGCATGTCTTGTCCAGTTCAAGTCAGGAAAAGATAAACCACCACATCCTTGACGACCAACCTCGCAAGGCCTTTGATCCATGCATTCATACATTTGAACATCAGTAGTCTCCAGCGGAACAGCTAGTACCTTCGAAGATCTGAAAACCAGAAAATGGGAAATGAAATTCAAATAGTACAGCCAATTCAAAACAGGTCCCCATAAAAAAAATAAAAAGGGAGGGGGGAACTAATAATAATTTCACTTCAATCTACTTCTACCATGAGACTATTAAATTACTCACAAGTTGTCAAATGGTGGTACCAGAGCAGCAGCTAAAGAGAGCACAGAACATGATTGTAGCCTTCCAGCTTCATTGAAAAGGTGTCTCACAGTGAACCTTGAAATATTCCCAAAAACCACTGGGGTGCCAGATTCCCTTTTTGATTTAGTATTGATGTAAAATCCATTGAGATTAGGCGTACTAGAAGCAATGCGCTTAACTAGTGTAGAAGATTTATAGCTTCCAGGCGTTGGACCATGTTGATTGCCAGAAATTTTCCTGGTCAAATTTGAACTGGTCCCACTAGAAAACAAGAAAAGTAAAGCGCCCGCGAACTTGGAAACGCGGTTCAAAGCTTCTTGCAGGCCCAATCTCCCAGGGACATACAAGTGAGAAAATAAATGACCGCCAAAACGATGTGATATAAGGGACTCCATAGGTAAAATATATGGAGACCCTCCGTCTAGATCCATGAAACATAACCAATTATTCTGCATATAATTTGTATACAAGCTAATGCCAAATTCAGGAAGCTCAAACTTCCAGAAACAACAAGTATGTGCAAGAGAAGGATTAATATCACCTCAGAAGACCACAAAACCTGCAAGGAAATTTAACCAGTATATAGGAATCAAGCTGAGTTTGATTGAGAAGACTCGAACTAATCAGAAACTTAAATCATTACTTTTGCTGCTATAAAAATAGGAGCTGAAAGATAATCTTAGATGGATTTCATTTCATAGATGTATGATTCCATATAGAATTCATTTGTTAGTAAAACAAGCGAAAGTGTAAGAATTGGGGCCTCTGATAGACTTCCAAGGCTCCAATTCCATGTAAACAAACCCGTTTCATTCAAGCTAAAAGCCTCATCATCTCACACATTTAAATTGAAGCAACTTGGATAGTTCTACACAAACCAATTCACCACCCTATACACATATAAATCTGTACACAGCATTGCAATACAATCAATGAAATCAAAGCAAAAAGATCATAACGAACTTTTCTAAGTAAAATGACAAAAGCACAGCTCCAAAAAGAAAGGAATGAAGCTAATCTCATCATTTTTACCTTGTTTTAAAATCATCAAAGCTAACTCGATGATCGTTTAACCTAAATATAGAGAAAATATCAATTTAAGGCTACATTCGAAGCACTGCAGAGAACGCAAAGAAAAATAAAAGGCCAAAGCAAATTTCTAGAAAGTTACACTTTTCAAAAAGCCTTTAAGCACTTTCCTTTTCTCCTAAATTTTCAATCAGAAAAGGAAAAAAAAAAAAAAAAAAAAAAAAGAGAAATGCAAAAACGTACCTGAAAGCACTTTCAATGGAGAGATCAAAGAATCACAAACGAAAAGTTAGGGTTTTTGTTTCGGTTTTCTTAATAGCATGAGAATGAGAGAGAGAGGGAGGGAGCGAGAGAGAGAGACTGGGGAATACGCTTGGTGTAGGAAACTGGAACATCAGTGGATTCAAGGTTATTTGGAAGGATAAAAATGGAAAACGTGAAAAGATAAATTCGCTTTTCTGTGATTCCTAATTTCGGGAGCAGCACCGTGCACGGATTTTGCGGTTATGTTTGTTGGCGGGGAAATAGAAGTCCCTTTTGGCCAATGTTTTCTCGTGGACAGCCAAGTCCTTTCGGTCTTCCAAATTGACGGTAATGTCCTGACATACACCCTTTTGAGGCATGTGCCTCGCAAAACGAGCGGTAAGACGTTTCACTTTAGGCTTTGTCTCTGAAAACAGTGTTGAAAATTTGTTCCCAAGAATAACTTTTTTATAGTTTTCATCTTCTTTCACATTTTTTATGTAATTAATTCATAATTTGTAACATAAATTTATGATAAGCAGTTTCCAAAAAAATTATGATAAAAATTGGCTTTCTTGACTTATTTTTAAACACGTTTATATATTTGTGTGTGACAAAATCATATTTATTTCTCGTGATCTTGAAAAATTGTGTTTATGAAATTTGTAAGTTTGAAATATATTTTTTAAAAGATAATATTTTAAATTTATAAGTTTTTAAGTTTAAATGGTTTTCTTAATTAAAAAAGTACTTGAATAACTTCTTAAAATTACAAAAAAATAAACTTAAAAGTTTCATTCAAGCTTTTTAAACTAACTTTATATATAAATACATGCATTTAACATTGATGTTTCAGGTTAAATTGTCTAAAATTACAAAATTGATAATATATTTATAATTAAATGGTTTTTTTCAATTTATTTATAAATAAATTATTTTTTTAATTTATTATTCATTATTTTAAAAAAAAAAACTGTGTATGTCCATAATAGTGCATAGAAGTACAATGAATCCGGTTAGTAATTTAATCCCATTTGACAAAAATCATGAACTTAACAACATTATTTTCAGTGCCTTATCTTGTAACTAGAGATGGGTTGGTGAGAAATTTAGACTAGAGAAGAGAAAGATTGCACATGGGAGGTCTCTGTCAATGCACCTTGTCACAATGCGCCTAAAAACCCACCATGGCATCATGCACCCACTTACATTGGAACTATCTGCCATTCATCACCATTTTTTTAACATAAAACGAGTAAATCGATAGTTATTTCATATATTCGTTAAAAAGTATTAGGTTTTAAGTAGTCTCCATCAAAATCAAAATTAAATATCATTTTGTATTTTATATGATAAAAAATTAAATTTAATATCAATAAACGTATTTGAAAAAACTCAAACTTAAGCATTTCAATTTCATATCATAAGAGATATTATAACAAATCAATATGCATTAGATATAATCATTAAGGGGTGACTTAATGGTAGAGCTTGAGATCATACAAAAATAGTTGAGTACGAACCGATTTCTTGATTATATATATATATATATTAGGCTAAACATAAACCTAATAGAAATAACAAATTAATATGAGATCAATAGATACACAAGTTAGATCCAATAAAGTATTCATTTTTTTTCTAAGTTGTAAATAATGTTTATATAATTTTTTTAAGTTTATTTTTTAAATGTGAGAAAATGATCATCAAAGTTTTTTATCTTATCATTTTTTTTATTAAAAAAATTATATGTGAAAATGACTAACACAAGCTATCTTCAAAAAGGCACGAATTAATGTTTAGTATGACAAGGATTTGATAATGAAGCTTCATGTTAGCTACACCCTGCCTATTCTTCCCAATATCGACAAGAACTCCTTAGATGGAGACCATGTACTCTTCCATAACCACTAAAACTATGTCAAAAAAATTTGTATAGTGCCAAAAGCATGACTAATATTCACGTGCCGTCCACATTGTTAAAAGTTTTAAACTTATACAAGGAGAAGCAACTATTCAAATTGTTCATGATGGACACAAGATGAATTGTCAACAAATCTGAGAATGAAGGGTAATTTTGTAATATGGGTATTTGAAGGGGGCACACAACAATGTTTGACACGAAATGAAGACCATTGAAGCAAACCATGTTGCAAGAAAGAAATTATAAAGACCCTCCAAAAAAGACTTCGGTAAGAAAGTGGTAACCTTTTTTTTTTCCTTCAATTTAACAGAAGAGAAGCAGTCAACAAGAATTTTAGAGTCCGATTCTATAACAGAAACCCCGAAGTTAAATCTTTGAAAAAGCTTAAACCAATAAGAAGAGTCTTCGCTTGGAGCCCTTACCAAAATAGTAGGAAAAAGCCATGAGTGCAGCCCCTTTATAATCACGCAGCACACCTCCACCGGAACAAAAATTATTCCTACATTTGTATTAAGTTTTAGATACCCAATAGGAAGAGGTAACCACGTGACCCAAATCTCTCGTTTAATTTGAGGGGGAGGAACAAGGATTAATAGCGTTTGAAGAACAATAGAGCCATGAAAACCAGCTTTCAAATCAGGAGAAAAAGAACTAATAATGTCACGAATCCACCCCGTTACACGTGCAGTGACAAACGAAGGTGAGCAAGCTTGGGCGTCATGGATGGTTCTGTTACGTGTCAACCAAATTTCTAAGACATTAACTAAAAGAACAAGGGACTTCACGAAACCCACTTGAGGAGAGACATTCTGAAGCCAAGCAGAAAAGAGACTTGCCAAAGTTTAAGCAAAATTTTTTCTTTAATATGCACTTTGAGAGAACTTGTTGTATCTGTAATAGCAATTCAAAAATACTAATTCAAATTATTTTTAAATCAAACAATGGGGGAGAAAAATTCTTTGATCTGTATTAGAATTGAAAGAATATCTCTGATCGGGTCCCAACTAAGAAAGAAACAAACAAATGAAGAAGGAAATTCCCTAGGAAGGTTTGTTTCTCAAGACAAATCAGCATTCAATAAAACAATGGGGGAGAAAAATCTTCTTTTAACCGTGTTATAAAGAAATCCAAATTCCAAAACTTTAGCCTGTGAAAATGTGATAAGCCAGCAGTCAATAGAGTGGCGTGTTTCTTCCAACTCTTAATGTCCAAAATGTGATATATTCTTCAAACTATGAACATTCTTTTCAAAGAAATTTTTCTGGTGTCACAATAACCCGGCCTCGAAGAGATTTCTCCGTCTCAAACTCTCGTCTACGAGCTTGAAAGTTTTCTTTACAAGCTTCTGATCAAGGGCAGTGGTCCTGTAGATCTTGAAGACCCGGTCCACACGGTCAGGGGCTGTGCTTTGAAAATACAACTCCTCAAATTTCTTCTTCACAAACCTGCATATAATGTGAATTGGTCATTGCAAAAGAATTCTTGCTTCCAAAAGAAAAGGTGCTTAAAGATATAAATGCTTTACTCATATGCTTGCTCAATCTCTTGTTTCCCAGTTGAAACTGGCTGGTAATCTTTGAACCACTCACATACATTCAGTGGCACCTACAGAAATGAAGAACATCACAGATCCAAACTGATAATAATTATTCACCATCAAAGGAATATGTATCGTTCTGTTAATCTTACTTTTAAAACCTTCTTTTCAAATATATCAAACTTGTTTAGAAACAACATGAAGGATGTTTTCTGCAGAAAAAAAACCAGATTAGTCATAAAAGATGTCCCAGCTATTTTTTCCATCTTAAAGAAAACAAGAAAATGACAAGTACATACAGCTATAGCATACTTATAAAAGCATACAAACATATAAATAGCAGCAGTAGCAATAAAGGAGAACCTCAAAACATGGCTGCTTCAGGACCCAGTCAAAGAGTTCCTTAGTCTCCATCATCCGGTTCTTCTGTTCATCCTCAAAGAGTGTTTGATCATACCTGAAACACCAAAACTATCAGATAAAAAGTTTTGGTAGCTTCACACTATGTTTTCTGTAGGCAAAAACTCATGGATAGTCAAAAGCCCGGCTCGATTTCATGAATGCTGCATGTCTTAATGCTATAATAAGTGAAAGAAAGCACAGTGATCTTACTCACTAATGGCAGCACAAAAAATTACAGCTGTAACACCTTCAAATAGATGGATCCATTTCCTTCTTTCGTTTCTCTGGCCTCCAACATCAAAGAGTCTGTATACTTCACCACTTTTCTTATTCTCTCCTACAGGGCTGCCAAAATCATATCCGTTAACATGATCCACTAATCAAACCATGAAGCAAACTGATAAGCACGTCCCCCAAGTTGAACTACTAATGTTACATGCAACATCATATTTAAGAGACACAACATTACAGAACCTTTGTAGTTAACTTGGAAGTTGTTTATGTGAATATTTATAGCCAAAAAAAAGAACAATGAGATTGACTGAATGGCAAGACTGCAGGTCATTAGCTAACATATTAATACTGACAATGCAGTTGCATTGCAGGCTTTAGGAACATGATGCAGGACTGAAGCAGTACAAGAGGGAGAAGGGGGAAAAGGGCACAAAAGTACAATTCACATGATTGAAGGTGAAAGTTGCATTTGAAACAGAATATTCACCTGAACTGGATTTCTACAACACCAGTTGTGCGAACTCTTGCATAGAGAACATCCTCCTGAAATATCAAATTACACTATGAAGATGGTGGAGTATAAATTTTTGAAATGAAATTAATGCAAAATCTTAGAAATAATTTACACTGAGGCTAAATCAATGGTATGTGTATCCTAGACTGAGGGGAGAAGTCGCTGATACCAAGTAGTCTACGTAAAAGGATTTAACATTATTAAATTCAGTGTATTGAAATGTCAAATATTACCTGAACTTTGCAAAAAGTACAAACAAGCGCATCCTAAGAGTAAGGCCAAAGATACAAGAGGAGCTCACTATAGCTCTTTAGTACAAAATGAAAGCCATTTGTGCTTTAAAACACAAGGATCACTCAATAACATAAATATATTACCTATTATCCATACAAGGATCATATCACGGTGTAGAATTTACAGATGCAACAAGGCAGCTCATTATACCCAAGGACAAACCCTAGAATACCAAGAGAAACCAAATTTTAAGAATAGATCTGGTAAAAGAGAGCGATATAACTACAGACAATGCTCCTAGATAGCCCTTCAACACCAAGGGACCAAAAGCAAACATAGAAGTGGCAATATAACCTTACCCTCACCTAAAACAAGCTAAGATAAAATTTGATCGAGACTCCATAATAATTATGGACTAGTGCCATACAGGTGAAGATATGCTTGAATCAAACATCCTTATTTTGTTGCACAGGCTCTAATTCTTTATCTTTTTTTATAAGAACCCCAATTCTTGATCCCTATTGCACAGGCTAATTCATTCATGTGATAACTGTCCCCTTCATTCAGGCATCCTAATTTTGACACAAAAGAATGCATATGATTTGCATGTATATTATACTTATAAAAAAATTAGTTGCATGTATATTTTCATAAAAAGAAAATAATTTCATGAATTCTAGATACCTTTGTTGGAATATAATTTGCATCAGACAATCTTTGCAAACTTCCCATAAAGTAAGGAGCACAGTCTGGAACTTGCAGTTCATTACCACGAGCATATGTTTCCTACATGTACAGAATGAAACAAACATTGAAATATTTCCTCTAAAATGAATCTCCCAAAATTAATTAAATAGAAAAGTATTAAACAACAGAATTAAAACTTGAGACTGAATGATGTAGAGCAATCAGCATATATAATATCAATGAAACAACAGCCACCTGAATTGCAGCATCTTTCCACAGAGTTTCTATTTCATGCGCAAGCTCTTTTGTAAGACGTGGGTAATCTAACCTGCCACCAATTTCGGATAATTTCTCCCCAATCTCCTGATTGAGAATAGAAGTTTTATTCAGTTCACAACATTTTGAACAGGGAAACAAACAGGCAAGATGCTATCAGCAGCAAACCAATTAGATTGGCGAATATTTATTTAAACTTTAATAAGACAATGAAATGATGGATTCAAACCTTATTTTCACTCAATAAAACATATTTTGAGGAATCTGTTTCGTTTTGAGCAAACTCCTTCGACCCATCGTGCAATATCTGTTCAACCATATTGAGTACACTTTATGTCCATGGATCACAGCTCATTTTTATCACCAAAAGTAGGAAGAGCACAGCCAATCTCATCAAAAACATCAATGCTTTTTACCAAAAGAACCGACACCAGATACTATTTATATTATGCGAAAAGGGAAATAACCAACACACCCTTTTCAAGTATTGCATACTTTTATAGTCTGATAGACATTGGCATGGATGACCGAGATATAGCTCTTTAGCTCAGCCTCGTCAAAGCCAGTTTGAAATAGAAGTTTTATCTGCGCAGAATTTATGCAGAATAAGTAATATATATACTAGCCCAGTCAGTATAAATGAAAACATATTTGACAGAGGGACAACAATAACTATGTGTCTTTGTCTTGCCTGCTTAAAAATTGTGGATTTCCCAGACTCTCCAGCACCTTCATAACAAAAAGATTGATCATGTCATTAATGAAGTATCCCACAAAGAGAAAAAGGAAGAAAGAGAAAAAAAAGGCAACAATTGAGAAAAGCTTGCCAGCATCACAGTGAAGAGAAAATGAAAGAAAAGAAATAAAAACAAAGCCATCACATGCTTATGCATTTAAGAAGATGGAAGCAAAGAATAGCAACAGAAATGCTAGCCACAAGCATTTATGTTGATTGAAAACAGAGAGGGGGAATCATTATAAAAATATGAAGAGCAGAATAAATTAATGACTATATGGAAGCAGAAAATTCTCAATGAGAAATTTGGCCACAAGAGGCACCAAGTGACCGAAGAATGAAAATTACACATCTTGTAATGCAACACATTTAAGCTACCAAAGCAATCACATCTTTGACCACTAAGCTGGAATAAGGAAATCTACAATCAAGATTAGCTAGCTTATTTAAATTGCGTAAGTTATCTGACTAAATATTCTCTAATAATGTGACTATATAGTATCATTGAGTATTCAATTGCCTAACAGGCCACTAAGTAACAGATACCACATTCTTCTGTCAGCTCCATGTGTTGCTAAAGAGTCTCACTAAAATAGCAAACAGAAAATAGATCAAGATTATCCTCACAATTATAGAAAATGAAAAGAAACACATTAAATGCCATCTTAGAGTAAGATTCCACTACCAGGTGATGACAACGTTTCATGACAACCATGTTTGCTAAATATGAAATCGATTTGTTTCCCATGATCTCCAAGTCCTCTGAGAATGCCAATTCCCTTTTTTTAAGGAAGGGGGGGGGGAGAGGAGGAGGTTGACAAAATCTCCATTTCCCTAAATTACGGGGGAGCATGGCACAGAAACCATGCATGAGTCCCTGTGCTGTCCAATCATTTACCGCAAGTTCAAAACTCTGACAAGCTTAAACTACAAATGACATGGGTTATTATATTACTGAACAATGAATGCAATAAGAAAAATTGTCGGAGTTCTACATACCAAGCAGAAGAAGTTTCTGAATATGCTTTTCAGCCTTTGTTTCTTGTTCAATTCGCCTTTCAATTTCAGCAGCCTGGAAATGCATCATCGATAATTTAATTGAAGTCTAAATATCATATAAAAAGAAGAAACAAATAGAGCATTTTTGGACAAATAATTATGAAGAACATATCCTGTAGCGCTCAAAGAAAGGCATAGGACAAATTATTGTATCAACCATGATTCACCTGTGCATTCTCTTCAGCATTTGCTTCATTGTATCGACGGTGTCTGCTGCAGAGTAAGCCCATATTTTCTATGACAATAGACAGCATAGAAGATGCACAAATCAAGCTCCACAATGTACCATACGTGTCTTTAACTTTCTTATGTGAGTTTCACTCGTAATGTGGTTGAGTTGACCTAATCACGAAACCAACAAAGATTAGGCATCTCTCTCTCAAGATGAGAGTTTTAAGTCATATAATTCATTCAAATTAAGAAAATACTTGACTACGTGATGAATGTGTTCCATATTCACATCCATCTTGTGAGATTATTGCTGAGATGAGGTCAGAAATCATAGGATGAAAGAAAGAACCATCACAACACATGAGAAGAAGGACGCAAAACCCAGAAAAAGGTGTGGATCACAGGTGCAATGAGATCTACATGAGCCACAGCAAGAAATTCCAGCCACAAAATCTCTCTCTTTCTTTCAAAGTAGTTAAGCTATGAAAATGTTATACTTGATTTTTAGCAGCTTATTCCTGATTTTAAATCCATTCTTTCTACATAGAGCAGAAAATTCAAGAAATTTGCTTTTATGTGTAGAAAATGACTTAAGAATTAAACTGATTAATCAAGAGTACTATTTGTTATACCATACAAACAAGTTCCCAAAAATTTACAAGTCATTTCACGTGAACCCAATTTAAGCTCACTAGAAACATCATCAGCCAAAACCATGCTGTCGAGACAGTTAATACACAATAAATTAATAGGCAGGACCGTATTTGGCATTATATGCATACAATTAATACACCCTGTATGATATGCATATAATTAATATCTCCTGTATAAATTTGCATACTGTTTTTGGCCTTCACCACTTTCCTTCAGCACTACATATTCTGCTTGCTTCCCTAACATACCCATTAAAGAAAAATAACTAACGGTGTTATAATTTACGAATTGAAGACATATTTCATGAAACTCACAAAATTTAGTGAGTCACTTCAGCTTCTAATCTATCAATTTAGCAAAAAAATTAAAAATTTATCATGTACCCACCAGCGAACTTTCATTTAGAAAAAAGTGAAAAACGCAACAGATCAAGAAATCACTTAACCATCAAAATCAAAATATTTACATGCTAGAGAGAACCAGAAATGGCATATAGTCCAACCCCCCAAAAAAAATCATACTGAAAGAATAAACAATACCCTATTGATCTGCCACTATCAGTGCAATACAGAGATCTCCCATCAAAATTGAACCCAAAAATCAGGAATTAAAAAGTATAAAAGAAAGATCTGGACAGAGCAAATTTAGCACATGCAAAACCCAAAAAGAAAAAAAAAGATTAAATATAATTACCTGGTATTAAAAACAAGGCCTTCGGTGAGCTATCGAGTAACACAAGGCTGCTGCTAGATTTGGCGGATTCGGTAAGAAAGGAGATAAGAAGAAGGAGAGCAAAACTCCTTGGTTCTTGTTCAGTGTGGATATACTACTTTATGAGTACTAATCCTGTATGCTAAATTGTTGTTTACATAGTAATTATATAGTAATTGTGTGTATAAGTATATATAAAATTTATGGATAGACTAAGCAAAAGAGAGAAAGAGAAAGACAATATGGAAATGTGGAATCAAAGAGGCAGAGCTGTAAGGAGGGAAAGAGAGAAAGAGCGCCGAAAGCTGCAATGCCTTAAGAGGAGGCGTCTCTCTTTCTCCCTCTTTCTCTTCAGTCAAAGTTAAAAAAGACGTACCCGCCAAGAAAGAAAACACTATTTAAACATATGTAGCAAAGTCTTATTGGGAAAATACACACACTGCTACGAGGCTATGACTGATTTATTTATACCCGAGTGTGGACTGTACTGGTCTGGTCTTTGTTCTCTTTATCTCTGTCAAAAAGTTTCAAATATCTACTCACTTGCGACCAAAGAAGTGGACTGACTGCCCTTGCAAAACAACATTTATATATATAGTGGTAAATGGAAATATTAGCATGGGTTGGTTTCCATTGTTGAAGGTTATACCAATTTCTTTGAACTATTGTTTGATCAAATTATTGTTAGTAATTTTTTTAGTAAACATTTTTAATTTTCTTATTATTCTGATTTTTAATTTAGTATCTCAAAAAAAATTATAGATCATATTAATTTTTTATTCCGTTTTATTTTGATTTTACGATTAGTTTTTTGTTTAATTTATCTGTGAAATATCATGTCATCTTGATGATGTGAGTATGTAACGTTTTTTTTTTCTTATTTTATATTTTAAAACTTTAAATACTTTTTTCGTCTTCCCTCTAAATTTCTTTCTTCTCTTAAATTTTTTCATCTAAGTAAGAAATTGATGTTATCCAAATCAAACGTAACAATAATATTAAAATGAAAAGAATATTTTTCGATTCATAAATATAAGTATTTAATAATTGTAATTGTTCATCAACGGACTCAACAAATGAGAATCTCTAACCATTCAAGCTTCCTAAACTTATTACTATGACATTATAATTATTAAAATGAATAAAGATGATGGACAATTTATTCATCGTGTCACTTTCATACTCTAAAAACACTTGACATGAGTTTCCCTACACTTTGCTTTTATAATGTTATAAGGGAGAGAAAAAAGGGAAAAGCTAGAGTAAAGAAGGACCTAAATTTCAAAAGGATCTTAAAACAAATTAAAGTACACATATATTTCATCTCTTTTTCTTCAATCTTCTTTACTTTTAACAATCAAATGGCAGATATGTCAATGATGCCATTTTGCCATGGCAGCCAGTTAAGGAAAGTAAGGCTTCTAGAACAAGATTTTGCACCCTTTAAATCCTCAATTCATGATAGTAGTGCTCAGGTATAGTATACCTTTAATTTTGATTTATGGTTTATAAAATAATCAAAAAAAAATTAAAATCTATTTAGTATCTATAAAACAACAATGGAAAATAAAATTTATACAAATTCACACACACAAAAAAAGTGCAGTTTTTTTCGCTGCCTTTATTCCAAAATTGTGAACAAGTGGTACAGCCCATGTCTCCCCCATTCATCTACAGAGTTGGCCATTTCTAAGAAATACTTTAGTAGATATGTTTGGACCTTGTATAGCCCAACAAGGTTTAGTAAGTGGAGAGGATTATAACTCACAAGCTGAGCCCATATATATCCTAACAATATGGTACCATGAACTAGCCCAACGGACGTCCTTCAAATCATTGATAAGGACGTCCCAGCTCGAGAAGGACGATTGAGAACCATGCAAACTTTGAATCAATCGCAGATAATTGGATTCAACCAAAACTTTCTCAAGTCCAAACTGTTACGCTAAATTCATACCTGCCCTAGCAGCCATCGCCTCGGCGTGAAACGGGTCCCCAATACCAACGAATTTGCTAGAGGCAGCAACCAAAAGAGAAGAGTGTTCGTCTCTCAATAGCATTCCTCCACCAGTTGCATTTTCATCCTTGAAGATAGCTCCATCGAAGTTGAGTTTGACATGGGATCGGGGAGGAGGCATCCAACGACCATAGTTATCATCTCCAGTACGAGTTACTGTATCGTCTGTACCCAGAACTGCTCTGTATTCCATCAATAACGCCTGAGCCTCATTTACTAACTGAGCTGCTTCACGCCCCGGATAAATCTTGTTTCGGTTATGCCATAATACCGAAGTCATAATTACACACCAGACCAGGCGATCCAGTCTCCAAAAGTCCTTCACATGATATAACCGGTCTCTAATGCCTAAGGATGCACATTCAGAGAAAATAAATTCTGGTAAAGCTTGGTCCCAAACAGTTCTTGCAAACGAGCATAAAAACAGAGCATTTAGAATATCTTCCATTTCAGCCCCACAAGTCTTAAAGGCATCATCAACCATTACTCCCCTCCTTCTCAAATTATCATTACAAGGGAGCGAATTCAGGCACAACCGCCAAACAAAAATTCCGGTCTTGCTCGGCACCGGCAGTGACCACACAAGCTTCCATACCTCAATAGATCTTCCAGGACCGCCACCTTTCGACGTTAAAGCACTGCTTATCTTATGTTGCGCGGATGTCAATGAATTGAGTTTAGACTTTTCTTCTCATGACCTGCACTCATCTGAAGAACATGATAATCATGAGAACCCACATAAGAAATTGTTGACAATGTCGTTGAACTCTTGAGCATTTTCGATTTGGGGCACATGTGAAGTGTTCTTTATTAGTTCTAACCTTGCCTTCTCCCCAAGAATCCTGCAATTCAGAAATACCAACAAAAATTAAATATTGTTTTCAAGGCCAATTTACTGATATTGATATTGGTAGTTTTAACTCTAAAAAATAAGCTTACCTAGTAATCAAATAATTATAAAGTAAGACTAGTAAATTCAGTGATCAAAACCCTCTTAGGGTCACATACTCCTTGAGTTCGTGAGCCATCTTCAAGGGGAATATCCGATCTTGGTCTCCCACACAAGCAAGACATCCTACACATGCATGCAAATGGCAGTTTTAAACACATTTAATAAATTAGAGTTTAAGCTTTCGTTTGGAATCAAATAAAAGTATATTTTATTTAATTTTCAAATTAATTTAAAATAGAATTCATTTTGAGATGAATTCAAATGTTTGGTTTTCTTACATTATTTTATAAAATTCAATTGAATTTTATGTTTAAAATGTTTGGAATAAATGAAGAATCCAAAAGATGAGAGAGGGAAAAGTAAAGGAAGGAAGAGAGAGAATAAAAAAAAAAATATTTTGGTTAACATAACTTTTCATTATTTGAGCAAGTTTTGAACAAATGAATTCTATAAATTTTAGGGAATTCATTTATATTTTTATACTTGATATGTTATGGAACTCATTTAGAAATAAATTCATTATAGAATTGAGTTGGCTTGTTGCAAATTCTATCAAAATTGATGGAATTTACAAATGAATTTTAAAATACAAAGAGCAAAAAGTTATGTTAACTAAAATACTTTATCTTTTTCTTTCTCTTCCTCTCCCTCTTCCTCTCTCCGACCTCCCTCTTCATATTTTTTTGAATTATTCATTTATTCATAATATTTTAAAATATAAGAATTCATTTGAATTATACAATTTAACATAAGAAAGACAAATATATAAAAAAAATCAATTCATTTCAAAATGAAATCTTCTTTCAATTCATTTGAGAATGAAATCATTTTCATTTGGCTTAAAATTGTGCGTTTATTATGTGGAATTCCTTGTAAATTCTATCAATTTAGATTGAATTTACAACAAACTAACTCAATTTTAGTAAAACCATTTCGAAATGAATTTCATAGGTTTTTTTTTTCAAATATAACAAGTATAGAATTATATGTAACTATCTTATTTCTCTTTCTCTGTGTGCATTTCTTGATTAAAATCTATAAAAAAAATTTTATAAAATTACAAATAAATTTCATAACATTTATAGAATATTGCATTATTAGTTATTAAACCTCAACCTTTAAGGCTATATGATTAATGACCAATCAAGAAAGCGATGATTTTGTACTAACTGTTTAGTTTAGTTTTAGTTTTAGTTTTTTATTATTAAAAAATTTGAAACAATGTTTGGTAAAACAATTACAGAACTACAAAGCATTTGATAAAACAATTGTGAGCTTTTGCATCTTAGAGAAATTCAATTTCTTCAAATTTATTTCAGCTTTCGATTTTTCTTTTCTTTTCAAAATCCATTTTCTAGAGCTTAACTTCTGTATTTTATTAAATAAAATCTGTTTTAAAAACTGTACCCAACAATTTAATGTTTTTATATACAATAAAGAGTTACCTGTTGAAGTGGTGAAAGGTTTACATTCTCATCCCTTCCAAGGGTCAATCCATTTAGAAGCTCCAGCTTCTCCTTCCTGTTTTCTGAGTACAATTTTTGCAACCACGCGTAAAACAAATATTCTTTTGATATTTTGTTTGGAACAAATGAATTCTATAATTTAATAAAATTTATTTTAAATTTATAATTGTCATATTTAAAATTAATAAAAAAAAAGTTATGAAATTCATTTCGAAATTAATTAACTATGAAATTAAGTTGGTTTGTGCAAATTCTATCAAAATTGATAGAATTTACAAATGAATTCTACAAATTGAAAAGTGAAAATTTGTGTTGACCAAACTTTTTTTTCTTTCTCTCTTTCATTTCCTCCCCATTCTTCTCCCTTCTCACTCTCTCATCTTTTGAATTTTTTATTTATTTCAAACATTTTAAATATGAGAATTCATTTATTTCAAACATTTGTATATATATATATATATATATATATATATATATATATATATATATATATAAACAAATGATATCAATGGTCGCGGCAATGATATTTAAACACGCTGCCCCAACTTAGCACTCAATCCAATAACAAATCATAAATCAAAACTCACCGGATAAAAAGATTTTTTTTAAAATATGAAAATAATAATTTATTAATCAACTTTTTACACTTGGCAACACCTTACGAGTGATGAAAACAGAGCTCGACTGACTGGCGTAATAGTTCATCTCACAATTAAATGGTATCAGAAGAGAGAGAAAAAAATATATTTTATTTTCATTCAAACGTGAGATGGATTATTGTGTTATGTATCTCTCATGGACTTATACTAAGTAAGAATTTTTCTTTGATCACATGCTCCTTTAATATAACCTAGTTATGTTATATTAGTATTTATTGTGATAATTAAATAAGGTTAACCTCTCGTGGAAAAAAAATATTATTAGATAAACTAAATAATTCAGAATAGAATCCATTAGTATCTCTTGGAGATGAGGAATACTTGCTTAGACCGAGTCTAAAACTAATGTTTTAAACCCATCCGAAACTTTACTGATAATTTTAAAGAATTCATTGATAATATTATTTCTTAAGTTTCACGTCTATATACTAGTATTATCAGTAAAGTTCTAGACAGTCTTATAAGTCTAACCAAGTATTTTGCCTGGAGAAGAGACCAAATTAAACAGAAGTATTGTATTCGTACAATTTCTCTAGAGAAGTCCACCTAACAAGGAAACTACCTCATCAAAATTAAAGCATGATTTCTACTTTCTTCAAAAGCATACTTTGGTAAAGTCGTAAAGACACTTTTCCTTTTCTCTTTTTTATCATTGTCAAATAAGGAGTACTACCAATTAAATTATCACTTATAACCTAAAAGTTAAAAAAAAAAAAAAACATACCACATTTTTCACTAATTATAAAAATAGGTTAACACATTGACGTTCATTTTTAAAAATAAAAATAATAATTAGAAATCATTTTAAACACATTATAATGTTTTTTAAATTCGTTGCAGTGATGTTTGGGAAACAGCGATTGCTCCAAGGTGTTGACACTTGGTCAAGCACTACTTGGAGTTTGGTGATAGAATCCGAGGAGCTGGTACTTAGTCTAAACTATTTAGAGTTTTGGAGATTGTAGTCTGAGGGGTTGACCCTCGATCAACACTGCTTGGAGTTTCGGAGATTGAAGTTCAAAGAGTTGACGTTTAGTCAACACTGCTCAGAGTTTTGGAGATTGAAGTCCGAGGAGTTGACGTTCAGTCAACACTGCTTGGAGTTTTGGAGATTGAAGTTCTAGGAGTTGACGTTCAGGCAACACTGCTCGAAGTTTTGGAGATTGAAGTTCGAGGAGTTGACTACTCAGAGTTTTGGAGATTAAAATCTGAGGAGTTGACTACTCGGAGTTTTGGAGATTGAAGTCTGAAGAGTTGACTGCTCGGAGTTTTAGAAATTGAAGTCCGAGGAGTTGATGTTCACTCAACACTACTCAGAGTTATGGAGATTGGTCCGAAGAGTTGACATTCAGTCAACACTGCTCGGAGTCTTTGGAGAAGTTTGAGGAGTTGGACATGGGCTCTAACTACTAAGAGTATTTGGAGAAACCCGATGAATTAGACATGGACTCCAACTGCTTGGAGTATTTAGAGAATTTCGAGGAGTTGGACATGGACTCTAACTACTCGGAGTATTTGAAGAATTCCGAGGAGTTGGACATAGGTTCCAACTGCTCGGAGTGTTTGGAAAGGCCCGAGGAGCTGGACATGGGCTCCAACTGCTTGGAGTCTTTTGAGAAGTCCAAGGAGCTGAAAATAAGTTCCAACTGCTCAGAGTTTTTGGAGAAGTCCGAGGAGTTGGACATGGACTCCAACTGCTAGGAGTTTATGGTGAAGCCCGAGGAGTTGAACATGGGCTCCAATTGTTTAGAGTCTTTGGAGAAGCACGATGAGTTGATCATAGACTCCAACTACTCAAAGTCTTTGGAGAAATCCAATGAGCTGAAAATAGGTTCCAACTGCTCAGAGTTTTTGGTGAACATGGGTTGCTTCCGAGGAAATAGGACTTAGCCATATAAAGTGACTTTCAGAGGGCCTTTTTTTCCTTATGGTTTTTGTGGGCTTTATTGTAGTTTTGTACCCATAAGGACGGCGTTCCTATCTCGATGGGTATTACAGCCTCGAATTCGTAAGATATAAAAAATGAGGTCTCCCCAGTAGGCGTCTGAGCGGTGGTACGGTAGGCCAAAAGGACATTTGGAATGTGATTGACCCACTGTTGGTCGATCTCATCAAGTCTTTCCTTGATGCCCTACAAAAGAGTCATGTTTGTCATTTCAGCTTGTCAATTGGCCTGGGAATGGCCTACTGAAGAAAATCTTTGCTTAATCTAGAGATTTTACCTGAAATACTTGAACTGAGTGCTATTGAACTACATACCATTGTCGGTGACCAACACCTTAGGTATATCGAATCTGCAGACAATCGACTTCCATACAAATACTTAGGTCTGATAATCAGAAATACTAGCGAGGGGTTCGACTTCCACCCACTTAGTGAAATAGTCAATGGCTACTATAAAATGCTTCTTTTGCCCCGATGCCTTCCAGAATTGGCCAAGGATATCCATTCGCCACATAGCAAAGAGAAGATGACTGGCGATGGACAACAAGAGTTTGGCTAGCCGTTGAGGGATAGAGGCATGTTCATGACAGGCCTATAATTTTTTACCATCTCTGCTATATCACAGCTTATTTGGGGCCAATAGTAACCATATCAGAGTATTTTGAATGCTAACGGTAGGCTTCCAAGGCGATTTCCACATATGCCTTGGTGTACCTCTCTGAGGGCATAATCAGCATCAGTTGGGCCTATATATTTTAGATACAGAATGGTAAGTCATTTTTTTGTATAGCTGTCTGTCAATTACAACATACTTTAAGGCATGAAAGATGAGTTTTTTTTACCTCACCCTTTGGACCTGAGAGTATGCCATCCGATAAGTAGCTAAGAATGAGGTCCATCCATGTTTATTCCTTGATGAGTGGCATAACCTGTACTTCGTCAATGATGGAAGTTGAGAATGTTTCCAGATAGATAGCATGAGTGAAGTCTAAACATCTAGAGGAGGCGAGCAGAGCCGAGCCAGGGCGTCAGCCTTCACATTTTTTGCCCGAAACACTTGGGCTATTCGAAAAATTTTAAGGTAGCTCTAAGCTCGGGGGATTTCTCTAGATACCTTATGATTTTACGCCGTTGGCCTCGAATTTTTCGATTATCTAGTTTGCCACCAGCTGTGAGTCACTGTAAACTATAAAGCCCCGATGGCTAGCGTTTTAGCTATTTTCATTCCAACGAGCAATGCATCGTACTCAGCCTCATTGTTTGAGGCCTCAAACTCAAACCTTAGGGCGTACTCAATAGTGAATCCTTTGGGGTTGCTAAGGATGAGACCCACTCTAGAGCTGTTGTTATTGGATGAACCATCCACATACAACGTCTAGCTTGGTATTTGCTTAGCTTCTTCAAAAGTCTCTACTAAACTGTTGGGAAAAGTCATATCAACTATGAAATCTGCAAAGGTATGTGCTTTGACAGAGGTACAAGACTTGTACTGGATATCAAATTCACCTAACTCGATAGACCATGTGATCATCTTTCTGGAGATGTCCAGCTTATGGAGGACTTGCCGCAGAGGTTGATCGATAAGGAGCACTATGGTACGAGATTGGATGTATGGCCGCAACTTTCTGGGTGTGATCAAGAAAGCATAGGCTAGTTTTTCAATAATGAGATGTCTTATTTCAGCGTCGTGCAAGACCTAGCTGATATAATAGATAGGTTTTTGTATCCCCATGTCTTCTTGGATTAAGACCGAGGCTATCACATCCTGGCCTGCTAATATGTAGAGAAAAAACTCTTCTTCAGCAACTGACTTAGTAGGAAAGGTGGTGAGCTCAGGTATTCTTTTAGTTCTTCGAATGCTTTCTGACATTCTTCGTCCCAGGTGAAGTCTTTGGCTTTCTTAATCAATCTGAAAAAGGGTAAACATCTCTCGGCAGACTTAGATATAAAGCGGTTGAGTGCAACTACTCACCCGGTTAATCGTTGCATTTCTTTAATGTTCCGAGGAGTGGTCATATCCATGATCGCCCTTATTTTATCGGGGTTGGATTCTATTCCTTGCTGTGTTACCATGAAGCTTAAAAACTTCCCAGCAGTGACTCCAAAGGCACACTTGGTTAGGTTTAACCTTATCTGGTGGCGTTGGAGTATCACAAATGCTTCTTCCAAGTCTAACTCATGATCCCTAGTGATGATACTTTTAACAAGCATGTTATCTATATAAACTTTCATGTTCCTCTCGATCTGCTTTTTGAAGATCTTATTAATCAGCTTTTGGTATGTGGCTCCCGCATTCTTGAGCCCAAACAGCATTACCTTGTAGCAGTACAGGTCTTTATCTGTGATAAAGGCTGTCTTAGGACAGTCAGACTTGTGCATCAGAATTTGATTGTACCTAGAGTATATGTCCATAAAACTGAGCATTTCATGCTTAGAGGTGGCATCAACCAACTGGTCAATTCGAAACAGGGGAAAACTATCCTTCGAGCAAGCCTTAATGAGGTCTGTGAAGTCAATGCAAATCCTCCACCTACAATTGGGCTTTTTTTTACCATTACCACCTTATCTCTCTTCTGAAGACTTGATCGTCTTTCCCGACCATGTATTCCTCGACTCACATGAGTATGTCGTTCATGTCTCTGGGAGGATGCTTGGTTAGCTTGAAGTTGAATGTTCTTGACTTGAGCCCATTCTGAAAGGCTAGAGCCTGAATGGCAGGGTCTAGGCCAGGGATATCCCAAGCAACTGCGTTAAACCGAGAGATGTACTCCTGAAGTCTTTCTCCTTTACGCTGGATAATGTTGAAGACGCTTTATGAACTTTTTCGTGGCCTCTTGTTGCTCAGGAAGTGAAATGCGAAGGCACAACTCAGTTCTTTGAAGAAGCCGATGTTGCCAGGTTTGAGGTAGTTATACCAAGTCTTTGCAGGTTTTTCCAAGGTCAGAGGAAAAGCCTTGCACATAACAGCGTCGGGATGACGGTGCAGCATCATGATAGTCTTGTAATGTTAGAGATGATCTACGGGATCCATAGTTCCATCATACACCTTGATAACCGACATCCAAAAGTGTCGAGGGAGGGGAGCTTCAAGTATCTCCTGGATGAAAGGCAGATCTTTTGAGCTAAGGTCGTCAAGGACGTTGGTGTTCCTTGTTTTAAAGGCTTAATTTATTATTTGGTCCATATCCTCCAATCTTTTATCCAGATCAGTGAGATTTCTAGATGTTGAGATGTTCCTAGACTTTTCTTTGGCATGCGAGGAGGATCCGATGGATGACTAACCTCCTATAGATTGATGGCCCCCAGGAGGGGTTCTTTGGCGAGGGTTCCGTTGTGGGAGAGGTGGAGGCGTGGGGTGACCAACTCTTCCTCTTACCTCAGCGGCGAGATCAGAGACGAGCTGGATGAGTTCATGGAACTATTGGTGAATATGGATAATAGTAAGGTGCGAATCAGGGAGGATTATCGGATCCCCTTGATGCTTGGGTTCCACTGTATCTGGGTGATAATCGTGCCCAATCTGTGCATCTGATGATTCATTGTCGCACTCGGAGCCAGTGCGCTCCGAGATAACAAGAAGTTGTGGGTCAGCTGGTCGTTGGCTGATAGACGCTCGTGTGGCGGCTAAATTAGTCCCGATAGTGCTTTTGGGCGGCATAGTAACAGGTAAATCTATTGATCCTTCAAAATAGAAGGCCTTCCTAGCGCCAATCTATTGATGCCGAAATTCTGCCAGGAGTCGAACGATCAAAGAGTGGGATCTACACACACAAAACGAAGGTGAAACCTAGAAGTCCCAGAGGTTGAAGGGGGTGATGCCTTCGGATGACTCTCCGATGCCTAAGTTAGTTTAGGGCTTTTCCTAGAGAATGAAAAAAGAATGGAAAGGAATGGGGTTGTGTACTTAAAAAATTGTGTGTACCTTTTGATTTATGAGGGCCCCTATTTATAATGTGCCGGAGTAGAGTTTGATCAGGAGAGCAACTGTTGTGTTAGGAATGGAGTGGTACTCTTTTGGAGTTATCCATCTGCTGTGTAAACTTATACGAAAGTTGAAACGGCAAAACAACATCATATATTACGATGTAAAATTACCGTTATGCCCCTTACTACGTGTCGAGGGTTGATTGGTTGTCTTGTCATGGTTAGAAAATTACCGTTCCCACCTTAGAGAATGACACGCGTCATTGTGTTATTGGTAGGGAGATTTTCTCCCATATCAAGTTGTTTACAAATTAAAATGGGTTAATTTATTTATTTAGTGATAAATTTTACATACCAAATTTTAAAAAAGAACTAGTTTCTGCAAAACAAAATAGTGATGAATTAAATCCAAATGTATTAATTTATAAAACAATTTTGTATAATTGTTTAAAGAAAATACTAGTATTACTAAAAAAATAATAAGAAAAGTATTCACACCCAAAAAAATATTAAATTCTGGCCTGGGTGTACATACTGTGCATTTGAAGAAAATAAATTATTATCGTTAAACTAATACAAATGTACAGTGCTTACACTCGATCCTGACAATACTTTCCAAAAGTAAAAATAAAAAAAGAGTAAAAAAACTCACGTCTACAAAGTCGTTGAAGAAAAAATCGGGGATGAAGCGGAGACACTTGAAAACCGGTAACCCAGTCAACGTCCTGAGCTCTGCAGCAGTGGCCGACAACATAAAGTTCTCGATGTTATCAGAGTTCTCCCTCTTAAGCAATGCCACGTTGTCACTCTTCCTCATATTAACCCCATGGCTCGCTATCACCACTTTCTCCGGCCACATCCTCGCTACGTGGTAGGCGACAAACCGCCGTAGCTGGTCCACACCACGTGAAACCTCTCGACTCCCAGCTTCTCCATAGCTTCGCAACGAAAACCACTTGGAAAAACTCGGACCTGTCGTGTGACAAGTTGGGGGTGGAGCCCCTAAAGAATATCAAATCGGGGACGTACACGTTGAAACGAGTGCTGAAGAATTGGACCTGTTGGCGCCATTGCCAGATGGCCAATGGACCGAAGCCATGGAGGAGGAGGAGTGAGGCCTTTTTGGGTACTGCTAATTGGTCATGGTGATCAGGTTTAGTGGGTCCCCAAAACTGAAGGGTGGTTTCACTGTCTATGGCTAGGATTCAGAAGGTGAGACCGGAGGCGACGAAGCAGCGGCAGAGGAATGTGGCGTATAGAGGGAGGAAGCTGAGAAGGAGGATGCCATTATTTTGAGTACTAAAGAGAAAGAGAGAGATGGGGGAGTTAGGCAGACATTTTTTTAGGGTTGAGATTTAAAAGAGAAGGATATAAAGAGAGCAGTGGATCTTAAGAGAGGTATAAATAGATCGATAGGAATAGAGGAAATAGGTAGCAATTGATATTGGGGATAACTCTACGTACGGTGCCCTAAAGTTTAGGGCATGAATTTGATTTTCTTGAAGGAATGTTCGATAACTTGACATGATATGGTTGATTACCTAAAAAATGTATATAAAGTGGTGAATTATTGCTCGAAAATATTTTGTAATTTAATTATTTATAAGCTTATTAGCAAGGTTAATTAGTTGTGCTCTAACAATGTTTTTGGATATAAAAGAATGGAGATAATTAAAGGATGATTGGTTATGGAGGAACCACTTCGTTTTTGTCAGTTGATCCGGTCTATTGCTTTTTTCTTGTGTCTATTTCGCTTTAGGGGTTGGTTCACAGGTACAACCCTGTAACTTCATTGCATACTCATGCTTATAGTTTAGAACGTTCTTTGTTGTTATTGTAGGGAAATGAAAGGATACATGCATTTCTTGTTTGGGAAATTCTTTCAAAAAAAAGAAAAATGATGGGTAGAGGTGGGAAATGGGTGGGTCAGGTTTTACGAGTAGTTGTTCAATAGGTACAAGTTAAAAATGTCTATTTTTTAATGGGTCTTATTTTTCATACTCATACTCATGTTTTAACAAACGGATAACGGGTCAAAAACATATATTGATAAAAATTCTCTTATTTAGATGTGATTGAGCAATGATACCACAAACACGGTTCTGTGGGAGATACCACCTCTAATGATAGGGAACATGTATAAAATCTAAAAATTAAATACAAGAGATAGGTGTCAAATATCAATTTTATTAATAATACAGTTTTTGGAGGTTACAATCTATTTTAGTATATTATCAATACAAATATAATCCTTTGACTCGACGAATTGACGAATTTGTTCAAAGGTTTTAGCAGCTTAATATTGAACTTCTTCTTGATAAATTCATCTCAAGGGCCTTAGCAGTTTGATCTCAAATGAACACGAATTAAATTGATGGAAGAATTGATACGTGAGGGTCTTAGCAACTTGATCTCGAATGAACACAAATAAATGAGTCTCTAGGCTTCATGTTTGTTCAGAGTTCTTCGTTCTTTGCATTCTTGGTGATTTTGGTGCTTGAGAATTGAAGTTCTTTGAATCCTTGAGGTCTTAATCTGATAGAGCTTTGTTGTGTTGAGGAAAACTCTGACAGTAGAGTCTTGTTGCTTGGAGATCTCTCTTTAAGACGTAGAGGCCTCTATTTATAAAGATTGATGGAAGATTTTTATTCAACTTGAACCACCATTGATAATTATTTCTAATTATTATTTATTTATTAGAGATAAATATCAATATAACATAGTTAAATTTGATTAGTTAAAACCTTGTGATATGTGGTAATTGTTGATCGGAAATTTATCTATGTTATGAAAAGGCATGTGTTAATTTATTATTGGTTCTTTCAAATGCTTGAGTTGACTATTTGATTATGTTGTGACGATTTGTGATTGGTTTAAAATTTCTTCTTATAGACGTTTCTTTCTTTTCCTTTTCTTACTTTATTTTTAAACTTCTAAACAAGAGGGGTATGTATATTTACTCTCATAATATCGAGAAGTTCTCAAGAGTTAGGAGTCAATGAAAAAATTATGTCCCACAAGTATTTTGAATTATTGATGGAGGATAAGAAAGAGAATTTATTAATTTCACTATCCTATCAATTTTTAAAATTGTTTGTGGCATAAAATTTTTTATGTAATCAAAATTCTTAAAATCTTCTTAGTGATAAACCATTTCTTTCATGGTTAAAATAATGATGAGATTAAAATGTAATTGTAATTAAATGGAATTATTGGTTGAAAAAAGTTAAGCTTTTCCTCTTGGAACTTGAGGCCATGGAATTCGACCGGAGATTTCTTAGTAGGGTGAGAGAAGAGAGGAGAATTTGCATAATTTGGCAATTATATGATTGAAATATAAAAGGTAAAATTATCCTAACAAAATATAAAATTAATTTCACTAGATGAAAATAATTGTGTCATATCTTTCCCAATGAGACAAAAAAATGAGATTGTAGAATTAATTTTATTTTGATACTAATACGAATTAAACTCTAAAACACAGACACCAATAAAAATTATATATGTAAAATAATATTTTATTATTGTTTAGATTTTATGAAAACTAATTTCACGTAAAATAAGATTTTACAAGTGATAAGTTAAATAAAACAACTTTCTTTTTTTTGTTAACGTAAGTTGTTTTACAATTGAATAGAAAATGCTTTTTTCTTTGTAAAAGGAACAACTCTCTTACTTTTTTAAAAATTCTCACATATTGCATCACTAATTTTTTATTTATTATTTTATATTTTTCATAATTTATTTTCAGATATTTCAACCAAACAAAAAAAAACTAAAAATTTATAATTTTTTATTAAATTTGTTTTACATTTTAATATATTTTCGTGAAAAAATCGGAACTGTAATGTAAACATCATTAATCTTCAATGTCCAATATCAACATCTTTTTTTTTTCATTATAAAGTTTTTTATGAATCTAAGCTAGATAATAACATTTCTCAAACATAAACCAAATCAGTGTAATTGTGTTTAGGTTCCGAGAAATCTAGAGATAAATTTTCTGTCATTATCTCTTCTCCGCTCTCTTAAATGGATGCCAAATTATGAAGTGTTAAGGTTACATATAAACAAAGATAATTTTAGTATTTCAATCAATTTTCTTTTATTATAAAATGTGATTTTTCATGGGAATAGAATTATATGTATGATAGAAACTTAACTACAAAATTTAAAATCACTAAATTTGATTAGATCTAAGTCATAGGGAGTGTAGTTCCTAGCAGAAAAAAAATGGTCATAAATCCGTTCCTTGAGTGGACAGTGAACACTTGGGACCCATTTAAATGGCCTATGTCTTGCGGTTCTCTTTCTAGGCCAATCTGAGTACTCTTTTGTCTTTTGTTTGATGGAAAGTGACGCTATGGCGATGCTTAAAAGTTAAAACTAGAGGATTTCTTTTAAAAAAAATTACAATCAGAGAAAAATAACGGGTCGGGCACCCATTCAAACCCGATGAACAAGGCTCTTATTTGGGCCAATTAAGACAAACTCTTGGCCCATCTGGCCATGCCAAGCCAGTATTCAGGCCCAGTTAACTATGCTCTCAATTACAAGTTCGTTCTATCTGATTCCTGACCCAAATACTCAGACCCATGCGGTAACAAAAAGAGTATTGAGGTTAATGAAAAAGTTAATATCATCGAATATTTTTACATTTTGTCATATGTTTTAATGTTCCTCATACATTTAAAAATAATCAATTTGTCCATGCACTTTAGGTATGTGTTCAATAAATCATTTTAGTGAAAATTCCGATGAAATAAATATCGACATACACAAAAATCTTAACAATTTTTTTTTATTGTTCAATAGTCAAGATTTTTATGCGTACTGATATCAATTTCATCGAAATTATCACTAGAACAACTTATCGGACACATGTCTAAAATGCAAAGAGTAAATTGATCTTTTTAAAATGCAATGAAACATTAAAACATAATGCTAAATGTAAGGGTGTTTGATGATAATAATCCTTAATGAAATGAATACCAGCTGTAGTTAATAAACAAATAATATTATGTATATGTATTTTTTTTTCTTGAATCGATGCTATATACAAAGTAGTATAATTATTGATTTAAATACAATATAAGCTCGTACTATCTCAGTACTTATACAGAAGCCCACAACATCACTCAAATTCATCTAAAATGAGAGAAATAATCGATATATAAATAAGACAAATAAATTACGCACAGTAAATATCGAACTTAAGATCTTATAGTTCCCATGGCCTCAATTTTGACATTTAGGTCAAAACCTCATTGCGGAGGTTAAAGAATGAGAAATTCTTATCTAGCACAATACCATGAGAGATACGTGACACAAGAGTCAATCGCACCGCTAAATGATATAAAAAAAATAAAAAAAATTGATATTTTACTTTTATTTAAGTGTGAGAGTGAGTATTGTGCCATATATATCTTAAAAAAAAATTATACATGCCTTCCACAAAACTCAATTGAGATGCATGAACTACGGAGTTGTACATGGTTACATATATATTAATTCTTTTGGTACGTAGCCAAGATGCATGCCTGCAGACAATCAAGGAACAAAGGTACACTACATCAGAGTATCTTGTTGCCTCTATGCTAGACATACAACCTAATATAGAAAAAAGTTTAATGAGTTGAATCCTAATTCCTACAAGTTTTGCTTGAAAAAACAAATAAACAAATTAAGAAGGAAAAAAAAAAAGGTAGAATCAATTTCGTTTTCTTAATGTTGCCATTAACATAACCCTCCCTCGTTTGAAAGAAGAATCTCAACAACCCAATTACTTAATAATTCAATTTGTTATTTCCCCATCATAACACTGCTTAATTATAGAGTAACGATAGACTTACATTTGGTGGTGACAATAAAACATATATTTTTTATACCCCAAAACTTCATTAGTTTAAAACTCTATCGGTAATTTTTGGAAACTCTATTAATAACATAAAGAATTAAAAAATAAAATTTTTATTTTATGTTTATGTGACATGATTTCATTAGTTAGTACTATAAAATACATGTTTTGTTGCCGTGAGTGAATATACGTCTTTCATTACTATTAATTATATGAAGTTTGAATAGAATTGATGTTTAATATGTGAAATTCTTGTTTGAATAAAGTGCATAATACTATTTTTGCATCGAGTTCAAAATTTTATTAGTAATTATTAATTAATTTTACTAGTAATATAAATAGTAATTATATAAATGTTACCGATGATGCTCCCTAAAATTACTAATAAAGTTTTCATCTAATCTTAAAATAATGTTTTGCATTCAATCTAGATAAATATTTCCCGTCTAATATAGTACTATATAAATTGTACTGAGATAAAAACTAGTACTATGAGAATTTTTTAAAAAATTATACTGATAATATCAATTTTTGGATCACATATTTAAATTGATGTTATTAATAAAAAAATTTAAAATTATTAATAAATTTTTTAACTGATATCAGTAAAAGAAGAAATTTTGTTAATAATATTCCAAATATAATTTTGTTTGCACGTTTAATAATCCTCTAGAAGCTAAAGTCACCAGATGCATGCAACCTAGAGTCAATATCAGACCGTTTGGTGTTCAATCAATCATCCAAAAGATGATTATCAATCCTTCTTCCGATTTGTTACGGAAAGAAAAGGCACAAGGCAAGAAGCATGCAAATTCGCTGCTTCGAGACAAGCTGCTCCTTTAATCCGCGATACCCATATCTCTGTATTGACACGTGGCGGTTACCCACTTTACCATTTGAAATTCCGTCAATTGCACGCTGATGTACACGACTTTAATCTAAAAGGCTAGTTTTACTTACCTAATACAAACCTCATTTTCCAGTCATGGAAAAGGATAGCAGAAAAATGAAGAGTTTAGGTAGAGATATTTTTTTCTTCTTTTGTACATTTAGGTAGACCTTTTGACCATAGATGATCCTACTGTATCATGTTACTTATGCATGCTCAATTTACTTTATAATAAAGACCGTAAATTAGTAGTTTCATTAGATTTCTTATTTACATATCTATGTTATTACATCAGTGTGGTACTACAATGATTAAGCGGGCCAATCACAATATTTTTTGGAGTTCATTGTCTCCCAAAGTAAAAAATTAAAGAGTAATATTACTATTTGAACTATATAAATAAATCATGAAAAAAAACCACATCAATCATTTTTTGTCAATTCATTCACTCTCATTCAATACAATGGTTTTTTTATTAGCAAAATCAAAATTTTACTAGTTTAGTTTCTTTATGTGATGTATTTTTATTAGTTCACTTTTGGTGATTTATTTTAGAGATTTCATTTAGTGGTTCATTTACCATTACTGAAAAATGAAATTTTATTATATAAGATACATATCGTTAGGAATAAAACAGCGAAAAGTAAACAAATACATAAAATTTACGTGATTCGGAGTCAAAACTCTACATCCACGAGTGATAGTGAGAGATTCTACTATAATCAAATTAGTGTACAAATCAAGAGAGATAAAACTCCATAATCTCAAATCCCAAATACATTAATTGAGAAAATACAATAGCTTAGAAGAAAAGAAATTTCAACCACTCATAAGGTTCTTCTTTGTTGTACCACTATGTCTACAAATATATATATAGACACAGTTAAGAAAGAGAAATTCTCTTCTAACTCAATTTCAAAATTTGTGTCCCATTAGCATTAAACCAACTTATTTATTTGGAGTTTGTGCTCGATAAAGAATTTTACAACCACCACAATTCCTTGCTTTCTAATTTCAACAAAGCAAATTCCCATTAGAACTAGGGCAACTCCTTTAATTACTTTCTCATTCTTTGTTATGGCTTTGGACTAAAGCTCAAAAATTACAAGTCATATTAACAAATCTCTAACTTGACTTAGATTTTCACAAATAGCAAATAACTCTTTACCATCTCCACAAATCTCCCACCCAAGCATAATTCAAACACTGTAAGTAACACTAATCAAGTCCAAGCAATGCTCGAACTTGGATACTAGAAGTGGTTTAGTCAAGATGTCTACTGGATTATCTGTTGTCCCAGTCTTTTTCACAACAATCTCTTCGATATCAACTATATCTCGAACAAAGTGATAACGAACGTCAATATGCTATGCTCTTTCATGAATATTTGATCCTTAATCAAGTGAATGTCATTTTATGTAACACTCGTGTTCGGTAAAAAAGTAATTTGATAAATATGATATGATATGAAATTAAAATAAAATAATATATACGTGAAAGGTTTATTATTTAAAAAAAAATTCTTTGAAAAAAAAAACACCTGTCTAACATGCAAATGCATGTTTGCATGTTAGACATCACACAATTTTCGTGGCAGCCAAATGGGGTGGGGTTGATGAGACGGGTGATGAGACTTCAACATATATATATATATACTTTTTGCTTTACTTTAATTATTTCTTAGCAAATCTTTGGTTTTCTTACTTCTTCAATACGAACTACTTTATTTTTTTAAACACTTGGGGACTGAAAGAAAAATTGAAAGAGTGAAATTTTGAAGGGGTTTACAAGAGAATTTTACATAGAGTCACAGAAAGCTCTCAGAAAAACAAAATGTAATAATATGAATTTTATTTTTGAAATTTAGCATACATGAAATTTCCCGGAATTCAAAATGAGAATTTTCAAAGAGTGTGATTTATGGAAGAATTGAAGAAAAAATTAGAAATTTTAATATAAATATTATGTCAAGTGTTGATGATCAACAACCAAGGGAAATTGCTGAGAGGAGCAGGTGAGGCAAAGAGGTGATCCACGGGTAGCTCTAAGTGCTTCGTGGTAAGTTAGATTTACTTTAAGTAATCAAGATAGATATGAAATGTCTAGTGATAATATTAGAATAAATTAACTTATACTTTGGTGGTAGATGAAAGTTGGTTGATAGGTATGATAGGAATAGTGGATGTGTAGAGAACTATTTTATGAGAAATAATATTATTGAAATAATGAGTCGATTTAATAAAAAAAGTGATAAGTGAAATTCTTGATGAGCTATGGTTGATGATTTTGACATGATTTATGAAGAGAGGAAATTTAGTGGATCTTGACGAGTTATGGTTGATGATTTGATATGATTTATGAGGAGAGGAATTTAGCAAAATTTTCCAATAATAATTTGAGAATAATTAGGATAGTTAATTTAAATATTTGAATTCATGTTTGTTTTCTTATTATTGTTCATATGCATATTTCATAACATTGTTCATATGCATATGCATGAAATAAAAGAATTGGGAGGGAACCAGTCTAAATGAATAACCGTGACAACTAGTATATTCTGGAAATAAATGAAAACCGTGACTGCCGATATATGCTAGAAATAAATGAAAACCGTGACAGCCGGTATATGGTGGAAATAAAAAAATCGGGAGAGGGCCAGTCTAAGATAAAAAAATGTCGACATATGGGAAGACGTTCCTTAATAATAATTCATACATTGCATCTGTTTTAAATATTGATTTTATTACTGAAATGCTGAAGTGTTGTTTTGTTATTGTAAATTTATTTATAAATGAATGAGTTTCACAGAAAGACAGTTATGGTGAGAAAGAAACATGAAAGTATGATATGATAAGAACTATCTAATGATATATGTTGTGAACCTCATAACGAGGAAATTATAAGATAATCGATGGTCTTAAGGTGAACAAATATATAAGAATAAGAGATTGGTAGAGAATGAGACTTATGATATGTGTAGTGATAGTAGAATGCTATTACCAAGTTATATGAGATATAAATAATTAAATATTAAAAAACTATTTATACAAATTAAATATTTCTAGTAAATTTAATTCACCGAGCTTGTGAAGCTTATCCCTCAATGTTAAATGATTTCAAGCAGCAGGCAAGATAGATAGCTGGTGATTTGAGATTCACACGGGTTTATTATCTGTAAGTCATGTGGTCCACATCCTCAAACTAATGAGAGAAAAAAAGATTTGTAAATATTCATACATATTATGTTGTATACGATGTTTAAGTTGGGATCTGAATGATGTATCTCCTCTGTTAAGGGTTGAGGATTGATGTAAATAATTATAGTTGATAAATTTTTATTGTTACATATATATGTCGTGCTTGGATTTTCAAAATGTGATGACACCGTCTCGTGAGTGGCTAACTCAGGATGGGTCGTTACACTTTAACTATCATAACGGACAACAATAAAATCATGAACCCAACACAATTCACTAAACAATCCTCTCAACCAAACGATTTCTTTGATAGCCTCTGTTATAGTTATATACTTTATATCTATAGTTGATAGAGCAACAATAAGTTGTAGAGTAGTCTTCCAACTAACAACACATCCACCAAGGGCAAATAGATAACCTGTAGTAGATCTTATTTTGTCAAGATCACTTACAAAGTCTGAATCAACATAACTAACAACATTGCTCTTGTGACTTCCAAACTTCAAACATACACCTAAAGTACATCTAAGATACTGAAGTATCCACTTAACAACTTTTAATGCTCATTCCTTGGATTACTCATATACTTGCTAACCACACTAACAGTCTGTGTAATATCTGGACAGGTGTAAATCATGGTATATATAAGACTCCCAATAGCACTGGAATAGGGAACATGTGACATGCACTCTTTGTCTTTATCTGTCTAGGTAGACAAAACAGTTGAAAGTCTGAAGTGAGCAGTAAGAGGAGTACTAGTGGGTTTGGAATTTTTCATGCCAAAACGTTCCAAAACTTTTTGAATGTACTTCTCTTGTGTCAAATATAACAACTCGTACCTCTCTCTTTTGATCTTTATACCAAAAATCTTGTTAGCTTGACCCAAATCTTTCATCTCAAATTCTTTGCTAAGCAGTGCTTTTAGGATATCAATCTCATATTTACTCTTTCAAGCAATGAACATATCATTCATGTAAAGCAACAAATAAATAAATGAACCATTTATACGTTTCCTAAAATACATAAAACTTTCATACTTGCTTCTTGAATACCCATTACTCACCATGAAGGAGTCAAACCGCTTGTACAACTGACGATAAGACTACTTCAAACCATATAAGGACTTCTTCAACAAAAAAGCATAGTTTCCTTTCTGTTGGAAATCACCTTGACAAGATGCCCAGGTGGTGATCTTCCAAACACCCAAGTCTTGAATGACTTGTAGAAAGAATTTCAGCAATCGAACTCAAGAACAGAAAATCAAAGAAAGAAAGAAGACAAGTAATTTGTTGTCGAGGTTCGGCAATGTGCCTACGTCCCCGTGAGTTCCTCCGAACTCTCTACACTATCTCAATGGTTCTTACAAAGTTACAGCAATCCCCTTCAAGAATCCAAGTTCTTGAAGAACCAAGAAGAGAACGAGAAAGTGATAGACCTATTACAATGCTTTCTATCAATTCTCTACTAACCTCTCTTCTTTACAACCAGCCTCACTACAAGAGTCCCTCTTGTGTCTATGTCTCTCACACAATTCTCTCTTGTGTTTACAATGATCTCACAATGTCACAGCTTGTGTGGTTCTCTCACACACCTTTTTTCCACCACTTGAAATGAGGCTAGGAAACCCTTTTTATAGCCTCTTAATTCTTGGACAATCTTGTGAATCATTCTTGACCCTTTGATCATGTTCTTCCTTTAATCTCAGCCCTTCATCACTCTCCAAGTGATGCTGTGCATTTTGGTATGGTGCACACATGATTGGAGAGGTCTTATGCATGCTGGATCATGTGTGCAGCCATGTGCTGTGTGCTGCGGCGTGACCTGATGCTGCAGCCTCCTGATGCTGTGCGCACACCTCCTACCTGTGGGCAGAAACTTCCACAGCAGTGTGCCTAACCTTCCCATGTTCAAAATTGAAGCACACACATGTGTGCAACCTTATAACTTGCTGAAATTTGATATCTCACAATTGGTTTGGACATTAACCAACTTTAGACCATGTTTGGATATGTTTGAAACTTAGACAAATAACAACAATCTCTACCTTTGTCTAAGTGTTCAAAAAACCTGAACCATTGTGCAGAAAGCTTCAGGATCCAAACTCATATTGAGTTACCAATTAACCAACTCCATTCCTAAGAAGTCCAAGACAATGATTGGACCTTCTTAGAGGTAGAACCTTGGTGCCTAAATCTGCAGGACTTTTCTCCGTGGTCTTCTTGTCAACATGAATGTATCATTTCGTACCATTTTCTAGAATGTAATGATACCAAACATCCATATGCTCTGTCCCCTCATGGAACATCGGATTCCTCCACAAGTGCCCCACACTTTAGCTATCCAAAGACACCACAACCTGCTCTTTTAGGACCTCCCACTCGTCCAACAACCCTTTGCACCACATAGCTTCCTTAATGGCCTCTGTAGCAGCTATGTATTCTGCCCTGGTTGTTATGAGTGCTACCACTGGCTGCCATTGAGCCTCCATGTACCTCAGCAACCACTTCATCCCAAGAGAACGCTCTTTTCCGGGATTACTCACACATTTGCTGAAAACATCCATTGCCCAAGAAACACTTGACCTGTTTCTCTTCCTTTCCCGGATGATTCTCCTCATCCCAAGGATCTTTTGTGCAAGGCTGAGATCCTTCCTCTCAAACTCCTCACTGAGTTGAGATGTAAACCTTTCCATCCTCTTCCTACTGTTCCAAACTAACAGCCCATCAATGACATAGGTGAGGATACTCACCATCTTCTCCACCTTGTGTCCAGGTGAGAAAGTTTCTGTGAAACCTATGTCTTCTCTTCTCGTGAACCCATTCGCCACCAGCCTAGCCTTGTTCCGGACTTCATCTCTTGGAGGGAACCCTTCTTTGATCTTGTAAGTGCACTTACATTCCACTACTTTCTGATTTCCTGGAATTTTCACCAATTCCCAGAAGTTGTTCTTCCTCAAAGAATCCATTTCTTCCTCCATAGCTAGCTGCCACTTTGACGAATCATTACACTCCATGGCCACCGTGTAAGTTTCTTGTTCACTCATCTCTCCTTCTATCCAAGGAGCTGCTGCATCCGCAGTATCCGCAAACCCATATGTTGAAGGTGGTCCGACCAGCCTTCTTTCCTGGTCTCTTATGAGCTGAAAGTCCTTCTGAATTGCTGCAGCATCCTCTTCTTGTTCAGCCTCTTCTTGAGTTTCTTGAGCTTGGCAATCATCCAAGGGATCTACCTGGTCCGAACCCTCTTGCCTCCTTTGCTCTACCTGAACAGAATCTCCCTTGATGCTATGCTCAACAATTTCTGAATTGGTTTGCTCACTAGCCCCTGCAGGGTTAGTATTCTCCAAGTAGAGAAATAATAATTCATTAAAGACAACATCCCTACTTATAATCAGTTTCATTCCCTTCTTTTCTAAGGACCACAACCTATATCCCTTAACCCCGTCACCATATCCTAGAAATACACATTTTCTAGACCCAGGGCCAAGTTTATCCTCCTTTTGATGTGCATATGCTGCACACCCAAAAGTCCTAAGGTTGCTTAATTCAGGGGGTTTTCCACTCCACATCTCCATGGGAGTCTTGAGCTCTATTGCTCTAGAGGGTGATCTATTCACCAAGTATGCAGCTGTAGCTACAGCTTCTCCCCAAAAATATTTTGGTAACCCGGATCCTATTAGCATGCACCTAACTTTTTCCATAGGGTTCGATTCATTCTTTCAGCAACTCCATTTTGCTGGGGTGTTTTTGCAACCGTTCTATGTCTTAGAATGCCATTTAATTCACAGAATTTATCAAAATCCTTGTTGCAAAATTCTAAGCCATTATCGGTTCTTAAAGCTTTAACTACCTTACCAGTTTGGGTTTCCAACAATTTCTTCCACACAACAAATTTTTTCAAGGCATCCGATTTATTCCTAAGCAAATAAATCCACACTCTCTTGAATAATCATCAATTAAAGATAGAAAGTAAAAGTTACCTCCCTGTGTTGGTGTTCTTGCTGGTCCCCAAAGGTCCGAATAAATGTAATCAAGAATGCCCTTAGACTTGTGCACTCCGGTGTTGAAGCTGACCGATGTTGCTGCCCAAAAACACAGCTCTTACAGAAATCCAGTTTTTCTACTTTGTCACCACCAAGTAGACCTTCCTTGCTAAGCACTTGCAGGCCCTTTTCGCTCATGTGTCCCAAGCGAATGTGCCAAAGGGCTGCCTTGTCCAGCTCAGCCATCAAGCTTGCTGCTTGATCATTGGTTTCTGTTTTTCCGATCATCTCATAGAGTCCATCGTTTCTTGCTGCCTTGATCACTACCAAAGATCCCTTGGCCACCTTGATCTTCCCTCCCTCTATCTTGCATGTATAGCCCATGGAATCCAGCTGCCCCAATGAGATCAAGTTCCTCTTCAAATCTGGAACATACCTCACATTTTTCAGCAGCCTTGTGACTCCATCAAACATCCTCAATTGGATGTCTCCAATCCCTCTCACTTGGCAAGAATTGTCATTCCCCAAGAAGACTCTTCCATTATTGATCTTCTTGAAATTCTTGAACCATTCTTTGTGAGGGCTCATATGATGAGTGCACCCGGTATCCAAGATCCATTTCCCGCTGCCTTCTTGCCCCTTGCTCACACTTGAGCACACAACAAGAACATCATCATCTTGCTGTTCTGTTTTGGCAACCGAAGCCTCTCCATTCTTGGTATGGCTTCCTCCTCTATCCCTTGTCATCTTCTTGCAATCTTTCTTGACATGACCCTCCTTATGGCAGTAGTAGCAGCTCTTCCCTCCAAATCTCAGTTTGGAATGCATTCTCCCATGGCTTTCTCCTCTACCTCTGTCTTGGTAGTAGCCATGCATGCTGCTGTGCACTCTCCCATGGCTCTCTCCTCTACCTCTGTCCCGGTAGTAGCCATGCATGCTGCTGTGTACTCTCCCATGGCTCTCTTATCTACCTCTGTCCCGGTAGTAGCCATGATTGCTGCCATACCAAGTTACTGGCCTTCTTTTAAAGAACAGCCCTTTACCACTTGATGCACTCCTTTTCTTGGCATCAAGATCGTCTTGCAACTCTTTCTTAGGATCAAATTTAAAATCAAAGATTCGTTTATGAAGATACCTCTTATTAGGGAGAGTCTTGGCAAGAAACAATTCATCTAGTTTCTTCCATATTGCAGCTGGATCTTCCGAGTCTCTACACTCCCTTGTGACATTATCCGACATGTGCAAGAAAATGGTGCTGTAAGCCATCTTCTTCATCTCATTCCGCTGGTCCTCCATGACACTTGCTGGAAAAGCATCATCTTCTCCAAGAGCTAAGTCCACTTTCTGTTGCACTAGAACCTCCTTGATCTTCCGCTTCCAAAGGGCAAAGTCTCCCTTTCCATCAAACTTCTCAATACCGAAATTTGAAGCCATCTTTGCGGACAAGATCCCTGATTTATGCACTAACCACAAATGCTTTCTTCAACCTCAAGAACACAGATCGAAGATGGATCTTAACCGTTCTTGAATCACTCTCAAGAACACGACCAGATCTTGATCTTTACACCGTTCTTGAATCACCCTGAAGAACACGATCAGATATTGATCTTAACACCGTTCTTGATTTACCTCAAGAACATGATCAGATATAGATCTTAACTCCGTTCCTGAAGCACCCAAGAAGTTTGATCTTTGATTCTTGGAGTCTTGGCTCCGTACCTTCTACTTCTTGTTCCGATAACCAGCTGCTGTGCTCTGATACCACTGTTGGAAATCACCTTGACAAGATGCCCAGGTGGTGATCTTCCAAACACCCAAGTCTTGAATGACTTGTAGAAAGAATTTCAGCAATCGAACTCAATAACAGAAAATCAAAGAAAGAAAGAAGACAAGTAATTTGTTTTCGAGGTTCGACAATGTGTCTACGTCCCCGTGAGTTACTCCGAACTCTCTGCACTATCTCAATGGTTCTTACAAAGTTACAGTAATCCCCTTCAAGAATCAAAGTTCTTGAAGAACCAAGAAGAGAACGAGAAAGTGATAGACCTATTACAATGCTTTCTATCAATTCTCTACTAACCTCTCTTCTTTACAACCAGCCTCACTACAAGAATCCCTCTTGTGTTTATGTCTCTTACACAATTCTCTTTTGTGTTTACAATGATCTCACAATGTCACAACTTGTGTGGTTCTCTCACACACCTTTTTTCCACCACTTGAAATGAGGCTAGGAAACCCTTTTTATAGCCTCTTAATTCTTGGACAATCTTGTGAATCATTCTTGACCCTTTGATCATGTTCTTCCTTTAATCTCAGCCCTTCATCACTCTCCAAGTGATGCTGTGCATTTTGGTGTGGTGCACACATGATTGGAGAGGTCTTATGCATGCTGGATCATGTGTGCAGCCATGTGCTGTGTGCTGCGGCGTGACCTGATGCTGCAGCCTTTTGATGCTGTGCGCACACCTCCTGCCTGTGGGCAGAAACTTCCACAGCAGTGTGCCTGACATTCCCATGCTCAAAATTGAAGCACACACATGTGTGCAACCTTATAACTTGCTGAACTTTGATATCCCACAATTGGTTTGGACATTAACTAACTTTAGACCATGTTTGGATATGTTTGAAACTTAGACAAATAACAACACTTTCCTTTAATAACAAAGCCCTCAGGCTGATGCATGTTGATTTTTTTTTTCAAGCTCAACATGCAAAGTGCGGTTTTAAAATCAAGCTGTTCTAATTCTAAATTCTACATAGCAACCAATGATAAGAGAACATGAATGGAACTATGATGCACAACCGAAGAGAAAACATCATTAAAATCAACTTTAACAACCTTACTATATCCCTTAGCAACTAAGCATGCTTTATGCCTTGCATCTTAATCCCTGTGATACCTTTTTTTTTCTTCTTGAATATCCTTTTGCAGCCAACTATTCTTTTACTCATTGGTGGTTTTACCAATTTTCAAGTCCGATTCTTCTTAAGATACTCCATCTCTTCATTCATGACTACTAGCCACTTTGAAGAATCTGCACAAGCAACTGTTTTTATATGTGGAAGGTTTACTTACGTCATTGGTTTCTTGTGCAACTGACAAAGTATAGGAAACTGCATCAGCATTACTAGACAAAATAATATCATTATACCTTAACAGTAGTCTAGTCTCTCTTCTTGGTCTATGGTTGACAATGATGTAAGGTTCATCATGAATCTATTGAGTATGCTCTTTACCCAAATTCTCACACTTTTCAGAAACAACTTGTATAGAAGTGCTTTGGATAGGATCTGAATCAGAACTTCCCAGCTCCACCTACTATGTGTTGCTCTTACCCTAATCAAAATCACAAGCAACATACTCCTCTTTCTTCGGGTTAAGTACAATAAATTCATTAAAGGTAACATCTCGACTAATGAAAAATGTATATGATTTAAGATCAAGACACCACAATCTATATCATTTCGCACCATACTAAGAAAAATGCATTTTTTAGCCCTAAGCTCTAATTTTCCATCATTAACATGTGCATATTCAGGACATCCAATTTTTTTTTTTTACCATAGAATAAACAAGAAGGTTACCAGATCATACCACATGTAGGGTTTTGAACTCTATAGCTGTAACAAGAGATCGATTCACCAAATAACACGCAGTGGACCCTGCCTCTGCCCAAAACTCCTTAGTCAAACTAGTGTTTGAGAGCATACAACGAGATCTCTGCAAGAGAGTTATATTCATTCACTCAGCAACTCCATTCTATTGTGGTGTACCAGTGATTGTCTTGTGTCTAACAATATCCTCATCTCTACAGTAGTCATTAAACTTATTTGAACAAAATTCCAAACCATTATCTGTCCTCAACCTTTTAATCTGCTTCCATATTTGTTTCTCAATCATGGTTTTTTATTGCTTAAAATGTTTAAATGCCTCATCTTTGGTCTTAACATAAACACCCAAGTTTTTCTTGAGTAGTCATCAATGAAAGTAAACATATACCTGACACCACCCTTAGATGGAACATGTGAGGGTCCCCAAAGATCAGAGTAAATATAATCCACAGTAACCTTGGTTTTGCGAGTCGTTGTACTGAAACTCACTTCTATTTTTCAAAACATAATGCTTACAAAATTCCATTTTACATGTATTCTGTCCACATAGCAAGCCTCTTTTGCTTAACAAAGTTAGTCCCTTTTCACTCATGTGACCTAATCTCATATGCCACAATTTATTAATCTCGAAATCTGACATAGTGGAAGCAACTGTTGAACCAGTAACAGTAGTACCCTGCATAACATACAATTTTGACAACGTTATCTTCGGTTTCATGACAACTAGAGCACCTCTGCTGACTTTCATAACTCTCACCTTCAACTGAATACTTGTACCCTTTGATCATCAAGAGTACTTAGAGAAATCAAATTTTTCTTTAAGGCGGGAATACGTCTAACTTCTATCAAAGTTCTTATCATGCTGTCATGCATTTTGATATGAACTGTTCCTATACTAAGAATTTTTCAAGTTGCATCATCACCCAGCAAGACAACTCCATCATAAGGCTCATATTCTGAAAACTAATCATTATTTTAGCAAATATGGTAGGAACAAACTGAATCCATAATCCAATCAAACATAAAGAACTCATTACCACTGGCAGCAAGGACATGATCATGGTCATCAGAGTCTTCTTCACCAACATTAACTTCAGATTATTTCTCTTTCCGATCCCGATTTTGATTTTGATTTTGATTTTGACTTCGATTTTGACATTGATTCTGATTGTTTTCTTCTTGAATTTTCTTTTTAAAATTTCAATACTCAGACTAGTAATGTCCCATTTTCTTACAGTAATGACATGTCACATTCTTATTTCTGAACTTGGATCGAAATTTCTAGCTACTATTACTTGAACCACTTTTTTCTAGATCTGCCTCTAAAACCTCTAGTTACTAGAGCATCACATTGACTTTGTTTCTCATAATTATTTCCACACATATGTTGTTAAAAAAATTATTTATAAAATAATAAAACTTTAATATCTTCTAAAGAAATTGTCTCTTACCAAACAAAAGGTTCCCTTAAAGTGTGTAAATGATAGTGGTAGGGAACACAACAATAGCAGGGTCTAATCCTTATCATCTAATTTAACTTCCATTGAATTCAAATCAGTAATAATGAAATTAAATTCATCAACATAAGATTTCATTGACGTACTTTCTGTCATACGCAACAAATATAATTGTTGCTTCAAGAACAATTAGTTGGTGAGAGATTTCGTCATGTACAAAGACTTTAACTTACATCTTAAGCCGGCAACGATTTTCTCTGTAAGGGCTTCACACAAAACTCAATGTGACAAACACAACTGAATTGCAGTCAAAGCCTTCTCATCCATCTTTAGTTTCTGTTCATCTGTTCATTTGTCATCGTACTAGGCATCATTTCTTTTCCCAGCAATGCATTTTTCAAACACTTTTGGGTTAATGCAGCTTGCATCTTTACTTTCCAAATATTGAAACTATCAATTTCATCAAACTTTGGTATCCCATACGAAGTGATAGAAGATATTGCGCCCAAATCGATCTTAACAATAGCTCTGATACCAATTTGTTATGAATAAATCAATGAAAAATAAACACACATAAAATTTACTTGGTTCGAAGCCAATTATTACATTCACGAGTGATGTGAGAGATTTAACTATAATCATATTGGAGTACAAATCAAGAGAGATAAAACTCTATAAACTTAAATCTCAAATATAGTCAAATCCAAGTTGCCACAAATTTAATTGAAAAAATATAATAAATTAAAGGAAAAAAATTTCAATCACTTGCAAAGCTTTTCTATATAAGCACGGTAAAAAAAAGATGAATTCTGTTCTAACGCAATTTCAGAATTTGTCTCATTAGTATTAAACCACTTTCTTTACTCGGAGTAAGTGTTCTATAAAGAATTCTACAGCTGCCACAATTACTTACCTTTTTTAATCTCAACAAAGCAAATTCCCATTAGAACTAGGACAACTCTTTTGATTATTTACTCTTTCTTTGTTATTGCTTTGACCAAAGCCCAAAATGTTACAAGTCATATTAAATCATTTCCGGCACAATTACCAAAACCCCCGTTTTCTTCAAATTCTAAGTCCTCCCAGTTACGACGTTAATTATACTAATTTTACTACATTTGCATCTTTTGCTATGATACTGCAAGATTTTAATTATTATATAGCGAACATTTATGTTGACGAAAGTCAATATCAACGGTATAGCTTATTTCTATAGCTTTTGATCCACGGAATCCATTTTAAAAGAGTTATCACAAAATTAAAATTTTTTATTAATAATTATAATAATAACTTAATAAAAAATAAAATATTTAAATATTTAATTAGTATTACAATTTCAATAATTATCAATAAAAATTTTCGATTCTATAATAACTCTCACATAATCGAATCTGTGAGAATAAAACTCTATTTCTATAATAAAAGGTATGGAATAGTTTATTTTATATATATATATATATATATATATATAAAGATAATTTAACCTAAATCAAATAGTTTGGACAAAATCACCTAAAAGGATTCTCAGAAAGGGTAAAAAGGGTTATTTTGATAATTTAAAAATAAATAAATAAAAAGTAAAAAATACTTAGTGTTGTAGAAAGAGAAATTTTTTTTATCTAACACAGTATCATGAGAGATACATGACACAAGAGTTTATTTCACATTTGAATGAAAATAAAATATATTTTTTTTTACTTTCTTCTCACACCATTTAACGATGAAATGAGACTCTATGCAATGTATCTCTCATGGTACTGTATCAGACAAAAATTTCTCTAGAAAGAGACCTATCGTTATAGTTTCCAACTGTCGTCAACTTTTGTGGATTAGCCAAAAATCCCCATGTAATGTTAGTTTTTTCCATTAATGTTTAGAATTACCAAATCTAAAGTTGGTTCCCTTCGATCCCATGGATGGAACGTGAGAACAGACGATACGGTAGAAGAAGATAAATGCGATTTCATATTATAAATCTCGTCGAGTTCTTTTTAATGGTATTAGAATGCATTTTTCCAACTACAATTGGTTTCATATCACAAAAAATCTCTATAAATTTAAAAAAAATTAAACTATCAAATTATTGAATTACTTTATTACCTTTAAATTTATTTTACATGAGATTGGATTTTTAGAGATATTTTGGTATTTGAATATCTTATTTCTTATTGGATCAAATTGATTTAAAGAAAGAAAATGGTGAGTGCATCCATAAACTCATATAGACAATATGCTCCACTAATTACACTATATAGTTTACCTAAAATCTGTAAAGATTTAATTAAATAATACTTCAACTCATAGTTAACAATTAATACTCGTGCTTCATATCTTAAACCAAGTGGGCAGTCATTTAGTCATCACTTGAAATGACATACCAGATTCATTTTGTCATAATTAACAACACCCTGGAAACCATATTCACAATATATTATCTTTTCTAGAATGTTTTCTTCGTGGTGTTTGACTATTTGGTGAATTTTCCACGAGGGTGGTTGTGGGTAGATTAATTTGTTCACCCTTTTTCTTTGACATTTTTGAACATCTTAGTGGGATATGTGCTTTGTGGTTCTATGGCATCAAACTTTTTATACTCCTGATGGTCTTAACCTGCTTAATTAATAAACATGTACTGTTATAAGCATTTGTTTGGTTTAGATTTAATCTATTTTTAAAATATTTATTTTAATCTTTATTTAAAATATTACTCAAATCATGTTTATATGGGGATTGAATCCTCTCTTGTTGGTATTTTATTCAATTGTGTTATTAACGGTTAATTTGACTGTCATTTTATTTAGAAATACATATTGTCAAATTGAGTTGTTGATATGTGTTGTAACAAGATCGATAAACATAAACAAATTAAAATAATCAAATAGAAATTAAAATAATCACACAAAATAAGACATAAAATTAAATAATTCGACTGATTAAACGTTTACATTTCCAAACGAAAACAAAGATAAATTCACTATCAAATATCAAAATAAAAAGTACAAAGTCAAGTCTCTTATAGTATTCTTAAAACCTTAACAGCGTCTTTATATAAGAAGTTACAAAATAAGTAAAAAAATGGTCAAACTTTTCGTTTTGTAAATTAAATTTTAATTTTTTTCTCTCTCATATTGCTCAAAATTTTTGAATCGAAGATAAAATTTTAACTCAAACCGAAATACTAGACATATCTACAATCTCACGGTCGAATCCATCGTTAGCACTGTTAATGTATTATATGGGCTTAGTCCCACATTGGTTGTGTATAGCTTTGCTTCTCCTATTAGCTTGTATAAATAGGATAATCCCACATTGGTTGTGTATAGCTTTACTTCTCCTATTAGCTTATATAAATAGGATAGCTCCCTTTGTAAGTAAATCACACCATTCAATACAATTCTTCTTTTTGTATTGTCTCACTTCCTCTCTTAAATTCAACATGGTATCAGAGCCATAATGGTTCTCGGTATTTTAAGAGTTGAGTATGCTCTGTGATTGCCACTATTAGTGGATCCTTCACATCAGAAATTCTCGGTATATTAAGAGTTGAGTATGCTCTGTGATTGCCACTATTAGTGGATCATTCACATCAGAAAAACTTCTAGTATATCCTTTTCATACCTGTCGGGTCATCACTATAGTCGGAGTCTCATCGACATCATCTCCGCTGCCGCTCTTGTTTTGGAAACGCTGCTGCCACGTCAGCCTTAAAGGCCACATCAACGCCACCTCACTGCCACGTCAGTGCCACATCACTTGTTGACATCACATCTGCTGCCGCTCCTGTTTCAGAAACGCTGCTGTCACGTCAGCCCTAAAAGCCACATCAACGCCACCTCACTGATACGTCAGTGCCACGTCACCCGTTGACCACCACATCATCAGTTGACCGCCACATCACCGGTTTCTTGGAGGTTCACCTTCCTCTTTGTGCATATGGCTGAATCGTACTTACCCCGGGTTATTACTACTGTTCTGGATGAATCTAATTATGTTATATGGGCTCAAGAAATGTCTGGTTTCCTCCGTGGACATAAATTGTGGCGTTACGTGACTAGAGATATCACTGAACCCAAGAAGAAGGACGATGAAGATGCTGACAAATATGTTGACCGTCTAGAGGACTGGGATAGTAAAAATCACCAGATTCTCACATGGTTTCGTGCCACTATTATCGCAGAAATCAAACTTCAATTTGGTACACTCCATACAGCTAAAGAAGCTTGGGATCTTCTCCAACACCGCTACACCAGGGCAGACATCTCAAATCGGTATCGTCTTCTTTCCATCCTTCAAAGCATGCGCCAAGAACCTGGACAAACTATCAACAGCTTTCTATCTCAGATGACTGCCGTGTGGAACCAGTTAGCTCTCACTGAGCCAACTTGGGAATGCACAAAAGACGCTGATGTTCATAGAAAGTACCAAACTGAGACACGCATTATGCAATTCCTGATGGGCTTGAAAGAGGAATTTGAACCTGTAAGAGCTTCAATCCTACACCGAGGCGCAATACCTCCCTTAAACGACGTTCTTTCTGATCTACTCAGTGAGGAAACACGTCTCGCCACATTACAGGGATCTCATACAGATGTTACCCTTGCAGCACCCGTTGCTCTTGCCACACCAGCTGCCAAGACAAACTCATACCAGAAGCCCTTATATTGCAAGTATTGTCATTCACAAGGGCATGAATTGCTCAAATGTCCTTCTCGCCTATGTAAAGTCTGCAGAGAACCGGGTCACTATCTTGCAGACTGCCCTAAACTTCCTTCTGGAAATCAGTCAAATGGGAACCAATATCACTCACGAGGCTCATACAATCGGTTTCATTCCAAGTCAAAGAATACTACTGCTGTAGCCACTGATGCTACACCAACTTCATCCAGCTCTTCACCTGATTGGAGTGGTTTATGCACCATTCTTACCGAGGCTCTAACTAAAACTGGTAATAATATAGCCATGTCAGCTACACCAGGTACATCCCGATGGTATTTTGATTCTGCTTGTTGCAATCATATGACTTCTGATGCCTCCATATTTTCCTTTAAAACCCGTGATGAGCATGCACCTACTATTCACACTGCCAATGGATCAAATATGTTGGTCAGCCACACTGGACATGTTGACAGTTCTCATCTGTCTCTCCCTGACACATATTTGGTTCCTAATCTTACGCTTAACCTTATATCTGTTGGACAACTATGTGATCTTGGACTTGATTTGCATTTTTCTTCTACTGGTTGTCGTGTGCAGGACCCTCAGACAAGAAAACTCCTTGGAACCGGCCGTAAAGTTGGATGCCTCTTTGAGCTTACTCACCTCCAAGTCCCATCATCACCATCACCAAACCAATCAGCCGCATCCATCCCAGCACACTCTCCTGTGGAATTGTGGCACTCTCGGTTAGGTCACACTTCATCCAGCCCTCTACGTTCTTTTATTTCTAGTGGTCAGTTAGGATCACTTCAGCATGAGTCTTTTCATTGTATTCATTGTCAACTTGCAAAACAATCAGCTTTACCTTTTAATGAGAGTCAGTCTGTTTCCCTTGCACCTTTTGATTTAGTTCATTCTGACGTTTGGGGGCCTTCTCCTCATACATCCATGGGTGGTGCTCGTTATTTTGTTATATTTGTGGATGACTATTCTCGTTATACTTGGTTGTTTCTTATGAAAAGCAGATCTGAACTCTTTCATATATATTCTGATTTTTCTTTTATGGTTAAAACTCAATTCTCTCGGAATATCAAAATTTTTCGTTCAGATAATGCAATGGAATATAAAGACCGTGTTTTTCTAAACCTACTTCACAAAAATGGCACGCTTCCCCACCGTTCGTGCCCTGGAACCTCCCAACAAAATGGACGAGCCGAACGCAAACATAGACATATTCTTGACACTGTTCGTGCTCTACTCATTTCGTCATCATGTCCTGAACGTTTCTGGGGTGATGCTGCCTTAACCGCAGTGTACACAATCAATCGTGTCCCTTCCGCTACAATCCAAAATCAGTCTCCATTCGAGCGCCTTTTTGGTAAATCTCCTGATTACTCTAACCTCAGAGTCTTTGGTTGCGCTTGTTTTGTTCTTCTCAAACCACATGAACACAACAAATTACAACCAAGGGCTCATCTGTGTTGTTTCATTGGATATGGTATTGAACATAAGGGGTATCGGTGCTGGGATCCTATTTCTAAAACTCTTCGTATCTCTCGTCATGTCATTTTTTGGGAACATCAACTGTTCTCTTCGTTACGGTCATTTGACATGTCAACCATCACTAACTCCAGATTCTTTACTGATCCATCTATTGAGTTATTTCCTGAGAATCCAGTTTCAGGTACTATTGAGTCCACCTCCGAATCACCAGCCGATATCACCCCTTTCGTTCCGGACCCAGCTTCAGCTCCAGAACCCTCAACTGACCTCACCTCTCCAACTCAATCGGTCGTGCCTGAGGATATTCCTATGTCTGATGAGTCTGCACCAACTCCCTCTGAGAGCCATCCTCCAGATCACCCCCGCAGATCTACCAGGGTAACTCATCCTCCTTCTCATCTTGCTGATTACCATTGTGATTATCATTGTTTTTCCACTATACTTCATCTGCATGAGCCTCAGTCCTATAAGGAGGCTAGTACTAATCCACTTTGGCAGAAAGCAATGGATGAAGAACTTCAGGCCCTAGCTAAAACTCATACCTGGGATATTGTTGATCTGCCCCCTGGAAAAACTCCTATTGGGTGCAAATGGGTGTTTAAGATCAAGACACTTTCTGATGGCTCTATTGAACGATATAAAGCCCGACTTGTTGCCAAGGGATTTGCTCAGGAATATGGCATTGACTATGAAGAGACATTTGCTCCAGTGGCGAGGCTCACATCTGTCCGTACACTCCTTGCTGTCGCCGCCATTCGAAGATGGACTCTATTTCAAATGGATGTCAAAAATGCATTTCTCAATGGGGATCTTCTTGAGGAAGTCTATATACATACACCTCCCGGCTTGGATGCCCCTCGAAACAAAGTTTGTCACCTTCACCGTGCCCTATATGGTTTGAAACAAGCTCCACGTGCCTGGTTTGCCAAATTCAGCACTACCATTCATCAGTTTGGGTTCACACCGAGTGCTCATGATTCAGCTCTGTTTATCCGCCATACTATCAACGGTATTATCATTCTTTTACTATACGTGGATGATATGGTTATTACTGGAGATGATCTACATGGTATTTCTGAACTCAAAAAGTTTCTCAGTGGTCAATTCGAGATGAAAGATCTTGGTGTGCTCACCTATTTTCTTGGCCTCGAAGTCTCATCTAATTCTGATGGATTTTTTCTCTCTCAGGCCAAATATGGCTCGGACCTCCTTTCCAAGGCTGGGATCACTGACTCAACCACTGCCACTACTCCTCTCGAACCGAATGTCAGACTTACCCCACTCGATGGTTCACCTCTTCAGGATGCCACTCTATATCGTCAACTGGTTGGAAGTCTTGTATATCTTACTGTCACTCGCCCTGACATTGCCTATGCCGTTCATCAGGTCAGTCGGTTCTTGTCCGCTCCTCGGACCACCAATTACTCGGCTGTTCTTCGCATTCTTAGGTACGTCAAGGGTACTTTATTTCATGGGCTTCATTTCTCAGTACAGTCTGTCCCTGTTTTACAAGCCTATTCTGATGCCGATTGGGCCGGAGACCCCACCGACAGACGTTCAACCACTGGTTACTGTTTCTTTTTGGGCAATTCTCTCATTTCCTGGCGTAGTAAGAAACAAACTGTGGTTGCTCGCTCCAGTACTGAAGCTGAATATCGTGCCATGGCTGATGCAACTCAAGAACTTCTCTGGCTTCGATGGCTACTCGCTGACATGGGTATCTCTTCTCCTGCTGCCACTATCCTACACTGTGACAACAGGAGTGCTATTCAGATCGCTCACAATGATGTCTTCCACGAGCGTACAAAACACATCGAGAATGATATCCACTTCATCCGTGATCACATTCTCCAGAATACGGTTCGTCTACAATCCGTCAGTTCAGCCGATCAGACAGCTGACATTTTCACTAAGGCTCATCCACCCGGACGCTTTCACTCTCTGGTTTCCAAACTCAAGTTCACCTCCCACTTACCACCTTGAGTTTGAGGGGGGATGTTAATGTATTATATGGGCTTAGTCCCACATTGGTTGTGTATAGCTTTGCTTCTCCTATTAGCTTGTATAAATAGGATAATCCCACATTGGTTGTGTATAGCTTTACTTCTCCTATTAGCTTATATAAATAGGATAGCTCCCTTTGTAAGTAAATCACACCATTCAATACAATTCTTCTTTTTGTATTGTCTCACTTCCTCTCTTAAATTCAACAAGCACAATCCTATTCTGTATTATGCCACATGATTATTTATTTAGCCATCAGTTGGAGTATAAACTAAGCTTATTAGGTGCCTATCATCTTGTTTGAAGTCAGTCCATAAATCGCTTTCTATGCTGTACCGTTTCACAAAACGTGGCAGGTTAATTATGTTTTCGTATCAATCATTTTTCTGTGTTTTCCTATCATGGTTAAGGACCATGCACCATGCCATTTTGTTTTTGTTTTATATCCGTTTGTTAATTAAACCATTTTGTTGTTTAATAAATTTTGCTTTCGAAATTTTGCAATTGATTTTTATTGGGTTAATTGCACCTAAGGTTTCTAAACTTTTAGCTCTATGCATATAAATTATTGTATTTTTTTACTTTTAAAAGATTAATCTTTGACAAGCTATTAAGTACTTTTACTTTAAATGGGAAAAGCTTAATATTTTTCACAAAAGGGATTAAACTGTTTAAATCAAAATTATGGGAATTTACGTGTATTGAACTTAGCCTCTATTTGAGAAATAAGAGGCAAAAGAAAGGAAAAAAATATGAAAGGTGAGAAAATTGAGGAGCACATGCATGTACCTCTTATATTTATAGGGATGGACTTGAACTGAACTTTAATCCAGTTATTTGAGCTCGAGCTCAATTAGAGCTCGGCTCGTCGAGCTTCGAATCGAACTCGAACTTGGAAAATAGGCTCGAATACCTTATCGATTCGAGCTCAAATATACTTTACTATTCGAACCGTGAAGCTCGCAAACAGTTTGATAAAGTATTATCGAACTCGAGCCAATATTTATAAATTAGTATTATTATTTTTAATTTTTATTTATTAAAATTAAAGCCTAAGTTAGAGCTCGAATAGGCAATCCAAAGCTCGAGCTCGAATTAGATCGTTTATTATCGAGCTCTACCCAACAAAAATTTGATCGAGTTTGAGCTGGAGCCCAACTTTTGAATTGGAGCTCAAGCTCTTTTATTTTTAGTTAAGTCAAGTTCAAATACCTTATTTAAATGTTTAAAGATTTAAAAAAGGTAAGAAAAAGAAAGTAAAATATATTTTACTATTTTGTCTTTTATTAATATAAGAAATATCATTAACAAGTTAAGTAAATGAAAAAATTATAAAAGATGTATACTCTCATGTTGTTCAAAACCTTAATACGAGGGAATTAAAAAAATGACGAAAAGAAATTAGTGAAATGGTACATGTACAACTTTATTTCTTTTTTTTTTATGAAAAAAATAAATAAGCAAGTAGGCTACCTCACATACCCGTTAAGGAGTATTGGATCCCAACATACATAGTGAATCTAGGATAGTTCTCACGGCACCTACGTCGGGATCAAAACTAATGAACATTTTGCACTATGTGCAATAAAAACCTAGGTTTAACATTAGCAAATATCTATAAAGAGACTCAAATTCAAGTCTTTCGAAAGGAAATTAATTGGCCACTCAATTTCCTTTCTAGTTCATTAAAAAAAATCCCAAACAATGGTATGTATCTCTTCTTTTCATTTTACTCCATTCCTCTCAAATCCAATTAAGCACACTGTCAAAGTTGAGGGACCTCCAATGCAATAATTCATCCTTTCTAATAATGTAAGAAAAGTATTAGTACTAATTATATAGATTTGCTAATTAATTTGTAATAGCGACGGCCATCAACAGCTGTAACAGATAAAGAGACAAAAGGAGGGATGAATCAAAGGTACAATGTATAATAGTTTTTTGAATGAGAGAAATCAAAGCTTAATAAGACCTTTAACGGTTTCTCTTGATTTCCTCTTTAATTATTGAAATACAAAGTCAAGAATTATAAGCAAGAATATCTTTTGTGTGTAAACTATGAACTATCAGATATGCATTTACAACAAAGGACAGAAATTAAATACTCCAATTATATATATTAAATTAAATAATTGAATACATCTATAAATAAAGGACTTTGAAGATAGTGTTAGTAGGTGAAGTGAATGGGACTATAAAATTCTCTCCCATCCTTTTTCAAAGTCCTTCACTTCCTAACGCATATATTTCCATCATCTAATTTTGATTCAAGATGAAAATGAAGGAGGAGAAGATTACATGGAAATCTGTCATCTTTAGTTGTTACAAGACAAAGACTTTGTTGCCAGAATCCGATGAACAAGTGATCTTGAAAAGAAGCTCTTTTCGGAGGCTGTCCCTCTCGGATGTTAGCAATCACAGCTCACCTATCTCTGTTGACGATTTGTCAAATTCTCTCGTTGGCTCGAATCTTAATGTTTTTACATTTGCGGAGCTTAAAGTGATAACACAAAATTTCTCGCGGAGTAATCTGCTTGGTGAAGGAGGATTTGGACCAGTTTACAAAGGGTTCATCGATGACAAATTTAGGCCAGGGTTGGAGGCTCAACCTGTTGCTGTTAAGGCACTTGACTTGGATGGCCTGCAAGGTCATAGGGAATGGCTGGTTAGTCAATTTTCACTTCTAATTAATACCCTTTTGTCTTTATATCTAAATAAATGTTTCCTTTTATTTCTTTTACAATGATTTGTAAGAATTTTTTTTAGCAATTTGCAGATTTCTTGTGTTTGCATCTGTTTTTGACTAAACAGATGATAATTAATATGAAAAGATCATTAAAAAAGACTAATCCTGGTATATATTTAACTTGTGGTGAATGCAGGCAGAAATAATATTTCTTGGACAATTGAGGCACCAACATCTTGTTAAATTAATCGGATACTGCTGCGAGGAGGAGCAGAGGCTTCTGGTTTACGAATATATGGCAAGAGGAAGCTTAGAAAATCAACTCTTCAGAAGTATGTTTGCTTGTTCTTTTACTCATCTCTGTTTTTGGCATTTATTATAGTAAATAGGTCTTGTGGGAAAGTAATGGATTGAGCAAATTTGGGACTGTGTTGTGTGGTAGGCCCACGGTCCTGAGTTCAATTCTTCCTCGGATAAAATTCGCGATTTAGGTGAGAGGCCACGTCAGAATTTGGGGTGTTATCCTCTCCCCAATTTGAGCCTGTAGGGCTAGATTTCAGGGTGAGGTTGATCTTGAAGGATTCTGGGTTATCAAAAAAGATATATAATTTAATTCTATCAATGGATCAATATTGGTAAACATACTCGTCATTTAAGATTGTAACATAGCCATGATTTTTTTTATAAAAAAAGGTAGTATGATTTTATAGTTCGGTGCTAAACGACGTTGACTTTTGGTTTATATGCAGGATATTCTGTGGCCTTGCCATGGTCAACCAGGATGAAAATTGCTTTGGGAGCAGCCAAGGGTCTAGCTTTCCTTCATGAAGCAGATAAACCAGTGATATACAGAGATTTCAAATCTTCAAACATCTTATTGGATGCTGTAAGCCCCTCTCTTAATGAGCAAGTTTCAAGTCAAATGCTGAAGCATGTGAAGAAATAGAAAATTGATTCTAAAGACTGATTATTCTGTTTTCAACTCTTTTTCTAGGATTACAATGCTAAACTGTCGGATTTTGGGCTAGCAAAGGATGGTCCTGAAGGAGAAGAGACGCACGTAACAACCCGTGTAATGGGCACGCAAGGGTATGCTGCCCCAGAATATGTCATGACTGGTAAGCACCTACCGTTATGTCTTTACCCTGTAATTGGAAGCGACTTCATATTAATTAATTCGTGTTGTTAATTATCTAATCCAGTTCAATTATCCTGATTAATTCTAGGTCACTTGACAACAATGAGTGATGTGTACAGTTTTGGAGTGGTATTGTTAGAGCTGATAACCGGCAAACGGCCGATGGAAAACACCCGCCCAGGTAGAGAGCAGAGCCTTGTAGATTTGACAAGGCCTCAGTTGAAGGACCCAAGAAAACTTGACAGGATTATAGACCCAAGGCTTGAAGGGCAATTTTCCAGCATGGGGGCTCAAAGGGCAGCTGCATTGGCCTACAAATGCTTGAGCCACAAACCAAAGCCTAGGCCAAAAATGAGTGATGTGGTCAAGATTTTGGAGTCCCTTCAAGGGTTTGAGGATACATTTGTTGGACCCTTTGTTTATGTAGTGCCAAATGAGATACGTAGCAAGAAATGTTTTGAGAAGCAGGAAGGAATCAAAAGTGAAGAGGAAAAGGATGGAGAAAATGGACACAAAAATCACCGGCACCGTAAACGGCATGCTTGGAGAAACAGGATCAAACTGCCAATGTCTCTGGTAGCTTATTCAGATTCTGCTTTGTATAAAAATTTTGGAGATCACACATAAGAGGAGGGATAAGAGTAAAGAAAAAAGAAATTTAGTGTGCATTTATATTGGTTTTTTTTTTTTTAAGTCTCATGAGGATATAGGCATATAAAAGTTTATGATTGGTTTATTAAATTCTATAATTTGTAAATATCTGCAAAACAAAGCAGTGTTCAGGAGTAGTTGAAGAGTGGAAGTTTTCATTGGAAGCTCTGCTAGCAATTGCATTGGGCCTCCAGTAGGAGTCCTTCTACAGCACAAACAAAGAAACAAAGCTTACAGAACAAAGGCTAATCCCAGCAGCAGATACACAATTTATCTTCAAACAAGGAATTATTGTTCATTGGAAGTTCTAGTGATAATTTTAATGATTGTGGGTTTTGCTGCTGCTGTTGCCTTTTTTCATATAAATAATTATTTAAATAACCTTGTTCAAAATTTAGTGACAATTTAATTTTTTTTTATTGAAGCAATGTTATATGTAAGTAATATAATGACTAAATTGATTACAATATAAGTTTACATTATTTAATTATCTATACAGAAGTCTACAATATTACGACAACCTACCTAAAGTGAAAAAAATAATCAATATATAAATCAGACAAATAACCTACATATCATAAGAATCAAATCTGAGATATTGTAATCTCAAAGTCTCAACATTGACCATTAAGCCAAGTCTTCATCGACTAGTTAAAAGCTTAGTATTTGGTAAAAATTGTATTAAAAGAGTTGTCAGTATCTATTTTTTGTAAAACAACCATGAAACTAAAAGATATTTAACATTTGGTAAAAATTATATTAAAAAAGCATTCATTGTTTTTTTCTTCTTATTTTTCTTGGATAAAAAGAGTTATCATATTAAAATTTGGTAAAAATTAAAAACCTTTTAGCATTTAGTAAAAATAATGTTAAAAAAAAACTAGAAGTTGATTATACCTGTTGTGGTAAAAATAAGGAGGGGTGACTCGCATCCCACATCGTTGAGTAATGGAAAGACTAACATCTTTATAAGGGTGAGAGTTCTTACTCCCTCACGGGGCCTTCTAAACCCCTGCGGACTGAAGCCCAAAGCAGACAATATTGTGAGACACGTTGACCTTGACCTCAATAATAATCTGTTGATGCCTCCGATGCCTTTGCTAGTTTAGGGTTTTTAGAGAGTGAGAGCAATTGCACAAGAAGGTTGCTGGCAGTAACGACCTAATGATGCGTTTTGCCATATGTCATTTTGTAATACCCGTGTTCTTAAAATAAGAGTAAAGAAGTAATTTGATAAATATGACATGGAATTAAAATAATATAATTGAAATATTTATTATTAAATAAAATAATCATTTTGAAAAAAAACTAGAGGCGTCTAGTCGTGGGTAAGAAGAAGAAAAAAAAAATGGTGTAACACACAAAATGCATGCATAATGCATGCAAGACAACATAAAGGGAAATGTGGGGAATAGTTGGGGGGAGGGTTGTATAAAAAATGTAATTTTTGTTTTGTTTTGAATTGTTACCAAATCCTATTTGGTTTTCATCTTTCTTCAATTCAAATTACTCTCTTTCTTAAAATATTTGGGGACTAAAAGAAATATTGAAAGATTGAAATTTTGAAGAGGTTTACGAGATAATTTTAAAGAGATTCGAGGAAGCTTTAAGAAAAACAAAAGGTAATAATGTGAATTTTATTTTTGAAATTATGTATACATGAAATTACCTGGAATTTGATGTAGAAATTTAAAGGGTATGAATTATGGAAGAATTGAAGAATAAATAAGAAATTTTAATATAAATATTATGTTAGGTGTTGACGATCAACAATTGGGTGAAATTGCTGAAAGAAGCAGAAAATGCAAGGAGGTGATCCACGGGTAGCTTTAAATGTCACGTGGTGAGTTAGATTTACTTTTAGTAATCGAGATAAATATGAAATATAAAATGATGATATTTGAATTAATTATTGAATTACAATGATTGGATGATATATGAAAGTTGGTTGATATATATTATATGAATAATTAATATGGTCAAAATTTATTATATGAGAAGTAATATTAATGAAATAATGAGTTGATGAAATATATAGTGAAAGGATAAATGAAATTTTTGACAAGCTACGATTGATAATTTGATATGATATATGGGGAAATAATTTAATGAACATGATAAAAATAATAATTTTGATAAAGAGCTGGATAGGTAAATTGAATGCTTGAATGCATGCTTATTTTCATATTATTTCTCATATGCATGAAATAAAAGACCATGAAGGCAGCTGGTCTGTTTGTTATCATATTATTGTTCATATGCATGAAATAAAAAGAACTGGGAAGGCAGCCGGTCTAAATGAAAATAAAAGAACCGGGAAGGCAGCCGATCTAAATGAAAATAAAAGAACCGGGAAGGCAACCGGTCTAAGCTGAAACATGTCGACATGTGGAAAGATGTTCCCAAATGATAATATAAAATGATTTGATAATTTAAATTCATGCATTGCATTTGTTTTAAATATTGACTATTATTGCTTGAGATGCTAAAGTATCATTCTTGATTGTGAATTTATTGATAGACAAATGAGTCTCACAGAGAGACATATATGATGAGAAAGAAATATGACAATATGGTATGATAAAAATTTATTTGATTGATTGATTATATGATGTGAACCTCATAACAAGTTAATAATGATGTTAAATTGAAAATCTCAAGATGATTAAATTTACGAGAATAAAAGTTGATATGTTTGATGATTAATTTAGGATGAGATTGATAAATGATTGAAATTATAATAGGATGTTATTATTGATTTATATGAGATAATAGATGATTGATTATGAGAAGATTATCTGTGAAAAAATAGATGATTTATATTGGTAAATTAGAAAAGATTGAATTATACGATGTGACTGGAAGTATATAATCGAGTACTTCTAGTAAATTTAATTCACTGAGCTTGTGAAGCTCACTCCTCATTGTTGAAAATCTTCAGGCAGTAAGCAAGGCAGATAGAGTTTAGAGCTAATAGCAGAGAAACTACCTTAAGTAAGTCCCGTGGTCCAGTCCTCTGACATTGTAAGAAAGAAGAAAGAAAAGTTTGTAATAAAAATCTTTTCATGCATTTTGTTATATGTATATATTGTTTCTGAAAGGAGGATGATGATGTATCTTTTTTCAAAAAAGTTAAGGATTGGATGAAAATTTTAATGTCAGTTGATGTATTTTTGTGTTGTTGCATATATATGTTGTGCTAGAATTTCCAAACGTGACGATACTTAAATTCATGCATTGTATTTGTTTTAAATATTGACTATTATTGCTTGAGATGCTAAAGTATCATTCTTGATTGTGAATTTATTGATAGACAAATGAGTCTCACAGAGAAACATATATGATGAGAAAGAAATATGACAATATGGTATGATAAAAATTTATTTGATTGATTGATTATATGATGTGAACCTCATAACAAGTTAATAATGACGTTAAAATGAAAATCTCAAGATTATTAAATTTATGAGAAGAAAAGTTGATATGTTTGATGATTAATTTAAGATGAGATTGATAAATGATTGAAATTATAATAGGATGTTATTATTGATTTATATAAGATAATAGATGATTGATTATGGGAAGATTATCTGAAAGATTGAATGATTATCTATGAAAAAATAGATGATTTATATTGGTAAATTAGAAAAGATTGAATTATACGATGTGACTAGAAGTATATAATCGAGTACTTCTAGTAAATTTAATTCACTGAGCTTGTGAAGTTCACTCCTCATTGTTGAAAATTTTCAGGCAGCAACCAGGGCAGATAGAGTTTAGAGCTGATAGCAGAGAAACTACCTTAAGTAAGTCCCATGGTCAAGTCCCGTGGTCAAGTCCTCTGACATTGTAAGAAAGAAGAAAGAAAAGTTTGTAATAAAAATCTTTTCATGCATTTTGTTATATGTATATATTGTTTCTGAAAGGAGGATGATGATGTATCTTTTCTGAGAAAAGTTAAGGATTGGATGAAAATTTTAATTTCAATTGATGTATTTTTGTGTTGTTGCATATATGTGTTGTGGTAAAATTTCCAAACGTGACAACACTATCTCGGGGGTGGCCAACTGAGGATGAATCGTTATAATTTTTGTATCAGAGCATTAGGTTTTATAATTCTGTAGACTGCATAAAAAGAAAGAAAGTGGAAGATTTAAACAAACTACATTTTAATGCAGAGTTTGAGGATGACGCATGGACGTATTAGAGCTAGAGGTAGAGTTCTAAATCAGAGAGGACGTGGTAGACCCCAAATATTTAGAAGAGCTGAAGTGGAGGGGGAGGTTAAGTCTATGGTTCATGCAAGGGAACAAGTTGCTAGTGCAGCTGGTACTAGTAGAGGTGGGAAGAATCTAATATTAGGAGGGATGAGTTGAGAGAAGTTATTGGTGCTATAGAGAGAATGAATGCAGCAGAAGAAATGGCTAATAATTTACATAGGAGATTAGAAGAAAGAGGTAGAATAAAACCTGATGTGGTGAGACAAAAGGCTTATGAGGGAAATGGTGTGTTTGCACATGAGATGCAAATAGATTATTTTGTGAGATTTCTTAAGTTTAAAACTCAGTCTTTTAGAGGATTTGCAAATTCTGTTGAAGTTGAGCAGTGGATTAAACATGTTGAGAAATGTTTTGAAGTCTTACCAGTGACAGATAGACAAAAGGTTGCTTTTGCTTCATTTATGCTGGAAGATGAGGCTTCTCAATGGTGGGAGGATATTCTGCCTAGATTGAGTACACAGGTAGAACAGCCCTTAACTTGGCATAAGTTTAAGGATGTGTTCTTTGCGAAGTATTTTCCATATACATTTCGAGCACAACAGGAGAAAGATTTTATTCGTTTAAGGTAGAATACTTTGTCTGTGGCTAAGAGTGATAGTAGATTTATAGCCCTGTCGAGGTTTTTACCTTAGTTAGTGAATATGGAGGAGAGGAAATGTAAGATATTTTTAGACGAGTCACACTATGAAATTCAGACTAAACTCTTTTATATGGGTATTGAGAATTGTGCTATACTGGTGGATAAAGCAATACAGATTTAGAGGGATTTAATGGAGTTTAGAGGTAGGAGGGATTAACTGAAGAGGTCTAGATTTGAGAGACCCAGAGATCGTAGCAGTATGAGTGTGCAGGGTGGGAGACCACCCTAGAGGGGGTGTTTCTTATCACAGGGAATTGTAGTACAGAGTCAGAGGCAAACAAGATCTGTTGCTTCTATAGCTAAGAGCAATATCGGCGGGACCTCTAGATTTAGGAGACAGACTATAAGAATTGGAAGTTATGGTAGATGAGTAAGTATGCCACCAAAGGGAAGTGGTAATCTGATGTATGATCGAGAGCCAATAGTTTGCTCAGAGCAATATCGGTGGGACCCCTAGAATTATGTATTTTTTATTGTTGCATATATGTGTCATGCTGAGCTTGTGATGACACCGTCTCGAAGGTGGCCAACCCGGGATGGGTCGTTACACCTTTGCAAGCGCTGTCATCATAATGGCCTCATGATGCGATATAAAGGTTTTAATCATCCACGTGTTCAATTTTTATTAGTGGGTAAATTATCCACATGTCATTAGGTCATTGGAGAGGGAATTTGCCCCTATATCAATACCAAAAACAAAAAAGTTGATAAAATTTTAGAGTATTTTTAGTTGTGGAAAATTTTCATATCTATTTTACACTTTTTCGACAATTTGAGCATTCTTAGCATAATTTGGAAAACATATATTTTTAACATAATTTAGAAAACAGTATCTCTTGTAAAACATGTTTTTTTTCATTTTCAATTTTTAAAAATTAAAATTAATGTTTATCTTGAACATGTTTTTTGTTTTCAAAATATCAAAAACGAATCATAAACAAAAACAAAAAACTAACGATATCACACGTTACCTTAGTCTTTTTTAGAAGCCAATTTCTTGATGTGGTTGGTGGAGTTTCTCTTACCCTTAAAAGCTAAGTCAAAAGATACCCTGTTGAGTGTTTTTTTTATAAATATTATTAATTTTTAACTATACTTTCTGTGCATTGATTTATCTTATGAACAACTAGATGAAGAATGGCAGACACCTAACAGACGTAATTTCATTTCTAATTAATTTTCTTGAGATTAGACAAACACCTACCCTTATATCTTAATCAAAAGGCAGAATGACAACAGTACGAGAAAGTTGCAGCAGTTGATTAATTTACAAGAATTTTACAAATTTCAACAACCACTCACCTGCTCTTGAGTTGTACAGTTTCTGCCCACTAGCAGCAGCCCCTAACTTCATTTTATAGGATTATTATTCATTTAAGAAATAGATTCATCAACTACACTTCATGGAGATAGAAATCAAGAACATTTACTTAATAAATTAATACAGTTTTTCTTTTTTAAAAAACCTCAACTGAGTAGATATTTTCGTACATTGGTGTCTGCTTTTCTCTGGTTTTCCCCTCAGAAATTAACATATGCGCCCATAGCATCACTTAAAAGTGGATTGATGGTTACTAACTTACTATTTTATTTGCATTTTGCACATGGTTTTGGCAATTAAGGTCTTTCTATTTGTGTGTGCGCGTGTATATATATATATATATATATATATATATATATATATATATATATATAATGTGGGACTGAGGTGATAACATTGATATATACTGCTATGACATCCACTGCTGGAGCCACATTAACGTATAGAGAGGGAGGGGGAATGGCTCTCAAAGTTTTTAAAATTCTAATTTTTAACTTTAAAAAACTTATAAATTCTTAAATCTTATGTTGCCCCAGTCCCAATAATAAATTGTTAAGATCATAATAAATATTTTTAGATCAACCCAACATAAGTGGATTGGGTTGAATTTTTAAGTCAACCCAAACTCATTCATGCTCACTGTTGAATTTAAGAGATGAAGTGAGACAATACAAAGAGAAGAATTGTATTGAATGGTGTAATTTACTTACAAGAGAGCTATCATATTTATACAAGCCAATAGGAGAGGCAAAGCTATACACAACCAATGTGGGATATAACACATTAACTATAATACATTAACATCCCCCCTCAAACTCAATGCGGTAAGTGGGAGGTGAACTTGAGTTTGGAAACCAAAGAGTGAAAGTGTCCGGGTGGATGAGTCTTAGTGAAAATGTCAGCTGTCTGATCGGCTGAATTGACGGATTGTAGACGAACCGTATTTTGGAGAATGTGATCACGGATGAAGTGGACATCATTCTCGATGTGTTTTGTACGTTCGCGGAAGACATCATTGTGAGTGATCTGAATAGCACTCCTGTTGTCACAGTGTAGGATAGTGGCAGCAGGAGAAGAGATACCCATGTCAGCGAGTAACCATCGAAGCCAGAGAAGTTCTTGAGTTGCATCAGCCATGACACGATATTCAGCTTCAGTACTGGAGCGAGCAACCGCAGTTTGTTTCTTACTACGCTAGGAAATGAGAGAATTGCCCAAAAAGAAACAGTAACTAGTGGTTGAACGTCTGTCGGTAGGGTCTCCGGCCCAATCGGCATCAGAATAGGCTTGTAAAATAGGGGTAGACTGTGCTGAGAAATGAAGCCCATGAAATAAAGTACCCTTGACATACCGAAGAATACGAAGAACAGCCGAGTAATGGGTGGTCCGAGGAGCGGACAAGAACCGACCGACCTGATGAACGGTATAGGCAATGTCAGGGCGAGTGACAGTAAGATATACAAGACTTCCAACCAGTTGACGATATAAAGTGGCATCCTGAAGAGATGAACCATCGAGTGGGGTAAGTCTGACATTTGGCTCGAGGGGAGTAGTGGCAGTGGTTGAGTTAGTGATCCCAGCCTTGGAAAGGAGATCCGAAGCATATTTGGCCTGAGAGAGAAAAAATCCATCAGAACTAGATGAGACTTCGAGGCCAAGAAAATAGGTGAGCACGCCAAGATCTTTCATCTCGAATTGGCTATTGAGAAACTTTTTGAGTTCAGAAATATCATGTGGATCATCTCCAGTAATAACCATATCATCCACGTACAGTAAAAGAAGGATAATGCCGTTGGCAGTATGGCGGATAAACAGAGCCGAATCATGAGCACTCGGTGTGAACCCAAACTGATGAATGGTAGTGCTAAATTTGGCAAACCAGGCACGTGGAGCTTGTTTTAAACCATATAAGGCACGACGAAGGCGACAAACTTTGTTTCGAGTGGTATCCAAGCCGGGAGGTGTATGCATATAGACTTCCTCAAGAAGTTTCCCATTCAGAAATGTATTTTTGACATCCATTTGAAATAGAGTCCATCTTCGAATGGCAGCGACAACAATGAGTGTACGGACAGATGTGAGCCTCGCCACTGGAGCAAATGTCTCTTCATAGTCAATGCCATATTCCTGAGAAAATCCCTTAGCAACAAGTCGGGCTTTATATCGTTCAATAGAGCCATCAGAAAGTGTCTTGATCTTAAACACCCATTTGCACCCAATAAGAGTTTTTCCAAGGGGTAGATCAACAATATCCCATGTATGAGTTTTAGCTAGGGCCTGAAGTTCTTCATCCATTGCTTTCTGCCAAAGAGGATTAGTACTAGCCTCCTTATAGGATTGAGGCTCATGCAGATGAAGTATAGTGGAAAAACAATGATAATCACAATGGTAATCAGCAAGATGAGAAGGGGGGTGAGTTACCCTGGTAGATTTGCGGGGGTGATATGAAGGATAGCTCTCAGAAGGAGTCGGTGCAGACTCATCAGACATAGGAATATCCTCGGGCACGACCGATTGAGTCAGAGAGGTGAGGTCAGCTGATGGTTCTGGAGCTGGAGCTGGGTCTGGAGAGGTAGGATCAGTTGGTGGTTTTGGAACTGAAGGGGTGATATCAGCTGGTGATTCGGAGGTGGACTCAACAGTACTTGAAACTGGATTCTCAGGAAATAACTTAATAGATTGATCAGTAAAGAATCTGGAGTTAGTGATGGTTGATATGTCAAATGACCGTAAGGAAGAGAACATTTGATGTTCCCAAAAAATGACATGACGAGAGATACAAAGAGTTTTAGAAATAAGATCCCAGCATCGATACCCCTTATGTTCAATACCATATCCAATGAAACAACACAGATGAGCCATTGGTTGTAATTTGTTGTGTTCATGTGGTTTGAGAAGAACAAAACAAGCGCAACCAAAGACTCTGAGGTTAGAGTAATCAAGAGGTTTACCGAAAAAGCGCTCGAATGGAGACTGATTTTGGATTGTAGTGGAAGGGACACGATTGATTGTGTATACTGCGGTGAAGGCAGCATCACCCCAGAAACGTTCAAGACATAATGACGAAATGAGTAGAGCACGAATGGTGTCAAGAATATGTCGATGTTTGCGTTCGGTTCGTCCATTTTGTTGAGAGGTTCCAGGGCACGAGCGGTGGGGGAGCGTGCCATTTTTGTGTAGTAGGTTTAGAAAAGCACGGTCTTTATATTCCATTGCATTATCTGAACGAAAATTTTTGATATTCTGAGAGAATTGAGTTTGAACCATAGAAGAAAAATCAGAATATATTTGAAAGAGTTCAGATCTGCTTTTCATAAGAAACAACCAAGTATAACGAGAATAGTCATCCACAAATATAACAAAATAACGAGCACCACCCATTGATGCATGAGGAGAAGGCCCCCAAACGTCATAATATACTAAATCAAAAGGTGCAAGGGAAATAGACTAACTCTCATTAAAAGGTAAAGCTGATTGTTTTGCAAGTTGACAATGAATACAATGAAAAGACTCATGCTGAAGTGAACCTAACTGACCACTAGAAATGAGAGAACGTAGAGGGCTAGATGAAGTGTGACCTAACCGAGAGTGCCACAATTCCACAGGTGAGAGTGCTGGGATGGATGCGGCTGATTGATTTGGTGATGGTGAGGATGAGACTTGGAGATGAGTGAGCTCAAAGAGACGTCCAACTTTACGGTCGGTTCCAAGGAGTTTTCCTGTCTGAAGGTCCTGCACACGACAACCGGTAGAAGAAAAATGCACATCAAGTCCAAGATCACATAGTTGTCCAACAGATATAAGGTTAAGCGTAAGATTAGGGACCAAATATGTGTCAGGGAGAGACAAATGAGAACTATCAACATGTCCAGTATGGCTGACCAGCATATTTGATCCATTGGCAGTGTGAATAGTAGGCGCATGCTCATCACAGGTTTTAGAGGAAAAAATAGAGGCATCAGAAGTCATGTGATTGCAACAAGCAGAATCGAAATACCATCGGGATATACCTAGTGTAGTTGACATAGCTATATTGTTACCGATTTTATTTAGAGCCTCGGTAAGAACAGTGCAGAAACCACTCCAATCAGGTGGAGAGTTTGATGAAGTTGGTGTAGCATCAGTGGTTACAGCAGCAGTATTCTTTGGCTTGGAATATGACCGATTGTATGAGCCTCGAGAGCGATATTGGTTCCCATTTGACTGATTTCCATATGGAAGTTTAGGGCAGTCTGCAAGATAGTGATCCGGTTCTCCGCAGACTTTACATAGGCGAGAAGGACATTTGAGCAATTCATGCCCTTGTGAATGACAATACTTGCAATATAAGGGCTTCTGGTGTGTGCTCTGTCGGTGGGGTAAGTCCGATTCAGCCATAGAAGCAAAGAGGAAGGTGAACCTCCAAGAAACTGGTGATGTGGCGATCAACTGATGATGTGGCAGTCAACTGATGATGTGGCGGTCAACGAGTAACGTGGCGCTGACGTGTCGTTGATGTGGTGCTGCCGTGGCAGCAGTGTGTCTGAAACAGGAGCGGCAGTGGAGATGATGTCAACGGGTGATGTGGCACTGTCAACTGATGATGTGGCGATCAATGAGTAACGTGGCGCTGACGTGTCGTTGATGTGGTGTTGACGTGGCAGCAGCGTGTCTGAAACAGGAGCGACCGTGGATATGATGTCAACGGGTGACATGGCACTGATGTGGTAGCGGAGATGATGTCAACGGGTGATGGGGCACTGAGGTGGCAGTGAGGTGGCGCTGATGTGGCTTTTAGGGCTGACGTGGCAGCAGCATTTCTGAAACAGAAGCGGCAGCGGAGATGATGTCGATGGAGAATGAGACTCCGACTATAGTGATGACCCGACAGGTATGAAAAGGATATACTAGAAGTTTTTTTGATGTGAAGGATCCACTAATAGTGGCAATCACAGAGCATACTCAACTCTTAAAATACCGAGAACCATTATGGCTCTGATACCATGTTGAATTTAAGAGAGGAAGTGAGACAATACAAAGAGAAGAATTGTATTAAATGTTGTAATTTACTTACAAGGGAGCTATCATATTTATACAAGCCAATAGGAGAGGCAAAGCTATACACAACCAATGTAGGATATAATACATTAACACTCACATCAATGGTTACCATTTCGAGGTCACTAGCATTAAAAAGATATGATAAAAATGCATTACAAATTGTAAGAAAGATGAAGATAATTCGATTAACAAGAGCAAACTATTGGAAGATATAATTTGGTCTTTAGAACTCCGTTATGAGAAATGATCCGTTTGGTTTTGATATAAATTTTTGAAACCTAGTTTGTGTCCAATTTTTAAAGAAAATAACCATCGTCATTATTTTAACGAAAATGCACAAAAAAAAAGTGAGTTATATAACCTTCGAAAATTACCATTTTCAATTAAAAAAAATTTAATTTTTCGATTCATGTCATTTTTCTCTTGGACCAAAGCATATTTCACATTGAACATGATATATTCCACTTTTGAGGTAACCAGACATTTAAAAATATGATAAAAGTGTATTACAACATTGTAGGAAAGAATGAGAGAATTTGATTAACACGCGCAAACCTTCTAGAGGGTACAATTTGGCATTTAGTGCTCCGTTTAAGGAAATGATCATCTTGGTTTTTATGTAACTTTTTGAAATCTAGTTCATGCAAATTTTCAAAGGAAATGACTATCATAACTATTTTAGTGAAAATGCATAAAAAATGTGAGCTCCTTCGATAATGGCCAGTTTCTTCCAAATTTTGATTTTTCTTGACTATCTTATATTTCACATGGACCAAAGGGTATTTCACATAGATTATGTTAAATTACACTTTCAAAGTCACTGGCCAATCAAAAAAAAAGAAAGATAAAAGTGCATTACAGATTGTAATAAGAGAATTCGATTAACACAAGCAAAAATTCATGAGGGTATAAATTGGCCTTTAGGGCTCTATTTTGGAAATGGTCAATTTGATTTGATGTAACTTTTTGAAACCTAGCTTTTGGTAAATTTTCGAAGGAAATGACTATCATAACTATTTTAGCGAAATTACAAAAAAAAAAATGTAAATTATATAACCTTCGAAAATAACCAGTTTTTTTTCTTCAAAAAATTTGATTTTTCTTGATCTTATCATTTTTTTTCTTGGACCAAAGCGTATTTCACATAGATCATGTTAAATTTCATTTTCGAGGTCACCAGCAATAAAAAAAAAAGGTAAAAATGTATTACAAATTGTAGGAAAGAGAGGGAAAATTCGATTAACACGAGCAAATATTTTGAACGGTATAATTTGGCCTTCAATGCTCCATATTAGGAAATTATTATTTTGGTTTTGATGTAACTTTTTGAAACCTAGTTCTTGGCAAATTTTCAAAGAAAATAATAATTATAATTATTTTAGCGAAAATACATAAAAATGGGAGCTATATCCTTCGAAAATAGTTAGTTTCTTTCCAACTTTAATTTTTCTTGCATATCTCATTTTTCAATTAGACTGAATTGTATTTCACTTAAATCATGATAAATTCAAATATCGAAATTATCAACTATAAAAAAATATGGTAAAATTTCATTACAAATTATAAGAAAGAGAGATAATTCAATTAACATGAGTAAACTTCTGCAAGGTATAATTTGACCTTCAGCGTTTTAGAAGATGATCTTTTTGGTGACAAATTTTTAAAGGAAATGACCATGGTAACTATTTTTTAAAAAATGTACAAAAATTTGAGTTATAAGAATTTGAGCATAAATTAGTTTGAGTTGGATTATATTGAATTTTTAATCAAATCTTTTACGTAAGTAGCATCCAAACTTTGACTGAATTTTAAAATTATCAAAGATAAAATCAAGTTAATAATAAGTTTTGATGAATTAATATAATATTTGATTGAATTTTGAGAAATTGAGTAACAAAAAATTAACTAGGAATAAATATATATTTTAAAATTAATTAAATTAAGTGTATAAATAAATTAACATCAGAAAAAGATAAATGTAATTTGTCTATATGTTTATACCATAAAGATATAATTGAAAGATTTACATAAATCCGACAATTAATTATTTTTATTCTATGAGACTTGAGATGACTCTCGCAGACCATAATTAATTTGTCCTAATTTCCCAAATATTTCTATCGAACTTTTCTTATCAATTTTCAACTCAAGAAAAAATAAATCTTATCAATTTTCTTAACACTAAAAAGAAAAATCTTTGATAGAATCTTTCTTTAAAGATTTTTTTATATAAAAAAACTGATTTATCTAAAATCTACATCAAAAAACTGATTTATCCTCTTTGAAATCTCCGTCAGATTATATCAGCTGAATTCTCAAACCAAAGCAGAAACTAAACGGAAAATTAAAACACTGAAAATTTCAGATTACACAGTGTACAACGACAGATTTACAAAGACACAGATCGACAGCATAACCAACACATAGCAGATCAAACCCAGATGAACAACACAGACAAAGAAGAAAAAGACGTAGATCTAAAACAAACAGAAACAAAAGGGCACTCGCCCTTTGTTAATTTTTCTTTATTTTTTTTTCCATTTAAGCACAAGCGCAAGGATTTTCAACAGCAATCATCGGCTCCTCATCGTCCCCACTTCTAAACGCCAAGTACCCGATCGTGAGCCCCAAAACGACGGCCAAGAACACGCCTCCGTTAAACGACATGACCGCCAGCATCAGCATGTATCCCAACGCAGAGTTGACCCCGAAGAGCACGGCTACCCCGAGCTTCGCCGGCGACCACCACTTCCCCCCACCGGCGCCGGCCATCTTCCGGAGGAGCGGGGCCTCGATCTGCGCCGCCGGAGACGGATTCTTCGCGGCGACGGAAGCGTGGCGCCTCAGCTTGATCCGGCGATCCTCCAAGTACTGGTAGAAAGTGGATGCGAGAACGCAAGCGAGTAGGGTGAGCGCGTAACTCAGCCATGAGTCGGTTTGCCACGAGCTGAACAGAACGGTCACCGTCCGGCCCCAGTAGAAGGTCATGTGCATCATCTTCTTTTTCTTTGAGATTCAAGAGAAAGAAAGAAAAAAAAGGAAGAAATAGTAGTGAATTTATTGAAGGTATAGGCTGTAGTACTGCCCAGAAACGGTTGCAACGTGAAAAGGAGTACTGCAAAGCAATTGTGTACTCCTTTACGCGATAGATTGGTTAAGTTTCGAGATTGCTCTGAAAGGGGACTGATATTTACGATTTTGTCTCTTCGTTTGTTGCTTAGTTTGGGCTGTCTACACCGTACAGATAGGCTTTTGGGAATTTTCGGTTGTTAGGGAGTTTTTGGGAAATTGGAGTTGATCGAGTCTGGTGCCAAGGTGGATAACGGGTCAGGTCGGGTGCGGGTAAACCCATCACCCAGATGAAAATATGAAATAGGTTTATACTTTTATATCTGTGTTCGACTTGCATTTTTACGGATAAATTTACGGGTGATATATTAATTTTATTATAATATAAAATATCATTGTTTTTTACCAGTACTTGGAGATTAGATAAATTTGTGTTTTGGGCTTTAGTTCTTGAATTTTATTTATCTGATAAATATGATGTTAACGTTGGAAACTAAAACTGATGTTTTGCAGATTATTTTACTTGGGCTAAAAGGCCCATTTGTGATGTCCTTGATTATTTACCATGACACTTTAGTCCTATAGAATTTTGGACTTTGTAATTTTAAATGGGCCATAAGGTCTAGGAAACTATGATATATATGATTTAAATATTTTTATTCATATTATTAACTTTCTTAATTTGAATCTCCCATATGTTTTCTTTATCTAACTTCCTCTTTTCCTGTGCTATACTTAGGTTTACACTCTTGTCGACTTGAAATTTTCGTCATTTCTTTCAACGTAAATATTGAGAGAACGGTCAGCAACGAAACACTACAAAATCGATTATTGCAATCACGGGTCATCTCTATTCAGATCTTTAATTTTCTCTCTGTTTTTATCTTTTATCTTTTGATTGGCGTCTTGCTTTATTATTTCATGTTCTCCATGAAGATCTACCGGGCAGGTGCACTGTCCCTTTTTTTTCTTTTTTATGTATAGGTGTTTTTATGCTACTACTTGTTTTTTTGATAATTAACAAAAAAAAAAAAGCACAACAGTACTGTTCTTCAACCTTGGCATAGTTTTGTTGTGTTCTTCAATTAACTTGTGTCTTGTGATCATGATAGTAATGTAAATAATAATACACACTTAGTACAAATTACTTGAGAGAAAAACAAATTAGTAGACACAAATATGATTCATAGTATATAATAAACAGTTAGAACGTCCTTAATACTTTAAGAAGAATAAATTGAAATAAGGGTAGGGAGACGAGAGTGGAGTAGGTTATGTATGCGTCGTGGAGTTACTTTGTTGTGATGATTAAAAGACAAACGCGAATTGGTGACGTAAAGTGAATAGTGTATACCAACCAAGCTTTAGCGGATGGTAGAGACTCTATTTCAGTTTTAAAAGTGTTTGAGTTCGAGTTTTTTTTATTGTGATCGGTGGCATAAATCCTTTTTAATAATTTAGTATAAATCAACACTAATTGTGTTTAGTCAAACACTCGTACAAAATTAATAAAGGCATTGTTTCTTATGTTTAAAAAAAGTGAATTGTTTACCTACAGTGAAGATGGTGGTGAAGAGTTACTAACCATATAAACGTCACTTACGCGAAGACAACCTACAACATTTTGTGTATAACTTTATTAGGATAAAGTTGAAAAGGCTTTGGCACGTGTATCCCTCAAGTTGATTGCTTGGTTACTACTACAACTGCTGCTGCTGATATACACCGGTGTTTCAATGTAAAAATATTTGGTTACATAAGGACTAAAATAGATAGTTTGAGAGCTTACTAGTAATTTTAAAGAATTTCATTAGTAATACCAACATATATATGAGACTCAAAAAATAATGTTGTTTGTGAAATTCTTTAAAATTACCCGTAAAGTTTTGAAAGAATCTAAAACATTAATTTTAGACCCAATCTAATCAAGTATTTTTCTTTTCTATGAATTTGCTTACACAAGAAAATGATGAATTTTCCCTTCATTCTTAAAGAGTTGATTGTTGCGACTTTGGCATGACAAGTAGTTATCAAACGAAGAGAAAGGAATAATCTTGATATGCAAGGTATTGGCACTAGTACTCAATCTACACAACAAGGCATTGAAAGCAAAGCAGAAGGAGATCGTCCAAATATTTGGTGGTTGGGAAGAATCCTTTGATAGTTTGCCCAAATACATGGCTGAACGAAAGGAACAAAATCAGAGTACTATTGTGATATGGCAAGCGATCTCCTACATCATATATTCGATCTTTTTGTTTGATAAATTTTTCAAGTATAAATTTATTCTCAATTTGGATTATCATATCTAACAAGTAATATCAAAGCCGATAGTTCAAAAAGATCATGTGGTTGATTCCAAAACGCTCTCGAGGGAGCTCAAAGAAGGCGCCAATAAGGTGGTTGGAAATGCTCACATGACGAAATCTCTATGACTCGCAAAATGGAGCCTAATGAGAATTAACGAAAATCAATATGTGGTTCTTTGACCTAGATAAAAAAACGAGTAGTTTTATAAATTGGGTGTTGAACTATAGTGAGAGTTTTGAGAAGTATAAGTAAAGTAGTAAGGGAGAGTTTATTAGTCTACGTGTGAATGAGAAAGATTTGTTGAGGTTCACATATGAGTTTTATCTCACATGAACAAAAAGTAAATATTTAAATGACATATATATGATGGTGAAATCAAAACTTTAACCTAAACTTTTAGATTCATATATATATATATATGGGTCATGCTTAACAAAAACGGTAAAGCTATTCTACCACAGATTCTGATCACCCATTCAAACACTCTAAATCGAGTCTTATTCGCCTACTCGCTACGGTGATTTTAATTACAAGCGCACATTCCAGAGCGGTCGAAATATTTGGTAGGTATAACACTGTTCTAACATAAAATATGAAAAGCTGAAATCTCATCTACAAATCCAACTATTTCATACTCAATAACTGGCATAGGGCATTGCAAGTTCTATACAAGGAGAAAAGCAAAGAGGTGAGAACACAACAACCATTTGCTTGCCCAAATAAAGGGCTTATTATTATTTAGATGCATCTCTTTGGACATATATCAAACACTAGCTGTATCTATAATCTAATGATTCTAAAATCCATTGTCTTTCTTTTTTTCTTTTCTTTGATGATACGAGATTGTAAAGTATTAGGAGTATTAGGTGGTCTATTTTCTATAAACCATATTTTTATAAGCATGTGGTGAACAACCAAGAACAACTTACATTCTTCAAGGTGCAGGTCAAAGGGCTAATCCAATTCCAGAATACAACAGCTAATGAATCAATAAACTATTTACAACCTGCAATGCATGTAATGTAATGATCAATAAAATAATTAATACAGTGGTTAGATGGATGTCTAGGTCTCCAAGGTATTTGAGGGAGAGAATGACAAATTTAACATATATCATCACAGGTGACAGGTCTCTTTCAATATAATGTCCTCATTATATTTTCAATAAGTTAATTCCATAATTTAGGTAGATAATATGGGAGCCAAGGACCTTGGGGTAACTGGGATTGGTTAACTGCTCTATTTTTTTTTTCTTTTTTTCTATTGAGTTAACTGCTCTATTTTTAGGGCTAATTTAATGCCAAGTGATTGAGACTCCAATTATTTGATTAATGTTATAATCCCTCCGATAAGGCAACTTGGTAAAGACTGAAGAGGATCGTCTCTCCGATAATGCCAAGATGCTTGATTAGTTGTTTTTTTTTAAACCCTTTTGAGATAATCCATGAAGGGGAATTTCACCTTTCAAATTCCTTACTGGTGGATCTCTTGATCGAAATGGACCCCAATGTTCTATCTTTAAATTAATAAATAGCCATAAACGCGGCTTTAATCTTGCCAAAAATAATGGATTGACAACCGCAGGAACTCTAGATAATGGGTCCAGTGGATGCAGGTAAGGGTCCACTGCCAATCTCTAGATATTTTACAGATTCATTCTGAATTAATTCTCTCTCAGAAATATATGTTTAGGGTTCATAACAGATAAGTTATTTGTGAAATTTTATGTATTTATGATCGTATCTGTTTATTTACTCTATTATTTAAATTCGAAATTATTAAAAAATATAAAATATTATCCGTAACCATGAAAAATTCATTTATTTTTATTTATACCCGTTTAAATAGATATCGTTCTGATCGATTAATCGTGAAAAACTCGTAAATTATTGTTTTTATTTATTTAAAAATAACAATAAATAGATTATCCATAAAATTTTACATATCTATAATTTTATTCGTTTAGTTACTTGTTATCTGAATTAAAACCCAAATGCTAAAAAATATTTACGTAACCACGAACCCCAATTCACTTTTATTCATATTCACTTACGGATGTGGTTCGGATTGATGATCCTCGAAAAGTCCACAAATCCCCGTCCTTACATCTGTCAAGCAGAGCAATGAAACAAGGACATTATTTTCCTAGTCTATTTCCTTATCCCTTAAAGCTGACACTAACGTTTATGTCAGTCACGAAACTAACAGTCAATTATTAATTTGATAACATGTGACAAAGTTAGATTAATAAAAATATGATTTTACCAATAAATAAACAATGCAACGAGTGAAAACATATGAGACAACGAAAAATGACTGTTTGTATCTGTTTCAGTGGTCTCGAAAGCGATCCTCCTAACACTAATGCTACGTGAACCAAGAAGCGGTCCTCTAAAGCTAATCCCCATAAAACCAAACCGTTGCATTAACATCAAACAATGGAGAGGTAAAACATTGAGATAAAAGGAGTGCCGTTTTGTACAAATTATGCTCTTGTTTTGACAGAATATACTTTTTTATTAAGAGCGTTGGACACGTTTTAAGCATGAGAAATTCTTGTGAAGAATACTTAATAGATTAGATCAATTAAGTCTTGTTGGGTCATAAATTTTATAAATTTTCACGCATCTCTAATGGTATCAATATCATTACTAATTACCAATATGCAAATATTGTTGCTTTTGGAAACAAGAAAAATGCTTCCTAATGGCTACCAAATAATGCCAAGCTACTTTGAAAACTTGTCATCATGTAAAATTAACCCATTAATCACTTCTACAAAACAAACCTACTTGGGATGAAAAAATGCCTCTTCAAAAGAAATTATTTCATTATGAGCTCCATAACCAAATAATCAAATATTTCATTTGATTGAAAATTAAAAATCCTTGCTGATTAGAAGAAAAAAAAAACCAATTTCATTTGATTGAAGTCCAAGAAGGAAAGATTCCTTCAACTTTCATTCATTCAATCATAATGTCAATCACTGCAACCCTTAAACATATAGTAAAAATCTAAACGTCAACAGGTGGCAATTGCAATTTTGCCTTCCAATTATTCGTTTATTCAATTTTCTCCCCCTATCTCTGTACCATCACATATAAGCCCTTATAGTACTCACTTTGCCAATGAAGAAAAACAGCTCTTGGATCGCACAAACGACGGCGTACTCGTAGACCGTTCAAACACCGATTCTTTCTTCCTCGGAGAATCCAGAGTTCGCCTAAGGAGGTGTATCATGGCAGAGATCAAATCCTCCGCTGGTTTCACCGGAGGACTCGAAGATCTAAAATTCTCGCAGAATTTCATGTGCCGATCCAGTGCTTCGTCGGTGCTGATGTCACTATCCGATCTCAATGTCTCTTCTTTGACTGCCTCCGCGCAGAGTCCACAAATCCAACGGCCTTGATGTCTCTCACGTACACGAGCAATGTACGCCTGCGTGCACTCCTCCGTCAATCCACAGCACTCGCATTTCGCGAATTCCACTTCGGATTGAGAGATTTTCTTTGCTTCCTTGAAGAACGTTGAAGCCATTGCGGTTAATTCCCTGTAGAAACAAAAAAAAAAAAAACAAAAGCGAAATTTAAAAAGTTATAAAGCTGAAAATATAAAATATTCATCGAATGAGTTTAAATTTGAAACTTCGAAATTTGCAGTAACAGTTAGAATCTGAGGAAGAAGTGTTACCGTTTTCCTTGATTCTCTCAAAGTGAATCAAACTCGAATCTTTTGAATAGTTTTTGAACGCCGTTTCGAACAAGAAACTGCTAGAATCAGCAAAAAGATTACGGAGTAATACAATTTATCTTTCTTTTTCCCACTTGCTTTCTTCAACTTTCTCTCCACCAATAAGCAGAACACCAAATATCATATACATTTCAGAGCCTTAATTGGCTCTTTCTCACAATCTTATAATCTACTAAAAGAAAAAGAAAGTGTAACAGAAGAATTTCTGTGATGATGACCGATAGAAAGATTTGCTCTCTCTCTGTCCATTAAAGGCTAAAGGCAGCTCAGCGATTGGAATGTGAGGGAAAGAGAGAGATATAAAGGAAAATATTTTTTTTTTTAACTTTTTCTTCGACAATGGCCCCCAATCATTGGCGGTTTGCAGGTTGCTGTAATTGCTTTGCTTCCACGTCAGCTTTTTAACGCTGTTATGCTCATATTTTTTACCATAATTCGCTCTCCAGTGAAACATCTCTGCTCCCTTCTAGTATCACTATCTATTAAGTCATATCATTAACTTATTGACACGTGTAAAGATATGATGCGATGTATCCAGAGAATTCTATGAGAATGTAGAGCAGCTGATTTTATTGCGGCTCAATTTGGACAAGGCCTTGCCAGCTCTCACGACAATTACCTCAACGTGCTCTTTTAGTGAAGGTCTCCTCATTCTCCACGCGCTCTCTCTAGCGTGAGCGTGTATAGGCATCTGTCCTTTTTATCTGGCGCAGGGAAGAAACGGAGGGTCTCCTGCTCCTGTTTTTCACGTGCTAGTCACGCGTTATTAACTGGCAATCTGGCATGTTGCCTCATAAATGCCATGTGTACTAGTCCATTCGAGATCTGCCAGAGAAAGTGCAGAAATTCTTCCGTGATGCGTGAAAGATACACAGAACATGGTTTTGTTAAGTACTGAATGAAATTAAAAAAAATTATTTTTATTCAAATAATGAGTTGATGTCTAATATTTTATAGATTCAAATTAAATAAATTTTTTTTTTAAGAAGAGAGATTTTTACCTAAAAATTATCATTTTACCACTCAATTAATAATTAAATGACACTTATAAAAGCTACACAGACGGTTATCATTTTAAGTTTTAAAAAATTATTGGGTTTGTTTGTGTGAGTTTAAAGTTGATCTTAAGATGACTTATTTTTTAAAATTTGTAAAAAAAACTCTGACAAATTAAATCAAAACTCGTTAAAACTCATTAAATAATAATTAAAATATGAATATTCTTTTAGAGCTCATGTGCGAGTTAGTTTTATATATGTAATTATCTCATTTCCGTTTTTTCAAGTGTTGTGTTTCTTGATTTAATCTTAAAACAAAATTTCAATTAATAGATGGTCAGATTTAATCTACCTAAATTTCTTAAATTTTTTTAAAAAAAGTATCGATTTAAAATTAGCTTTAAACTTTCATTCGAGTGAAATATAAGATGGTCAAGAAAAACTCAAATTTTGGGAGAAACTAACAATTTTCAAAGGTATAACTCATGTTTTTGTGCAAATTTTTTAAAATATTACGATAGTCATTTCCTTTGAAATTTTGTCACAAACTAGGTTTCAAAATGTACAGCAAAACCAAATGGTTCATTTCGTAAAACGAAGCTATGAGGGCTAAATTATACCCTCAAGAAGTTTCACTCGTGTTAAATCGAATTCTCTACCTCTTTCCTACAATTTATAATGCACTTTACTTCTACTTTTTTTTTTTTTTTTTTTTTTATGGTAGATGACATCGAAAGTCGGATTTTTTCATGATTTAAGTGAATGCACTTTGGTTTATTGTGTATTTTCGCTAAAAAAATTACGATGGTAATTTCCTTTGAAAAATTTACCATGAACTAGGTTTCAAAAAGTTATATCAAAACAGTAGAATCATTTCCCGAAACGGACCCAGAAGGCTAAATTGTACCACAAAAAATTTTGCTCGACTTAATTTAATTCTCTCCCTCTTTCGTACAATTTATAATGCATGTTTATTTTTTAATGGCTGATGACATCGAATGTGAAATTAAACATGATCTAAGTGAAAAATCCAAGTAAAAAATTAAGATTGCCAAGAACAATCAAATTTTGGAAGAAACTGGTCATTTTCGAATGCTAGCTCATGTTTTTTGTACTTTCACTAAAATAGTTATGATGGTCATTTCCATTAATAATTTACCACAAATTAGGTTTTAAAAAGTTACATTAAAACAAAGGGATCATTTCCCAAAACATAGCCTTGATGGCGAAATTATACCCTTAGAAGTTTTGCTTGCATTAAATCGAATTCTCTCCCTTTTTCCTACCATTTGAAATGCATTTTTGTCCTATTTTATGATTGCTGGTGACCTCGAAAGTAGAATTTAGCATGATCTAATTGAAATACACTTTGGTTCAAGTGAAATATGGGATGGGCAAGAAAAATCAAATTTTGAAAAAATTTGATCATTTTCAAAAGTTATAAGCTCACGTTTTTTGTGCAGTTTCGCTAAAATAATTACGATGTCATCTCCTTTCGATGTCATCTCCTTTGAAAATTTGCTACGAACTAAGATTTTAAAAAAGTTACATCAAAACCAAAAGGATCATTTCCCAAAATGGAGCCCTGAATGCCAAATTATACCCTAAAAGAGTTTTACTCGTGTTAATCGAATTCTATCATTCTTTCTTACAATTTGTAATGCACTTTTACCAGATTTTTTATGGTTGGTGATCATGAAAGATGAATTTAACATGATCTAAATGAAATATACTTTGGTCAAAGTTAAATATGGGTTGGTAAAAAAAAAATCAAAATTGGAAGAAATTGACCTTTTTCGAGGTTATAGCTCATGTTTTTTGTGCAGTTTCACTAAAATAGTTACGATGGTTATTTCTTTTGAATATTTGTCATGAACTAGGTTTCAAAAAATTATGTTAGAATTTCCAAAAATGAAACCCTGAAGGCCAAATTATACACTAAAGAAGTTTTACTTGTTGTTAATCGAATTCTTTTCATTTTCCTACAATTTTTAATGTACTTTTACCATATTTTTTTGTTATGGTTGGTGACCTCGAAAGGAGAATTTAACATGATCTAAGTCAAATACACTTTTTCCCAAATGATAAATGGGGATGGTCAAGGAAAAATCTAAATTTGGAAGAAACTAGTCATTTTTGAAAGTTATAGCTCACGGTTTTTTGAGTATTTTCGCTAAAAAAGTTATAATGGTAATTTCCTTTTTAAGATTTTACTTGAACAAGGTTTCAAAATGTTACATCAAAACCAAAGGAATCATTTACCAAAACGAAGCTCTGATGGTTGAAATTATACCCTTCATAAGTTTGCACGCGTTAAATCGAATTCTCTCCCCTCTTTCTTACAATTTGTAATGCATTTTAATCCTATTTTATGATGGTTAGTGACCTCGAATGTGGAATATAACATTATCTAAGTGAAATACATATTTTTCAAAGTGAAAAAATGGGAAGGACATGAAAAAATCAAATTTTGGAAGAAACTGACCGTTTTCAAAGGTTAAACTCACACTTTTTGTGCATTTTTGCTAAAATAGTTATGAGGGTAATTTCCATTGACATTTTGCCACGAACTAGGTTTCAAAAAGATACGTTAGAACCAAACGGATCATTTCCCAAAACAGAACCATGAAGGCCAAATTATACCCTAATGAAGTTTTACTCGTGTTTAATCGAATTCTCTCATTCTTTCCTATAATTTGTAATACATTTTTACCTTTTTTTTATGGCTGGTGACCTCGAAAGTTGAATATAAACATGACCTAAGTGAAATACACTTTGGTTTCAAGTGAAATATGGGATAGTCAAGAAAAATCAATTTTCGAAACTAGCCATTTTCGAATGTATAGCTCACGTTTTTTTGTGCGATTTTACTAAAATAGTTACGATGATAATTTTCTTTTAAATTTGCCACAAACTAGGTTTCAAAAAGTTACATCAAAACCAAACGATCATTTATTAAAAACGGAGCCTTGAGAGACAAATTATACCTTAAAGAAGTTTTGCTCGTGTTAATCGAATTCTCTTCCTTTTTCCTACAATACGTAACGCACTTTTATCCTATTTTTTGATGCTAGTGACCTCGAAAGTGGAATTTAACATAATCTAAGTGAAATACACTTAAGTCCAAGTGAAAATGGGATGGTTAAGAAAAATAAAATTTTGGACGAAACTGACCATTTTCGAAGGTTATAGCTCAAGTATTTTGTGCATTTTCGCTAAAATAGTTATAATGGTAATTTTCGTTGAAAATTTTCCATGATCTAGGTTTCAAAATTTACATCACAACCAAACGTATCATTTCTCAAAACAGATCCATAAATACCAAATTGTACCCTCTAGAAGTTTTGCTCGTATCAATCGAATTATCTCCTCTTTTCTACGATTTGTATTACACTTTTATCCTATTTTTTGTTGGCTACTGACTTCAAAAGTGGAATTTAATATGATCTAAGTGAAATGTGTTTTGGTCCAAGTGAAAAATGGGGATGGTCAAGAAAAATCAAATTTTGGAAGAAACTAGCTATTTTTGAAAGTTATATTGCTCATGTTTTTTGTGCACTTTCGCTAAAAATAGTTATGATTGTTATGTCCTTTGAAATTTTGCCACGAACTAAGTTTCAAAAAGTTACATCAAAACTAAATAGATCATTTTCCAAAACGGATCCCTAAAGGCCAAATTATACCCTCCAGAATTTTTGCACATGTTAATCGAATTCTATCTCGCTATCGAACAATTTGTAATACATTTTTATCCTAATTTTTTATGGTTGGTGATCTCGAAGTTGAATTTAACATGGTCTAAGTGAAATACGCTTTGTTCCAAGAGAAAAAACACATATGGTAAAAAAATTTAAATTTTTGACGAAGGTTGGCGCATTTTTTTGTGTATTTTCGCTAAAATATTTACGATGGTTAATTTATTTTAAAAATTTACCACAAACTAGGTTTCAAAAAGTTTCATCAAAACCAAAGAGATCATTTCCCAGAACGGAGCCCTGAAGACCAAATTATACTCTCCAAAATTTTTGCTCGTGTTCATCATATTCTCTCTCTATTTCCTACTGTTTTCAATGGACTTTTATCATATTTTTTTTATTGCTGGTGACCTCGAATGTGAAAATTTAACTTAATCTAAGTGAAATAATCTTTTTCCCGAGTGAAAAATGGGGATGGTCAAGAAAAATCATATTTTTGAAGAAACTAGCAATTTTCGAAGGTTATAGCTCACATTTTTTGTGCATTTTCGTTAAAATCGTTATGATGGTCATTTCCATTGAAATTTTGCCATGAACTAGGTTTCAAAAATTTTATGTTAAAACTAAAGGAATCATTTTCCAAAACAGAGCCCTGTTGGCGAAATTATACTGTCTAAAAGTTTTGCTCCTGTTAAATCGAATTCTCTCCCCCCTTCCTACAATTTGTAACACATTTTTATCTTTTTTTTTTTTTTTTTTTTTTATGGTTGGTGACCTCGAAAGTGGAATCTAACATGATCTAAGTGAACTACACTTTGGTTCAAATAAAATATGGGATCGTCAAGGAAAAATTAAAATTTGGAATAAACTTGGTCATTTTTCGATGGGTATAATTTTGCAAAACTTTTGGAGGGTATAATTTCGCCTTCAATGCTCTATTTTGGGAAAATGATCCATTTGGTTTGATGTAACTTTTTGAAACCTACTTTGTAACAAATTTTAAAAGGAATTGACCATCATAACTATTTTAGCGAAAATGCTCAAAAAAATGTGAGCTATTACCATAAAAAAAAAATGACTAGTTTCTTCCGAAGTTAGATTTTCTTGACCATCCCATTTTTTAATTGGAAAAAAAGTATATTTTGCTTAAATCATGTTAAATTCAACTGTCGAGGTTACCATCCAAAAATAAGTAGGGTAAAAGTGAGTTACAAATTGTAGGAAAGAGGGAAAGAACTCGATTAACATGAGCAAATTTCTATAGGGTATAATTTGGCTTTTAGGGTTTCATTTTGGGAAATGGTCCATTTAGTTCTGAGAAACTTTTTAAAAACCTAGTTCATGGAAATTTTCCAAGGAAATGACCATCAGAACTATTTTAACAAAACTGCACAAAAAATACTAGATATATAACCTTAAAAAATGGCCAGTTTCTTCCAAATTTTGATTTTTCTTTGACCATCCCATATTTCCCTTGGACCAAAATATATTTACTTGGGATCATGTTAAATTCAAATTTCAAGGTCATCAGCCATCAAATAATTGGATAAAAAGCGCATTACAAATTGTAAGAAAGAGGGAAAGAATTCTATTAACATGAGCAAAACTTCTTTAGGGGCCTTTAGGGCTTCGTTTTGGGGAAATAATTTGTTTGGTTTTTGTTGGTCAAAAATATACTATAGCAATACCCCAAGGATAAGGTGAATTGGTTACTAGTAATTTTTGAAATTCTCTTTGCAATCTCAAATATCAAAATATATACGAAATGAAATGAAATCAATCTTTCTAAATTACTAAAACAATGATGAGAGAGTTTATTGCTTAGAAAAGATAATTGAATTATAACATAATTAAGCAATCAATCTCATTTACTCGAATAATAAATAATTCTAGGCAAGTAATTAAGGAGATAGAGGTTAGAGAGATACAAACTCGATTTATAGTGGTTCGACTATATCATAATCCTTCCGACCTTACGTCCACTCTATTCAGGGATCCTCCTTGAAGCTTTTCACTAAAGCCAAGCAACTTCTGGGTGTTGCTCCAACCGAATATAGACAAGAAACTTCAAGGGTGTTGCTTCAACCTTTTTCACAAGGGTCCTAAGTTTCCTACTCAAGTGTATATACCCAACACTCAATAGCTCACTTACAAACTCTCACAAGAGTTACACCAACTCTTTTAACAAGATGATGAAAAGAAAAGTTTAAAATAAACAAACAAGAGAGAGATATTTCAATGAAGATTACCACTCAATATTTTTTCTCTCAAAAGCTTATAGCTTAACAATGGAGTTTTTGGCTCAAGAAGAAGAGAATGAAGATTTTACTTTAATCCTTTGTTGTAAAATGTTTCTTTTGCTTCCAAATGACCCTTGAGGCTATACTTATAATGTCTTGAAGTCTTCTAGTCGTTGGAGATCAAAATAGAGCCCTTAGAGACAAGTTTATAGCCTTTTAAATTAAAAAATATAGCTTTTGTAACTTGTCCAGTGTCGATTAGGTTCACGATCCAGTCGACTAGAATTCAAAAATATTGTTGTTATAACTTGTTCAGTCGACTGGGTTCATGATCTAGTCAATTGGCCTTTAGAACAGATGCATAAAAATGATTTTTCGAGCACCCAGTCGACGTGAACTATTCACCCAGTCGACTAGGTCAGTTTTTGTGCACTGCTACAGTGTTTCTATGATGAACAGTGTTTTCAACATCAAATTTCTTCATATTTCTTCATTCTTTTTGGATTTTTTAGTTTCCAAAAATCTTTCAATTGAATCAAACTTTCTTGCACATTAAACACAAGAGTTAAACACTTCAAAAATGTTTTGTTATCATCAATTTCTTGATTGGAGAATTTTTTATGATGACAAAACATATTACAAATTTAAGCATAATGTGTGTGCAAGATATATGAAGAATTACAAATGCTCAAATAATTTTATATGCCAGCATAAATTGTTCATAAGTTCAATTAAAGCATGTTAAGCATTGAGCTCTAAGAATTGAATATTTGTGTTTAATAAGTTCACCTATAGATTTATATCTTTAATTAATTAAGGCTATGTAATAAAATGCAATGGAAATTTAATTCAACTCTTAAAAATTGAAAAGCTTACAAAGTGTATCTTACCATTCAAACCTATGATTGCATTTCAATTGTTTTCCTTGAATTTGATCTTTTGGAAAGCTTCTTGACTTTTGAGATCATCAACTTTGATTTACCAATTTCTACAATCTTGATCTCATTTAAAGTATAAGCACTAATAACAATCTGAATCACTTAAGTAATATTCATTAGTGCTCAATCAAGATTTTTGTTACTATCAAAATCATTCAAGGTCAACCGACACTTGGTCAACAGTTTGGACATATTTTTTTGAAATCTAATTCGTGATAAATTTTCAAAGGAAATGACCATCATAACTATTTTAGTGAAAATACACAAAAACACGTGAGCTATAACCTTAAAAAATGGTTAGTTTCTTCCAAAATTTGATTATTCTTGACAATCTCATTTTTCACTTGGACTGAAGTGTATCTCACTTAGATCATGTAAAGTTCCATTTTCATCGTCATCAACCATCCAAAAATAGGATAAACGTGCATTACAAATTGTATGAAAGAGGGTGAGAATTCTATTAACAAGAGTAAAATTTCTTAAGGGTATAATTTGGCCTTCTAGGTCCATTTTGGGAAATATTCAAAGAAATAATCATCGTAACTATTTTAGCAAAACTGCACAATAAACGTGAGCTATAACCTTAAAAAATGGCTAGTTTCTTCCAAAATTTGTTTTTCTTGACCATCCCATATTTCACTTGAACCAAAGTATGTTTCACTTAGATCATATAAAATTCCACTTTCGATATCACCAACCATAAAAAGAAATATGATAAAAGTGCTTTACAAATTGTAGGAAAGAGGGAGAGAATTCGATTTAACATGAACAAAACTTCTTGAGGGTATAATTTAGCCATCAGGGCTCTGTTTTACGAAATTATACCTTGATTTTGATATAACCTTTTGAAACTAGTGTGTGGTAAATTTTAAAAGGAAACGATCATCCTAACTATTTTAACAAAATTGCACAAAAAACATGAGATAACCTTTGAAAATGACCAGTTTCTTTCAAAAATTAATTTTTCTGGACCATCACATATTTCACTTGAATCAAAATTTATTTCACTTAGATCATGTTAAATTACACTTTCAAGGTCCCTAACCATAAAAAAATTTGCATAAAATTACATTACAAATTGTAAAAAATATGGAGAGAATTCGAGGTCAATTTTAAAAGAAAATGACAATCATAACTATTTTAGCAAAATGCACAAAAAGCGTGAGCTATAACCTTCGAAAATGGCTAGTTTCTTTCAAAATTTGATTTTTCTTGGCCATACCATTTTTCGCTTGGACAAAAGTTATTTTACTTAGATCATATTAAATTCAACTTTTGAGGTCACTAGCCATAAAAAATAGGATAAAAGTACATTACAAATTGTAGAAAAGAGGGAGAGAATTTGATTAACACGAGCAAACTTTTGGAGGGTATAATATTAATTTCGTCATCAGGGTTCTGTTTTTGTAAATGATCCCTCTGTATTTGATGTAACATTTTGAAACCTAGTTTGTGGTAAATTTTCAAATGAAATGACCATCATAACTATTTTAGCGAAAAATACACAAAACACGTGAGGTATAACCTTCGAAAATGAGCATTTTCTCCCTAAATTTGTTTTTTCTTGAACTTTCCATTTTTAACTTTAAAAAAAAGTGTATTTCAATTTGATCATGTTAAATTACAGTTTCAAGGTAACCAGCAATAAAAAAATAAGATAAAAGTACACTACAAATTATAGGAAAAAGGGAGAGAATTCAGTTTTTCTTGATGTAACCTTTTGAAGACTAGTTCATGGAAATTTTTCAAAGGAAATGACTATCATAACTATTTTAGCGAAACTGCACAAAAAAACATGAGCTTATAACCTTTGAAAATAGTTAATTTATTCCAAAATTTGATTTGTTTTGCCCATCCCATATTTCATTTGAACCAAAGAACATTTCACTTAAATCATATTAAATTCAACTTTCATGGTCACCAGTCATTAAAAAAATAAGATAAAACTGCATTACATATTGTAGGAAAGAGGGAGAAAATTCAGTTAACATGAACAAAACTTCTTTAAGGTATAATTTGTCTTTTAAGGCTTCGTTTTAAGAAATGATCATTTTGGTTTTGATGTAATCTCTGAAACCTAGTTTGTAGCAAATTTTAAAAGGAAATGACCATCGTAACTATTTTAGTAAAATTGCATAAAAAACATTAGCTACCTTCGAAAATGGCTAGTTTCTTCCAAAATTTGATTTTTCTTGACCATCCCATATTTCACTTGAACCAATGTATATTTCGCTTAGATCATGTTCTATTTAACTTTTGAGGTCACCAGCCATAAAAAAAGAAGAAGATAAAAGTGCATTACAAATTATAAAAAAGAAAGAGAGAATTAGATTAACACGAGCAAACTTCTGGAAAGTATAATTTGGCCTTCAGGGTTCCATTTTGGAAAATGATTCATTTAGTTGTAACGTAACTTTCTGAAATCTAGTTCATGACAAATTTTTAAAGAAAATGACCATCTTAACTATTTTAGCGAAACTACACAAAAAAAAAACATGAGCTATAACCTTCGAAAATGGTCAATTTCTTCCAAAATTTGATTTTTCTTGACCATCCAATATTTCAGTTAGACCAAAGTGTATTTCATTTTGAACATTTTCAATTCTCCTTTTGATGTCACCAGCCATAAAAAATAAGGTAAAAGCGCATTTCAAATTGCAGAAAAGAATGAGAAAATTCGATTAACACGAGTAAACTTTTGGAGGGTATAATTTGGCCTTCAGGGATCCGTTTTGGTAAATAATCCATTTGCCTTTAACACAACTTTTTGAAACCTAATTCATGGCAAATTTTCAAAAGAAATGACCATCGTAACTATTTTAGCGAAACTACACAAAAAAACATGAGCAACTTTGAAAATGGCTAGTTTATTCCAAAAATTTATTTTTCTTGACTATCCCATTTTTTACTTGGACAAAAGTGAATTTGACTTAGATAATGTTAAATTCCACTTTCGAGGTCACCAGCCATCAAAAACTATGATAAAAGTGCATTAAAAATTGTAGAAAAGCGGGAGATAATTCGAATAACACGTTTTGAGAAATGATCCTTTTGGTTTTGAGGTAATTTTTTGAAACCTAGTTCGTGGCACATTTTCAAAGGAAATGACCATAGTAACTATTTTAGCGAAACTACACAATAAACGTGAGCAACCTTTGAAAATGGTCAATTTCTTTCAAAATTTGATTTTTCTTGACAATCTAATATTTTACTTGAATCAAAGTGTATTTCACTTAGATCATGTAAAATTCCATTTTTGATGTCACTGGCCATAAAAAAAATAGAATAAAAGTGCATTACAAATTGTAGGAAAGAGGGAGAGAATTCGATTTAACACGAGTGAAACTTCTTAAAGGTATAATTTGGCTATCAGGACTCCGTTTTGTGAAATGATCACTTCGGTTTTGATGTAACTTTTTGAAACCTAGTTCATGGCAAATTTTCAAAGGAACTGACCATCATAACTATTTTAGTGAAAATGCACTAAAAAGTGAGCTAACCTTGAAAAATGACCACTTTCTTCCAAAATTTGAATTTTTTTGACAATTCCATTTTTCACTTGGACAACAGGGTATTTCACTTTGGTCCTGTTAAATTCAATTTTCGAGGTCAACAACCGTAGAAAAGGGATAAAAGTACATTCCAAATTGTCGAAAAGAGGAAGAGAATTCGATTAACATGAGCAAACTTTTGGAGGGTATAATTAGGCCTTCAAAGCTCTATTTTGGGAAATGATCCATTTGGTTTTTATGTAAATTTTTTAAACCTACTTCGTGGCAAATTTTCAATTGAAATTATCATCGTAACTATTTTAGCGGAATTACACAAAAAAAAAAGAGTAAGTAATAACCTTAAAAAATGGCTAGTTTCTTCCAAAATTTGATTTTTCTTAACCATCCCATATTTCAATTGAACCAAAGTGTATTTCACTTAGATCATGTTAGATTCCACTTTCAATGTCACTAACCATAATGAAATTGGATATTTGGGCATTACAAATTGTAGGAAAGAGGGAGATAATTCATTTTAACACGAGCAAAACTTCTTGACCATATAATTTTGCCATCACAACACCGTTTTAGGAAATGATTTTTTTGGTTTCGTCATAACATTTTGAACCCTAATTCCTGGCACAATTTCAAATGAAATGACCATCATAACTATTTTAGCAAAAATGCACAAAAAATATGAGCTATAACCTTCGAAAATAGCCAATTTCTTTCAAAATTTGATTTTTCTTGACCATTTCACTTAGAACATGTTAAATTTCACATTCGAGGTCATCATAAATCAAAAAATAGGATAAAAGTGCACTGAAAACTGTAGGAAAGAGGGAGAGAATACAATTAACACGAGCAAAACTTCTTGAGGATATAATTTGGTTTTCAGGGCTCCGTTTTAGGAAATGATCCATTTGATTTTGATGTAAATTTTTGAAACCTACTTCATGGTAAATTTTCAAAGTAAATAACCATCATATCTATTTTAGCGAAAATGCACAAAAAACATGTTTTCAAAAATTTGATTATTTTTACCATTTGATTTTTCTCTGGGAACAAAGCGCATTTCACTTAGACCATGTTAAATTCCACTTTTGAGGTCACCAACCATCAAAAATTAAGATAAAAGTGTATTACAAATTGTTCGATAGAGGGACAGACTTCGATTAACACAAACAAACATTCTAGAGGGTATAATTTGGCCTTGAGGGCTCTGTTTTGAAAAATGATCCGTTTAGTTTTGATTTAAATTTTTGAAATCTAGTTCGTGATAAAATTTGAAAAGAAATAACCATCATAACTATTTTACCTGAAATGCACAAAAAACATGAGCTTAAAAAATGACTAGTTGCTTCCAAACTTTGACGTTTCTTGACTATCCCATTTTTCATTTGGACAAAGCACATTTCATTTAGATCATGTTAAATTCCATTTTCGAGGTCATTAGTCAAGAAAAAATAGGATAAAAATATATTATAATTTTTAGGGAAGAGAGAGATAATTTGATTAACACGAGCAAAACTTCTGGAGGGTATAACTTGTTCTTAAGGATCTATTTTTATGAAATGATACATTTGGTTTTGATGTAAATTTTTGAAACCCAGTTCGTGGCAAATTTTCAAAGAAAATTACCATTATAATTATTTTATTAAAAATGCACAAAAAGCTTAAGCTACCTTCGAAAATAGCCAATTTCTTTGAAAATTTGATTTTTCTTGGCCATCCCATTTTCACTTGGACCGAAGTGTATTTCACTTAGATAATGTTAAATTCCACTTTCGATGTCACTAACCATTAAAAAAAAAAGGATAAAAGTGCATTACATATTGTAAGAAAGAGGGAGAGAATTCTATTAACACGAGCAAAACTTCTTTAAGGTATAATTTGGCTTTCAAGGCTCTGTTTTAAGAAATGATCGTTTTGGTTTTTATGTAACTTTTTGAAACCCGGTTTGTGGTAAATTTTTAAAGGAAATGACTATCGTAACAATTTTAGCAAAATTTCCCAAAAAATGTGAGTATAACCTTAAAAAATGGTTAGTTTCTTCTAAATTTTGTCTTTTCTTGACCATCCCATATTTCACTTGAACCAAAGTGTATTTCACTTAGATCATATTAAATTCAAATTTTGAGGTCACCAGCCATAAAAAAATTAGGATAAAAGTGCATTACATATTGTAGGAAAGAGGGAGAGAATTTGATAGATGCTTAAATATTCATATTTAAGCCCCCTTATTTACATTTGTTAGGTCCTTAATTACGTTAATTTGGTCTCTTTTACTCCATTTATGTGTTTTACATGTTTTTATAGGGTTTTGGAGAAAAAAAAAGCAGTTTTGGCACTTAAAGGAAGAAATCTGGAATCCTTGGAGCATTCTCTGGACAAATTGCGACCGATCGCGCCATGCAATGCGACCGAGCGCACATTGCGATCGTGCACACACATGAAAGATCGAGCGCACACTACGATCGAGCGCAAGACATATGCGATCGAGCGCACATGTACGGGCGTGAACAGTAAACTGCAGAACCCTATTTTGGAAATAATAGAATTTTCGTTTTAGGAAGGTTTAGGAACTCATGGGTCTCTTAGAACTTCTCAAAGACCTATAAATACACTTGTAACTCACACACAAAAAGGGACCTGAGATAGAAAACACTTTTCTCTTTTCTTTTACTTGGAGTTGAGAGCCTGGGAGAGAATTGACGCCTCTTCTCTCGGGTTTATTCTTCTCCTTGAATGTTTAGTTTATTTATAATGTTTACTTCAGATAGTATGTGTAACTAACTCTCTTATAGGGCTCGATTGAAGCCCTAGTTATGCATTCCCATATTTATATTTATTGATAAAATCTTTGCCAATAGCCTTTATTATGTTGCTTAACTTGATTAATGCATGTGCTTATTTAAATTCCTCATATGTATGTGTATGGCCAATATATGCATGTGGTATGGATTGGTTAGTTAGATCAATTTGGATGACCGAGTCCTGGGTCTAACATTAGTAACAAGGGATATCTTATCCGGATACCCAGGTTAATCAACATGGGAAACCAGGAGCAGATACCATGCCCTAGGTCTCATGTGGTTGTCGATTTCCATAGTACTTATGTTTCTTTAAGGAATAACTCAAGCAGATACCATGCTGAATCCCTTAAGGAAGAAAATAGTTAGAGTAGATACCATGCCTAACTCGTTGCTTAGGGAAATCAATAGCTTAAGGAGTAGATGCCATGCCCTTAGGTTGGCAACCAGTAGGTATACATAATAAGGCTAGTACACTGATACCTTATACAAATTGGGAAAGTATGACTAGTGGTGGATATCAAAGCCCTATGTATTTATTATTATCAAATCACCTTCTCCAATAGTTATTTATCTCTTTTTTACTTTAGAGAAACTGATTCTAAAAGCAACTTTACCAATCCCTGTGGAGATGACCTTGCTTTCACACGCTATACTACACTGTTGACCTTGTGCACTTTCAAGTAAAACAAGTACGATTATCCACTTAATTATTTAGGTATATAATCACACAACAAGTTTTTGGCGCTATTGCCGGGGACTGCGCTAAAGTTCTTTTTAGGATTACTTTCATTATTATTACGCTAGTATTATTTACTATCTTTATTTTTCATCAAACCTAATTAAATTGTTTTATGTTTTAGGCATATCAAACCCTAACTCACACTTTCTGTGGTACTTGCGATCGATCGCAACCTCCTGTGCGATCGAGCGCATTTAGGGCAGAAAGTATCCGAGCAGCAGAGTTGAACTGCTGCACTGAAGCTGTTTCTTCTGATTTATGCACGGACTGCGATCCCGACATCCAACATTCTTTCCCCTTGATCCCGAACTTGAGCGAACTATCCGAAAAAAGCTAAGGAACAACTTCAAGGAGAACGAAGAAGAAGTCAAGAACGAAACACAAATGGCGGAACAGCTCGAGAACTAGCAACAACCTGCACAAGTACCGATGAAGCACTCTTTCATCCCTCGAAACATTGATCAACCATCATGCATTGCATATCAACCTGAGGCGGCGGGAAATTATTACATATCTCCGCAAAATCTTGAATGCTTTGACTCATTTTAGAGGCACTCCTAACGAAGATCCACACTTGCACCTCCGAGAATTTTTCGATCTTTGCAAGTTCCAGCACATACAAGGACTAGACCAAGAAGGAATAAGGTTAATTCTGTTCCCTTTTTCCTTGAAAGATAATGCTAAACTTTGGTATAATTCTTTGCCTGCAGTTTCCATCCACACTTGGGAGGAGTTGGCAAGCAAGTTCCTGAAGAAGTTCTTCCCAGCCTAAAAGACGAGGCAAATGAGGAAGGAGATCCAGTCCTTCCAACAAAAGGATGGGGACCTCTTCTTCGAAGCATGGGGACACTTCAACGAGCTACTACTAAAATGCCCACACCACAACCTGCCTCAAGATGAACTGGTACAAGCATTCTATGAAGGTTTAAATGATACTAACAAATGTATTGTTGATTCAGGTTGTGGAGGAGTCCTGATGGAGAAAAGCAATGAAGCTCTTCGAAACCCTCAGCGAGAACACCCAACAATTCTCCTCTCGAGGTAGACATGTGACCAAGGGGAAAGGTATGTATGAGGTAGATGTAAATGAAGGATCTTCCCCTCAAATAGCAACAATGGAGAGAAAACTAGATATGATTGTAAAAGTCATGACTACTCAAAAAGTCTCATCCAGCCTACCATCCACTCCACTCCAGGTATGTGCAATTTGTTCTCAATACGACCATAATACTGATACGTGTCCTTTGTATTCATCTGCAGATCCGGAACAGGCCAACTACGTGGAGCCTAACAACTATCCACCGAAGAACAACCCATATGCCAACACGTACAACCCTGGATGGCGAAACCACCCAAATTTCTCATGGAGCAACAACCAGAACAATCAAGGACAGCAACGAAACCCCCATCCCACTGCTCATGCTACTCCCGAACCAAAGTAGAATGACCTCGAAAGTCTAGTAAGACAACTGGTAACGTCATAAGAATAGTTCATGACTCAGCAAAAACAAACTAATGCGGCACATGAGCAAGTAATTCAAAGACTATAGGTACAAATGGGACAACTAGCTAAAGAGCTCAGTGGCAAAAAGCAAGGGGAGCTCCTAGCTCAAACATTACCCAACTCTGGGGGGCATCAACAACTAAAGGCTGTCACAACATTGAGAAATGACAAAGTGATCGGATCCGAGGAATCTCCAGCAACATCCAAAGATACACCATCAGCATCAAGGGTAAGTGAGACGGAGAAGGTGAATGCACCACCCTTCCCGAAAATGTTAGTAAAACAAAAGAAAGACAATAAACTACTTGATATTTTTGAAACCTTGCGGAAAGTTGAAATTAATATTCCATTATTAGATGTAATTCACCAAATACCTGCCTATGCTAAATTCCTAAAAGATTGTTGTACTCATAAAAGAAAATTTCAAGAGCATGAGACTGTAGCATTAACTGAGGAGGTAAGTGTTGTACTGCTAAGAAAACTCCCACCAAAACTGAAAGATCCAAGTAGTTTTACTATTCCCTGTAGAATAGGTGATCAGCTATTTGACAAGGCATTGCTAGACTTAGGAGCGGGGGTAAACTTGCTACCTTACACAGTATTCGAAACCCTATGTTTGGGGGAGCTACAACCGACTTCTATTACCTTACAGTTGGCATATAGAAGTATTAAAAGACCTAGGGGTGTTCTCGAGGACGTCTTAGTGAAAGTTGGTGAGTTCATTTTACCTGCTGATTTCATTGTATTAGACATGGAGGAATGCCCTATACCATTACCTTTGCCTATCATATTAGGGAGACCATTTATGAGAACTGCCGACACTAAGATCTGTGTAAAAAAGGGTATAGTAAGTATGAAAATCAATGGTGAGAAAATAGAGTTTAAAATATTTGATGCAATGAAACTTCCTCCAGATGACTTGGAATGCTTTAATGTTTGTATGATACAAGAATTTATTGAGCAAGCTTTTCAGGTCCAAGACATTGATCCATTGGAGACTACTCTCACTCATAGCTTCACGGAGATGGACATTGAGCAAGAATATGAAGATGTCACTGATGACATCATCACAGCTGTGCACCTTCTTGTGACCTCTCCAAAATACTCCAGTATGTATCCTCCTCCATTTGAATCTCTCATACCCACTAATACTACTCTTCTTCCATCCATTGTGCAGGCACCAACATTGGAACTAAAACAGCTACTTGAGCATTTAACATACACCTACGTAGGAGAAAATGAGACTTTACCTGTGATTGTAGCTGCTAACTTGAGTAGTGGGGAAGAAGGGAAGCTGTTAAGAGTTCTTAGGGAGCATAAAAATGCCGTTGGGTGGACCATTGCTGACATTAAGGGGATAAGTCCAGTAAAGTGCATGCATAATATTTACCTTGAAGAAGAAGCAAGGCCCACTCGAGATGCTCAAATAAGACTTAACCCACACATGAAGGAGGTAGTAAAGGCCGAGATATTGAAGCTACTAGATGTTGGCATCATTTACCCTATATTGGATAGCAAATGGGTGAGTCTGGTCCAAGTCGTTCCTAAAAAGAGTGGGATTACCATGGTAAAGAATGAAGATGAGGGGCTTATACCTACAAGAAAAACAATGGGTTGGAGAGTATGCATTGATTACCGGAGATTAAACAAAGTAACTAGAAAAGACCATTTTCCCCTGCCATTCATTGATCAAATGCTAAAGAGGTTAGCCGGTCAAAGTTATTACTGCTTCTTGGATGGGTATAGTGGATACAATCAAATTTTCATAGCACCTGAGGATCAAGAAAAAACTACATTCACATGTCCTTTCGGTACATTTGCTTATAGAATAATGCCATTCAGTTTATGCAACGCACCAGCCACTTTTCAAAGATGTATGATAGCATTTTTTTTGATATGGTAGAGAAATATATTGAGGTGTTCATGGATGATTTTAGTGTCTTTGGATTTAATTTCGATGAGTACCTGAATCATTTGGAAAATGTCCTAAAGAGATGTGAAGAGAGTAATTTAGTACTAAATTGGGAGAAATGTCACTTCATGGTTCAACAAGGTATTGTGTTAGGTCACTCCATCTCAAACAAAGGTATTGAGGTAGACAAAGCTAAGATTGACATCATTTCAAAGCTACCTCCCCCTCTCAAGGTCAAGGGCATTAGAAGTTTCCTTGGACATGCCGGTTTTTATAGAAGATTCATCAAGGACTTCTCCAAAATCTCAAGACCTCTTTGTGCATTATTAACTAAAGATACCAAGTTTGAATGGAATGATGATTGTATGCAAGCTTTCAACACCTTGAAGAATGTTCTCACCTCTACCCCAATAATGATGGCACCAGATTGGAATCTCCCTTTCAAATTAATGTGTGATGCCAGTGACTTCGCCTTGGGAGCTGCCTTAGGTTATAGAAATAATAAGGTACCTCATGCTATTTACTATGCTTCTAGAATGTTAAATAATGCTCAGTTTAACTATTCTACTACTGAAAAAGAATTGTTAGCTGTTATTTTGCTTTAGAGAAGTTTAGATCATATTTTATTGGTTCTAAAGTTATTGTATTCACTGACCATGCTGCTTTGAGATATTTGTTTTCTAAGAAAGATGTAAAGCCTAGGCTAATCAGATGGGTACTCCTCCTACAAGAATTCGATTTAGAGATCAAAGACAAGAAAGGTAGTGAGAATATAGTTGCAGACCATTTGTCAAGACTTCCTTATGAGAGTGATAATAAAGAGTTACCATTAAATGAAAACTTCCCCGATGAACAACTATTCGCACTAGAGGTAAAACTCCCATGGTACACTGATATAGTAAATTATCTAACTGCTAAAGTTTTTTCTCCAGGCATGACTACTCAAGAAAAGAAACGGCTGATATCTCTGTCAAGACATTACTATTGGGATGATCCTTATCTTTTCAAAGCTTGCCCCGATCAAATCATCAGATGATGTATCCCAGATGAGGAACACTTTAGCTTATTGCAACACTGCCACCAGTTTGCTTATGGAGGACATTTTGGGGCAAAACGAACAGTTCTTAAGGTACTCCAATCTGGTTTTTATTGGCCTAACCTATTTAAAGATGTTTTCTCCTTTTGCAGCTTATGTGATAGATGCCAACAGACAGGTAATATCTCTTCCCGAAATCAAATGCCCTTACAAAATATTCATATAGTAGAAATTTTTTATGTATGGGGCATTGATTTCATGGGACCATTTCCTAACTCATTTGGTTATTTATATATTCTTGTGGGCGTGGATTATGTGTCTAAATGGGTCGAGGCTGTCCCCTCAAGGACTAATGATCACAAAGTAGTTATCAAGTTTTTGCAGGCTAACATTTTTACTAGGTTTGGAACTCTAAGAGCAATCATCAGTGATGGGGGCAGTCACTTTCATCATCGTTCTTTTGCCGAACTACTCCGGAAGTATGGGATCACTCATAAAGTTAGCACTGCATATCATCCTCAAACCAGTGGCCAAGTGGAGATTAGTAATCGAGAGATCAAGGGAATATTAGAAAAGATTGTGAAGCCTAACCGGAAGGATTGGTCTCTACGCTTAAATGATGCTCTATGGGCATATAAGACAACTTATAAGACTCTAATTGGCATCTCCCTACCGCCTAGTCTTTGGAAAAGCATGCCATCTCCCGGTGGAATTAGAGCATCGAGCATATTGGGCCATTAAGCAGTTCAACTTCGACATGAAGCAAGCGGGTGAGAAAAGGAAACTGCATCTAAATGAGTTTGAAGAATTGAGATATGATGCCTATGAGAATGCAAAGTTATATAAGGAACGGACAAAAGTTTATCATGACAAACAACTAGCCCAGAAGGAGTTCCATGTAGGACAAAAGGTACTGTTATATGACTCACGATTGAGGCTGTTCCCAGGCAAGCTCAAATCCAGATGGTACGGTCCATACATGGTCACCAAGGTCTTCCCTCATGGTGCATTAGAAGTCTGTGGCCCCAACAGAAATCAGCCCTTTACAATCAATGGACACAGAGCCAAGCCTTACCTCGACATTAACATTCCTCCAAGAGATGAAGATTTGGCACTTGAATCAGTACAGTATATAGCTAAAACACAAGCACTAGAGCTCCAAGAGGTGGACTCTAAGTGCCTCCTTCCAAACAACTAGCACGGTAGCAAGAGAGTGCTTGAGCAAAGTAAAAATTTGATCTCCTATTAAGCTCAAGCACCTCTGGTAAGGTTAGTGATACTGAGGCCACTAACAAACGGTAAAGTTGTATTGCTTCAATAATTTATCATTTTTTCAGCTAGAGTAAGTTTTTCTTTTACCAATATGCCCTCCTTATAATCGATCGCATCATCCAGTGCGATCGAGCGCAAGTGTGCGATCGAGTGTGTCCTTCAAACATGCTCAAGTGCACGAGTGCGATTGAGCGCACCCCGTATGCTATCGAGCGCATTCGTGATAGAAGCATTTATATATCTGAAAACCTTCACTCACGCACTCACACCTTTTCACTGTGTTCACTCGCACCCTACACTCTTTCTCTCACTCGCTCTTTCCATCTACCTGCATCTCTCACGCTCACACTTTGCCACCATCATTCACCACCACTTCCATCTCCACCATCCTCCGTCACCATCCATTGCCTCCATCACCGGCAGTCACCACCACCTCCACTGTCACCACCCCGTATTCCCATCCCCATTAATCCACAAGATACTCTTCACACACACACACACACACACGAATTTTAAATGTTTTATTTACAAAACTCTTTATTCTTATATGTTATCTTGAGTGCGATTGAGTGCTTGTTTGTTTGCAGGAGGTTTGGCACACATTCAACTCGTCAAGATGGTAGCTTGTTTTTGGTGCACATCAACTGTTCGAGGAAAAGCCAGACAGTGTGCGATCGAGCGCACGCAAATCACGATCGAGCGCATAGGCAGTGTGCGATCGAGCGCACGCAAGTCACGATCGATCGCAAATTTGGCAGAAACTAGTATCAAGCATGTCCAAACCAACTGTTTCTACCTCTGGTGCCTCAAGCAGCCGTGCCTCCTCATCCCAGCCCAATATTGAGCAACGAGAGCTGTTGTTCGAGACCACATTCGCCATCGATGACATATTCCAGCACATGGATGCCATACAATGGGCCGTCCAAGCATTCCGACATTGAGGGTTGGAGCGACTGTTTAAACCAGTGTGCTCCACTGCCTACTCCCAGCTTGTAGTCCAGTTTTATGAGCATCTATCTTTCGACTGCAGCAGACCGGGAGTCCTCACCTCTTTAGTCCAGGGTACGCCCATCGAGGTGACTAATGCCGATATCGCTGCTGCTCTTCATTGCACCGATGAGTCCCTTCCTGAGGACACTAATATCAAGGAACAGCCGGAGTCCTTTGCCCTGACCGAGTCATCACGGACATGTGCGCTGCCCAGTATGTCGACAGGCATAACAATGCGGCCAGCCGGTCCAAGCTGCCTCCCCGATTGTGGCTTGTTGATACAATCCTACAACGTAACGTGTGTCCATTGGGGCATAAGACACAGTGGCGAGACCAGTTTCTCCAGACTATATATTCCTTCCATAGAAGCCACTGGTACTCTATCCCGGCTGTCATTTGGAGCCAGTTGCACAAGTTTTGGGATCACGTGCATGGCCGTCAGACGACCACGGCCAATGCTTGAGGCCTCCCTTTCCCATTCCTACTCACCTCCATCCTCAAGAAGAAGGGGATTAAGGGGATCCACAGCGATGGGCCAGTGTGAGAGCATCCCTTCTTCGGGAAGGCTCAGTGGACACACAGTATCTCGCATATGCCACGAGGACTCCTGGCACCCGCTCCAGCAGCTGAGCGAGTTGAAGAGGATCACATGGAGACTGAGACCTCAGTCATTAGCCCAGTACGTGAGGAGGACCATTCGGACATGGAACCCACCTAGTCCCAGCACTTTCTAGCTGAGCTGTCCTCCTTCCGAGGTGAGGTCTCTGCTGCTACCACAGTTGTGCATCAGTGCATGGACAGTTTGGAGGCACGGTTAGCACGACAGGAGGCTATACTACAGGCCATTCTAGATCGCCTACCTCTGACACCCGGTACCTCTTCGACTGCACCACCTGATGATCAGCAGTGAGAAGATACCACATATGGCTGAAGACGTTAAACTTAGCGCTCATAGGAGGCACCCCAATGCAGATCCTTTTTTATAGTTTATTTTATTTTTAGTATTTTCTAGTTTACTTTTCTATTATTGTTTCTTACTTGTTTTCCATTTTATATTTGTTTTTCTTTCTTTTTCAAGGACAGTGTTAGTGCATCCAGCTGAAGTTTGGGGGTGTGCTACAAGCCATGCCAGCTATATAGCTTTCCATCTCCCAGGTCAGATCCTTCCATGCTACTCACACATTGGGGACAATGCACATTTTAAGTTTGGGGGTATGGGGACACATTCACACACTCATTATGTCCTAAATTTTTTGTTTTTGTTTTATTGCTATTTTCATAGATAAATGCATGTTCATTCTGTTCAATAAACTTTTTTTTTGTGTGATCTAAAACAAAATTGTATGATTCGACTTCATCAGCGAGCTTAACACTTTGAACATATAGGCCAATAATCAAGTTTTGAACCTAGATCACTGCCCTTTAGGCATTTAAGAATTCACACGTTTAGCTTAAACTATCACGAGCACATTAGCACATGATTGTGTGGGGTATGACATGTTATTTGGATTTGTATGTTTCTTTTGCTTGACTGTGAACTAGATGACCTATTAGATTGACACTTTGGCATATAAAAATAGAAAAGATTAATTAGTGCTCAAAAGAAAAAAAAAAGCTTCTAATGATCAATAAAAACAAATCTTCCGCCGAGTAACTGGCCCTCTTGCCTCAGTAATCATTGAGTTTCACGTCAAAAAGTGGAAAATTCTAAGTGATCATTAAAAAGAATCTTCCACCGAGTAACTGGCCTTCTTGCCTCAGTAAGCATTGAGTGTCACGTCAAAAGGTGGAAAATTCTAAGTAGTAGCATTAAAACCAGTTAGTTTCGTAGCCTTGTTGACTCGAGCTAGTAAGTCCTTAGGGGTGTCTTTACACCTAATGTCCTAAAACCATCTGGTTTGGGAGTCATTGGCTAAACACTCGTTACACGAGTCAACAAGAAAGCTTAAGGGAACTAACATGGAAAAAATCTCGCAAATAAAAGTCTATGCCATGTTTGTTGACTCCAATAGGAAGTTTGGTGAATCTTGAGTCATCGAAACACTACACGTTTGAATTTCTTGGAAGCCCAATCTTTTGTATGCTAGTCACCACACACTAAAGTCAAACTTGTGATGTCTTAAACTACCTCATGAATATGATTTATGTTCAAAACTCTTATTCATTGCAAAAATATATTTACACTTGTTAAGCTTGCTCATGAATGCGCATCATAGTTTTGTGTAAAATCTAGACTTTTGATTGACACTATGAACATTGGATTTATCTATGTTTTTCGTTTTAGTTTTTAATTTAGTATTGCTAAGGGACTAACAATATGTAAGTTTGGGTGTGTGATAGATGCTTAAATATTCATATTTAAGCCGCCTTATTTACATTTTTTAGGTCCTTAATTACGTTAATTTGGTCTCTTTTACTCCATTTGTGTGTTTTACATGTTTTTATAGGGTTTTGGAGAAAAAGAAGCAGTTTTGGCACTTAAAATAAGAAATCTGGAATCCCTGGAGCATTCTCTGGACAAATTGCGATCGATCGCGCCATGCAATGCGATCGAGCGCACATTGCAATTGTGCGCACACATGAAGGATCAAGCGCACACTACGATCGAGCGCAAGACATATGCGATCGAGCGCACATGTACGGGAGTGAATAGTAAACTTCATAACCCTATTTTAGAAATAACAGAATTTTCGTTTTAGGAAGGTTTAGGAACTCATGGGTCTCTTAGGACTTCTCAAAGACCTATAAATACACTTATAACTCACACACAAAAAGGGACCTGAGATAGAAAACACTTTTCTCTTTTCTTTTACTTGGAGTTGAGAGCTTGGGAGAGAATTGACGCCTCTTCTCTCGGGTTTATTCTTCTCCTTTAATGTTTAGTTTATTTATAATGTTTACTTCAGATATTATGTGTAACTAACTCTCTTATAGGGCTCGATTGAAGCCCTAGTTATGCATTCCTATATTTATATTCATTGATAAAATCTTTACCAATAGCCTTTATTATGTTGCTTAACTTGATTAATGCCTGTGCTTATTTAAATTCCTCATATGTATGTGTATGGCCAATATATGCATGTGGTATGGATTGGTTAGTTAGATCAATTTGGATGACCGAGTCCTGGGTCTAACATTAGTAACAAGGGATATCTTATCCGGATACCCGGGTTAATCAACATGGGAAACAAGGAGTAGATACCATGCCCTAGGTCTCATGTGGTTGTCGATTTCCATAGTACTTATGTTTCCTTAAGGAACAACTCAAGCAGATACCATGTTGAATCCCTTAAGGAAGAAAAGAGTTAGAGTAGATACCATGCCTAACTAGTTGCTTAGGGAAATCAATAGCTTAAGGAGTAGATACTATGCCCTTAGGTTGGCAACCAGTAGGTATACATAATAAGGCTAGTACACTGATACCTTATACAAATTGGGAAAATATGACTAGTGGTGGATATCAAAGCTCTATGTCTTTATTATTATCAAATCACCTTCCAACAGTTATTTATCTCTTTTTACTTTAGAGAAACTGATTCTAAAAGCAACTTTACCAATCCCTGTGGAGATAACTTTGCTTTTGCACACTATACTACACTGTTGACCTTGTGTACTTGCAAGTAAAACAAGTACGATTATCTGCTTAATTATTTAGGTATAGAATCGCACAACAGAATTCTATTAACATGAGCAAAACTTCTTTAAGGTATAATTTGGCTTTCAATGTTCCGTTTTAAGAAATGACCATTTTGGTTTTGATGTAACTTTTTGAAACCTAGTTTGTGGCAAATTTTAAAAAGATATGATCATTGTAACAATTTTAGCAAAATTTCCCAACAAAATGTGAGCTATATAACTTTCGAAAATAGTTAGTTTATTCCGAAATTTGATTTTTCTTGACCATCCCATATTTCACTTGAACCAAAGTGTATTTCACTTATATAATGTTAAATTCAACTTTTGAGGTCACTCGTCATAAAAAATTAGGATAAAAGTGCATTACAAATTGTAAGAAAATGTGAGAGAATTCGATTAACACGAGCAAACTTCTGGAGGGTATAATTTAGCCTTTAGGGTTCTGTTTTGGAAAATGATCCATTTGGTTATGACATAATTTTTTGAAACCTAGTTAATGGAAAATTTTTAAAGGAAACAACCATCGTAAATATTTTAGTGAAATTGCACAAAAAAAAAAGTGAGATATAACCTTTGAAAATGGCCAGTTTCTTCTAAAATTTGATTTTTTTTACCATCCCATATTTCACTTGGACCAAAGTGTATTTCACTTAGATCGTGCTAAATTCCCCAGTGAGGTCACCAGTCATAAAAAATAGGGTAAAAATGCATTACAAATTTAGGAAAGAGGGAGAGAATTCGATTAACATGAACAAATGATCATTTCCTTTGAAAATTTTCCATGAACTAGGTTTGAAAAAATTACATCAAAACCAAATGGATCATTTCTCAAAACGGAGCTCTGAAGGCTAAATTATAATCTTTTGAAATTTACTCGTGTTAATCGAATTCTCTCTCTCTTTCCTACAAATTGTAATGTATTTTTATCTTATTTTTTTATGATTGTTGACCTCGAAAGTAGAATTTAACAGGACTAAAGTGAAATATGTTTCTGTCCAAGTGAAAAATTGGATAGTCAAGAAAAATCAAATTTTGAAAGAAATTAGTAATTTTCCAAAGTTATGATGGTCAGTTAACTATAAGATAAATGGTTATCGCCGGCGCTTTTTTTTGCATATTCCAGCGCTTTTAAGCGCCGAAATATGAATTTCTAGCACTTTTCGCAAGCGCCGGATGAAGCGCCGGATGAAGCACCGGTATCTTTAGTCTTACCATCTATATTTATTATTGTTCCAATCAAATTATCACATACATTCTTCTCTATATGCATCACATCTAAATTATGACGCAATAGATTGTCTTTCCAATATGGTAACTCAAAAAAAATGCTTCTTTTTTTCCACACTATATCTACAACTCCCTCATCCATGGGAATATCCTCATTATCAACATTTTCAAAGAAATCGTCCACACCCTCAAAAAGGTTATCAACTTCATCCACTAGCACTTGCCCCGTAGAGGTACCAACATCCTCTCTTGCCCTTTTCTTAGAAGGCTTTGAGGTTTTACCATAGCTATAGTTTCCACCCTCTAGTTGTCTTAAAACATCATGCCCAGACGGTGGAACAGGAGCAAATCTCAACTCTATGGTGCCATCAAACTAATCCTTTTGAAAACGAAACTCATGGTTTTCTGCTAACGATCGACGATGACCCATATAGCAAAACTTTCCCCCGTGATTTAACAATACAGAATGCGTAGATTCCCCACAACATGGACAAGCAACCCGCCCCTTGGTGCTCCAACCAGATAAGTTTGAATAGGCTAGAAAATCATTAATGGTCTAAAGAAGAGAAACGCGAAGCTTAAAGCTTTGATTGGTGGACGCATCAAACGCATCAACACCATCCCATAATTGTTTAAACTCTTTAATTAGAGGCTGCAAAAAGATATTAATATCATTACCGGGGCTTCTCTCACCAGGAATCACCATTGAAAGGATGAAGGATGTTTGCTTCATGCAAAACCACGGTAGCAAGTTGTATGGGACCAAAAGAACGGGCCATGTGTTATAAGTTAAACTCATTGTTTGAAAGGGATTGAACCCGTCACTAGCTAAGCCAAGCCTAACACTCTGAGGATCAGCTGCAAAATCGGGATACAATATATCCAATTCATTCCAGGCTAATCCATCCACAGGGTGTCTTAAAATCTCATCCTTTGTCCGATCTTTGTCATGCCATCTCATCAACGAAGCCGTTATAAATGACATATATATCCTCTTCAATCTCAGTATTAGTGGAAAATAACGCAATACCTTAGTTGGCTTTTTCTTTTTCGATTGACCATCCATCTCATTCAACGGATCCTCATCATCAACTGTGTTTTTGACCCACCGTGCCACTCCACACGCATGACAAAATTCATCATTCAAATGCTCACCCCAATACAGTGTGCAGTCATTAGGACAAACATGAATCTTCTCATACCCAAGACCCAATCCTTTGATAATCTTCATGGCTTCATAATAATTTGATGGCAATGGTGCACACATCGGAAATGCCATGTTGATAAACTCAAGCAACATAGTCAAAGATTTACCAGACCACCCATTCAAACATTTGAGGTGTAGTAGATATAACATGAAACTTAACTTTGAGAAATTTTGACAACCCGGATAAAGTTCAGTATCGTAATCTTTCATCAAATTGCGATACTGAGTCGTCTCATCAATAGCAGAATGAACTGGATGTTCGATGTCTGAAGGATCACCATAATTATTGAACTCAAACCCACAATGAGCCTGTTGCTCTTCACTATGCTCATTTGAAGATCCCACTTCGATTCCTAAACTTAACGGTTGAATGTTTGAGTTTTCACAAGTAACCTGGAAGACACCTCGGAGCAAACCCAACACGTCATCTCGTCCCATGAAGCCACCTGGAACACTAGTGGGTTGTGAACTAGTGTGAGTGTGGTCTATACGAGAGACTTTCTCCCCATGAAAAACCCACTCGGTGTAACCTGGACTAAACCCATTATACAATAGATGCTCCTGAACAATTTCTGGTTCGAATGAATAACAATTACCACATCTTCTACATGGACAAACAATAATACCACGACTACAAGCTTTCTGACATGCAAATCTAATGAAGTTTGCAACACCATCCTTATAAGCTTTACTCGACCTCGGTTTATCTATCCAACTTTTATCCATTTTTAGATGACACCAATAGACTTTCCTAAAACAATGTTAATAAAGTCAGTATTTTAATATTTTTGGCAAAAGAATGCATAATCACAAACTTCGATTTGATTGGTAAGTGGATGAACTGAAATTGATAGCAACAAATTGATACAAACTCATGTTGGCAATTAGTCTCAGCAAATAATTAATATTAATAATTATTACAGTCTTAATATAAATTAGTAACATAAAAATTATCGAAATAATAATAGTAATACTATAATAATAATAATAATAAATATATATAAGTATTTATAATAATTGTATGATTTTATAGTAATTTATTATAAATAATAATTATTATTACTATTATTAAAATATAATTATTACTAATTTCATATTATTATAATAATTTATGAAAATAATAATATATTATTTTTATTTAAATAATACTACATATTATTACTAAATATGAAATTATAAAATTATTATTGTTAATAATTATTATATTATAATAAAAACCTTATTAATTATAATAATAATTAAAAACTAATATAATAAGTAGAAATAAAATAATAATAAACATTATAATATATATGATCATAATAATACTATTACGATATAATAAGACATTTTAATATTAATATTCATAATAATTGTATTATTATAAAAATAATTATTAATTCTAAAAATGATTTAAATTAGCATAATAATTATTATTATATACTGCCATTTCCTTTTAATCTTAATTGTTATCCAGAAAATGTTACTTGGAGCCAGAGAACAAAACCTAAAAACAAATATTCAAAACAGCACTAAACTGTGGACAACAATAACATGATATTATTATGACATTGCAGCCAAAAGTATATGCACAATATCATACTGTCTTTCATGCAAGCTCTACATGATAGGGTATCAGGCCAGAGAGAGCAAATTCAGCCAAGAAAAAAAAAATATCTACATTGTGCTTTAGTTAGAAGTTAGGCTAGAACTAAAATTATAGAACAATCAATTATTTTCTCTATATTCACAGCTACTAAAATGGATAACCCTCTATTTTATAAACTAACTTTTTTTTTATAGGTAAATAGAATATATTTGTTCTTAAATGAAGATCTAATAATACTAACTAGAAAGGGAAAATAAGTTCTTCTAAAAAAAGTTCCTGACCAAAAGAAGAAAAAAAAACAAGAGAATGTAATCAGAACAGGATACAGAAAGCAATAATCCCAACACAATTAGTCTGCTTCAAAATAGTTCCAATTTGTTAAAATGGACAAATACGGAGAGGAGAATTGCAAAATGCATCAAGGAAACCTACCATGTTAAATGTGAGATTTCCCTTGATAGATACAAAAACCAGGCTTTTCAAAAATGAATCAATCTCTTATTATGACATTCTTTTGTTTCTTCACTAATTGATAATACAAGGAGCAATGGCTAGACAAGAGCTAAGACACATACACACCGAACAAACAAAGGGAGAGGGTAGTATTTAGAGAAAAACATATCATCAACAGCAATTAAACTAAACCAAATCAGCAAATCATGCCTAAAATTTTGTTAGTTGAACTTACAAACTGCAAAAGTAGCTATTCTATAATAATCCACACTGTTTATTATACAGTATACCCCTTCCATTCCTTGTGGTCCATTGTTGAAGATCAATCATTATTAATAGCTCAAAACTACCCCACTGGATCATTCCAGACAATATTTTGCACATTAAACAAAGTTAGCCTCTCGAGAGTGGCTATGCTCGAGTCGTCAATTAGATTGATGTGCAACCCTTTTTATCCAACCAAAGATATAAAGATAAATCTCCTTCAAAACTAGCCAACCAAAACCATTACAACACCAGCAGTCGGCAGAAACAAAATTGAATATAATAATATAATTTACAACTGATCACCTTACTTTGCATTATTTTTCATACACTTATGAGTTTGAGAGGGGAGCAAATAACATCTAATTATAGTTAAGAAGCAAAATATGTTTGCAAATTACCTGTTAAGAATCGCTGCAGATTTAGCCCAGAGAAAGATAATGGCAATTAAGAGTAGCAGAACTCTAGAGATGAGCAACAAGAGAGTATAACCAGATCTCTCAAACACAACCCAAGCAGCTAAAGTTGCTAACAATATCCACACAGTCGAATTTTTTCGCGTCCACAATATCACATTTGAAACTGTTCAGACAAAAACAAAAAATGATTTCTCAATTCCACGAACTCCAAATCAAATGATATTTAGATCAAAGACCATAATTGCATCATATACAAGTAAAAATCTCACATTCACAATCTACCAACATTACCCACAAAAGACCATTAGTTGTAAACCCCAAAACCCTCTATTCTCTCTGTCTTCCCTCCTTCCACCCCTCCCCAATTTCCATTCAAAGAAACAAAAACCACGATAAAGGATACATTCACATAGAAAGAGATTAAAGAGAGAAATAAAGATGTAATCATGCATGATTTGAAGAAACAAAGTGTGAGGACAAAGAAGATGAACCTAAACGAATTATCACCAGCAAAATCAAAATTACCTAAAAATTAGATCAAACACCCACAAAAATCCATAATAATTTACCCACAAAATCCATAACAATTAAGCCCAAAATTAATCAAAGACAAGGTTATATTAACAACTATTTTGGATTCAAGCATTGAGTTAAAGTCCAAAGAAATCAACCTAAATTCATAATCTAAAATAAATTTATAGCATCCAATCTACAAAAAAAATTCACCTCATGTTTATATTTCATATCAGTAACTTCAAACAGAAAACCAACATTTTCTCATCCTAAAAAAAATTTCAAAATGAAATATCTTAAATTCAGAGAAAAACAAAGTTAAAAAAAATGATAGAGGAGAGATGAAACTCACCTAGGCATACACGAATGGTGTTGTCCTAACAAAGTTCTGTTTGAATATCCACTAGAATAATTTACTGCCAAATGATAAGATGATTTTACCTAAAAATGACCATTAGTTGTGAACCCTAAAATCAGAGAAAAACAAAGGAAAAAAAGAACACATGAGAGATGAAACTCACCGGGGCAAATCCTAGAATTTGTTCAGCAGTATAAAGCACAAGAGAGATGAAACTTACCGGGGGAGCTCGTAGAAGGGATGGAAATTTTGGGAGAAAGGGCGTGGTCGAGCTAAGAGCATAGCAGGGAAATTTTTTTGGGAGAACAGTGCGATGGAGGGAAGGGTAGCAGAAAAATTTTGGGGGAAAAGTCTGGCGTTATATTATATATATTGGAAATTACCGGCACTTTAAAGCACCGGAATATGCCCATTCCCATATTTCGGCGCTTTTAAGCGCCGATATATGCAGATTACCAAATCCTGGCACTTTAAAGCACCAAAATATACAGAGAGCATATTCCGGCGCTTTACAGCGCAGGTAAATATGGAGACCCGATACCGATATATTGCGGTGCTTCTAAGCGCCACTATTTGAATTAAAATTCATGTATACCGGCGCTTTGAAGCGTCGTTATATGTTCTTTTTATATTGCGGTGCTTCCTTGAAGCGCCACAAAACAAGCACCGGCGGTTGTTATATTGCGACGTTTTTAGGAAGCGCCAGAATTGAAGCGCCGGCATATATCAATTCTGTTGTAGTGGTTCCTTTGAAAATTTGTCATGAACTAGGTTTCAAAAAGTTACATCAAAACCAAATGGATCATTTTGAAAAATGGAGCTCTGGTGGCCAAATTATATCCTCGAGAAGTTTCACTCGTGTTAAATCGAATTCTCTTCCTCTTTCCTACAATTTGTAATGCACTTTTATCCTCTCTTTTTTATGGTCGGTGACATTGAAAATGGAATTTTAAATAATCTAAGTGAAATATACTTTGATTCAAGTGAAATATTAGATGGTCAAGAAAAATCAAATTTTAAAAGAAATTGACCATTTTCAAAGGTTGCTCACGTTTATTGTGCAGTTTTGCTAAAATAGTTACGATGGTCCTTTCCTTTGAAAATGTATAGTGAACTAGGTTTCAAAAAGTTACATCAAAACCAAAAGAATCATTTCTCAAAACGGACCTTGAAGGTAAAATTATACCCTAAGAAGTTTTGCTCGTGTTAATCAAATTATCTCTCTCGTTTCTATAATTTGTAATGCACTTTTATCCTATTTTTTATGGCTAGCAACCTCGAAAGTGGAATTTAACATGATCTAAGTAAAATGCACTTTTGTCCAAGTGGAAAATGGAATTGTTAAGAAAAATCAAATTTTGAAAGAAACTAGCCATTTTCAAAGATTATATCACGTTTTTTTGTGCAGCTTCGCATAAATAGTTACGATGGTCATTTTCTTTAAAAATTTACCACGAACTAGGTTTCAAAAAGTTATGTTAAAGCCAAATGGATCATTTCCCAAAACAGATCCCTGAAAGCCACATTATGCTTTTAAGAAGTTTTCTCATGTAAATCGAATTCTCTCCCTCTTTTTTAAAATTTGTAATGCACTTTACCCTATTTTTTTATGGTTGGTGACCCCAAAAGGAGAATTTAACATGATTTAAGTGAAATACACTTTGGTCCAAGTGATAAAAATGGAGGTGCAAATTTTGGGGTCTCTTTTGGCTTTGCCACATCCATTCATGAGCAAGGATTTTATCTATTTTCCTAATATAAGAGAACACCAATTAGCTTTAGCCGCATCATTATAAAATGATGTTAATCGTAATTTTTTTGAAACCCAAAGGCTCTTGATCGTAATTTGGATAAAAATGATTATACCCATTACATTTGCAAATTTCGGTGCTATCCTGAATTCCATATGCAAATTATGTATGATTTATTCATTAGTTCTGAATAATTTTGTTTCTTTTCTTCTATTCCATCACCCGAGTCTGTTGCTTATGCGTGATGTACTTAGATCAGCTAATCTGAAGAAGATTCAACGTCTCATCGTGCATTGGACCAGTCAAGAGGCGTCACGATTCCTCTCTGTTTGCCTAATTGCCTGTTTAACTAATCTTTACCTTTCTTCTTTCTTTCTCCAAAAGGCGGAGTGAGGGCTCATTCGGGGCTCTGGAGCGGGATTAAAAGCCTCGGAGTTTCGAAGAAAAAACTTAACTTTTCAAAAATGTGTGTTTTTTTTAGGCATACATCCCGTTTTAAAGCATATGTTTTTATGAGATGCAAGTTCTTTTGCACTTTTCAAAGATGTACGCACTACAACAGAATTAATATATGCCGGTGCTTCAATCCTGACGCTTTCCAAAAACGCCGCAATTTAACTATCGCCAGCGCTTGTTTTGTGGCGATTCAAGGAAGTGCCGCAATACACAAAGGACATATACCAGCACTTTAAAGTACTGGAATATGAAATGGGTTTCGAGCATATAGCGGCGCTTGAGGAAGTGCCGATATATACTCGAAACCCATTTCATATTTCGGCGCTTTAAAGCACTGGTATTTGGTAAGCTGCATATTCCGACGCTTTCAAGCGCGTTCCAATATATATTATATTGCGCCAGAATTTTCCCTCAAATTTTTTCTTCTTCCCGCGCCCGCGCCGTTCTCCCCAAAAATCTTCCAGAAACCGATCTCTCTCTCCGATTTCCTCCCCCTCCTCTACTCTCTCTTGGTTTCACTCTCTCGCTTCCCTCTCTCTCTCTTAGAAAATTTAGTTATATTTTTCTCATTGTTGGCGTGAAGGAAGAGTCCAGCATTAGCCACCACTGTTTCCTCCTCAATTTTTTGGTAAACTCTTCTGTACCTCTCAAGTGTTAACTCCCTATTTATACATATTTAAATGTATTTCTTTTGTTGGATTTCTAAGTTTTGTCAATGGGTCTTTGAGATAAACTCCTCTTTATTGGTTTTCAGTGAAAAATATTGACGTTTCATGCATTGTTATGTTCTTGAATGTTTCATGCAGATGTCATTTGTGTATTCACTGGGATGTGAATCCAAACAATAACTTATTGTAATTGCGAGATTTTCGGTCATTGTTATGTTTTTATGATTTCTTCTTCTCCCATCTTGCTTCAAGGTTACTACTGTTTTGCTGAAAACATTTAATTTTATGTTTTTGTTTTTCCAAGTTTGCTGTTTACTGAATATGCAAAAATAGGGGCAGATTTGTACCTCTGAAGTGTTTTTGTTTTTCCAAGTTTGTTGTTTCTAGTATTTATCCATTTCATTGGTTTGACTTACTTAGACGTGATCCTTAACTAAATTGACTGGTAAGAATAGACAATGACAAAATTGCATAACCCCGGTTTGCCCCACAACCCATCAATCTAATCCACTTGATTAATGTACTGAAAAAAATTGTTTAAACATTTTCATTTTATTAAGATATTTTTGCAAAAATTGGAGCCCCCCTACATTTTAGCATGGGACTGCATTAATTAAAGAAAATCGAACCTTTGAATCATATTTTTTATTAACTTTAAATTTATGGTTACCATTGCTACTAAGGATAGGAATGCAATATAATTAATTATATTTCAATGTTATTATAATTATGATTAGATTAACTTTAAATTTATGGTTACCATTGCTACTAAGGATAGGAATGTAATATAATTAATTATATTTCAATGTTATTATAATTATGATTAGATAAAATTAATGTAATAAAAATAAAAATGTAATAGTAATTACATTAAAAAAAATGTAACAGTGATTACATATATGAATTGTGAATCATATGTTTTGTTTTCAATTTTGTTTGGCATTTTCATATTGTAAAATACATTTACAAATCGTCAAAATTTACTTGTATATGAGTTGTGGTGTCAGACTGCCATCAAAGATCAAATCTCATTTATTGTGTAATCAATTATTTTTTAAAAGTAAATTACAGAGCCCATGAATTATGGCCCACATGAATTATTTTTTAAAACTTATTATTTATTGAAAAGTTGTCAACTAAACTAGTTACAGTTGGGCTCTTTTAAATATGAGTGCACACATGTATGATAGATTATATTTTTCTTTGTTGTTATTTCAGTGATTACCAACTAATTTTATGTGCATTTTTGTGTAATTATATTTGGATGTGTATTTATGTGATCGACATGTGTGTCAACGAGTTTTGTAAGGTTTTATTGTAATCTATCAGGTTACTGTTGCTTTGTTTCACACTTAACAAGAGTCCTGAACTTTTTTGCGTATAGTTTGTGGAATGCTTTAGACTGTCGTAAATTTCTGTTTTGGTTGTATCATTGATTATTGTTTGTTCTTTAAATCCAATTTGAATCATTTATTTGTTCATAACTTCTCAGGTACTCAGAAGTTATTGATTGCTGCATTTGCTGTGATTCCTTGACCATTCCTATCTTTCAGGTGTGGTTCTTCTAATTCTTGTTAACTTTTAATGTATTTTTGATAGTGTGAGATATAATCATTTTAATGTTTTTATCTCTACAGATTGCAAGATGTATAGGTCAAAAAATATCCCTCCATCGGTTAGAGATAACATGTCAAACTAGTATGCAGCTGAGTCTTCACACCATCAAGAAGATATTCACCATGAGCATGACTATCACCTTGACGATGATCATGACACGCAAACTGATTCTGAGACCGATCCAATAACATCGGGAAGTGAGCACAATGATAGTGAACAATACGAGATAATTGGTAATTTCTGTATTAGAATACATTCTATATATAACTAGTTTGATACCACATTGTTATACTAATTATATAATTTATGTTTTCAATGTATAGATTCTGAAGGGAGGGTGAGGAAGCAGACACGTGTCTTGAGAACCTCACAAGTGTGGTCCCTTGAACGTGGGGAAAAAATTGTGGTGCACATCAACGCACGTCATCAACCTATTAAGAAAGGTGGCCAAATGTTAAGTAGCTGGTTGGGCAAGGTAGCGAAGAGAGGGAACCTTTGTCCACTTAATTACACGGATTGGAAGAAGGTCTCTTCTAGCTACAAGAAGGACCTTGTTATATTGATTCGGGTAAGTAACAACTTAATAACCATTGATTGCCTCCAATCTCTCTTTTTGTTTTTGTTTATTCATGGTGTTGTACATGCATAATCCCTAACACCAATAATGCTTATTTGACATCGATTTCCTTTCTGTGTGGTAGAAGAAGTTCCATTACCCTACGATTGAGGCGATAGACAACCTTTTGTTGAGGATGATAGGGAAAAAATGGAGGGACTACCGATATGTGCTGAAAAGGGACTACGTGAGGAACAAAACGAAACAACAAGTTTTGAGCAATGATGTTCCAAAAGGTGTAGATCAAGACCAATGGAAGCAACTGGTGAACTACTGGTTCTCTGACCAAAGTGAGGTTGTTTTAAGACAATAATATTCATTTGGATTCTCATTGTTTCTATTTTTCTATTAATGACTAATTATTCAATTGGTTTATTATTGGTGTAGAAATATTCGACTATAGGGATAGCGGCACGTGAAAGACAACAATGTCCTCACACATCTGGTTCAAAGAGTTTTGCTAGACGACGGGATGAATATGTGAGTTAATTTGCTTTATTAATCCAATCTTTCATTTAAGATGTCACTGTCACAATTTGATCTCTTTCCATACATAGTAGGAGATGACACATGGGAATGAGCCCGAGCACGTAGAGTTTTTTGCTGAAACTCATAAATGCAAGGATGAAACTTTTATTGATGATGTATCACGACAATTTATGGTAAGTTGAACATCTTTAAAAATAGAGAAAAAGCCTAATTTTTTTTTATTCCTTCCTATTTTCACTTGATGTGGAATGAAAGAAAGAAAAGAGCCTTCAATTAAGTTAAGAAATATATAACTTTCATCAAGGAAGGGTGATAAAATATTTTTGACCCAAAAGTTTGATGTTATTATTTTTTTTAAATGAGGATGACTTCATAGACTGCATTGACATACTCTCTTGTTTTTGTAAATGGTTCTTTTGTCGTGTACACATGTAGTACTCGCTTGGTGCCTCTGGAATACATATGTCTGGTTCTTGTGTCTTTAGGATTAATCTATTGGGCAATGTGATCCTGACATATATATTAGAGCTGTGTTTGAAATATAATCTGTTTTCTGCATAGCCTTAATGATCAATAGTTCTTTCTTTAATTACTGATTAGATATAAATCTGAATCTCAGATCAGTAAATGTGTTTGATTGGCAGCAGGTGAGGTTGGGAACTTGATCATGCTTTTCATTTTTTTTCGAACCAGATTAGTACTAAACAAATTTTATGTATGGTGAAGATTTTATGTACTAAACAAAGGAAGCTGAATGTATGGTGAAGATTTTATGCTTTGAAGGTAAAAATGATATCCTAGTTACACTTTTGGAGTTGTGCTGATAAAAGTGGGATGATTTTGTATGGTGGTGACCACCGACGAGCATAGATGATACTTTGTTGCTTTGCACATTTTGTCTAAATTAGGTACATTGCTTGGATTGTATATTTGTTTTTCTTTTGCATGAGGTTTTATGAAAAAATAGGGGAAATTCTGCCCGTTTTTCTATAAAATATGATAAACACATTTTGTTTTATGTATATTGCGCTGTTATTAGCTACTAAATATTCGGCAGAGTTTAATTTTTATTGTTTCTTAATTGTAGGTGACAGCTGAAGCTCGTGTTGCTGAACTTGTTGCAGCTTCAGGATCCTCTGATGCTAGCAATAATTTAGTAATACAAAATGAAGTCTTTACCAAACTTATGGGTGAAGAGAGTTCCGGTCGTGTACGAGGTCAGGGTTTTGGAGTTACACCCTCTGCTGTGTTTGGACTTTCAGCTCAAGTAAGGAATGATATGGGATACCATGGGGCCTATGCTGAAGAGATAAATAGTTTGAGAGCACAAATAGAAGAAAACAATCAACAACATGCGCAACAAATTCAACAAATAACGACGAGACACGATGATCAAATAAATAATATTCAATCCCAAATGGATGAGCTGAAGTCTTTACTACAGCATTTGGCTAATAGAGGACCTCATGATTGATTTCGTGATGTTAAAATAATTTTTCATACTATCTACATTTTCATTACTTTGTTTTTTGTATGAATTTTATATATGAACTATGATTGTTTTTTTTGTGTAAATAAGACGTTTATGTTGACTGAAAGAATTATTATGGATGATGTATTTTATATATCGAAGAACATTTGCATATAGAATGTTGATATTTAAATCAAATAAATGTAAACATAATTAAAACCAGAATTCACATTGTGCTGGCAAGAAACTGCATTTTTCGCAGCGCTTATATACCGACGCTTTGAAGTGCCGCTACACACCGGCGCTTTAAAGTGCCGCTATATATCGGGGCTTTGAAGCGCCGAAAAAATTCGCATATTGCGGCGCTTCTTCAAAGCACTGGTATTTGCGTTTCGACACCACACTTTCCGACGCTTGATCTGGCGCTTGCAAAAAGCGCCAGAAATTCATATTGCAGTGCTTTGAAGCTCCGAAATATGCAAAAAAAAATGCCGGCGCTGATAATTTATCTTGTAGTGACGGTTTTTTTCACATAGCATACGCATCACTCTGAGTTTTATGCCAAAAAGTTTGAGGGGTAAGTCCCATTCGATTTTTTTTCAAAGGTTATAAAATATCAAAACGACATCATTTTGATGATTTATTATCAAAAAAATATTTATTTTGATTTAATATTTATTTTTAGATTTCAAAGTATTAAAGTTTTTTGATAATTAATTTATTTTATTTTATTTAAATATTATTTATTATTTTAATTAATTATTAAATTTTTTTCGACATTCCAACATCTCAAAAGACATTTAACCCAACGTCTTGGTGTTTCCTTCTTGCCTCACCGAGATAAAATACATCGCTCAATGTTTTCTATTCAAAAGTGCATTCGTCAATAATTTTTATATGTTGCATGATAAACATCTCAGCGTCGAAGTGAGATGAAGTTCCGGTGAACTTTTCGGACTATAAATCAATAAAAAGATTTAATTGGATAAAAAGATAGTTTAATGGCTTAATTAAAAAAATGGGTAGACAATTTCCTGGTTTTGTTTTCCCACCTCTCCAGCCAAGGCTTTTTGAAATCGTCAGCTTAAACCGCTTGGACTTCAGAAAACACTTTCTGCCTAAGGGCCTATAATACCATGAGCTCAAGTTCATTCTTACAACAATACCCTTTAAGTTTCCAGGCGCTTTTCTTACCCTTTTTGTTCAGACTTGCATTTGATTCACACCGAGGAGAAATATTTTAGAGGTTTCTTTCGTTGGGTTTCTTTCGAGGCTTATACTCACATTTGCGGAATACGTTTTTTACATTTTATTAAAAAAATTTAAAAATCTTTTAAAAAATTAAATCTTATAAGACTTAAACTCATGTCCAAATGAATAGAAATACAAATATTAACATTGAGCTAGTTGTTCTTAATGTAATATCATTGCGCTTTATAAATATTTATTACATATTATATGATTTAATGATGACTAAAAACTATTTAATTAATCGCTTATAAGTTACAATAATATAAAAATAAAAAAATATATATATATAAATATATTAGTATTTATAAAATTATTATTATAATTTATATGCTCTAGAGTTAATAAAAATATTAAAATTTGTTGAAAATTAATTAATTTATTTTTATTTTTATATCATTTATATTATTTTAATTAGTTACTTCTTATTATTTTATTAAAATTTTAAAACGCCTCAACATTTCAAAAAATTTACGTCTCACCTCATTGAAATAAAATATCTCGCACAACGCTTTCGGTTCTGAAAAATATTGATTCATACTTCATATAACACTGCCTTTATAAAACATACCAAATTCTCAAACTGCATTGTCTAACATACCTTTTTGACATTATTTTCTTTAATTGCACAGGAAAATATTCTTATCTAGAAGGATAAAAAGTAAGATGTGGAAAATCCCAAGTTTGAAAGCACTGAAAATGAACTAATTATTCATGTTTGTGTTCATACTAGACTAAGAGGGCATTAGGAAATACTAAGACTCTCTGTTGTTGAGGATAAAAAGGGAACATAGCATAAAAAACTGGTAAAAATTCAAAAAAAATTAGAATGATAATTAATAAATAAAGATATTGAAACCCAATCTAAGCATTTACTCCGATAACCCTAGCAAATGACACATGGCAAAATAATTTGTTAAAAGACTTTTCTACCCTTTCTTTGAACCAATAGCAGCATTACACATGTACAGGATGACCCACAAAATTAAATAACTTTTTATCAATATTATATACGATAAAAAAAGAATATTACTCTTAGTCAAAATAAGTATTGATACTCGAATGTGATGCCAAACGTGTTTTCCGTTTTTGGAGTTGCAAGAAATTAACCAAATCTGGAAATATATATCATATATACCATGGTTCTTTAATTAGTATACGTACACAATGAATTTTACTGCATTCCTTATAGAAAGTAGAGTTTTTCTTCTTCTTTTTTAAATTCTTAGAATGAAGGTAGACCTCGATGGTTTTACTTTCGTAAGAGGTGTCAATTAGCTTAATCGGTGAAGCAGTTAAATGTTTCGTACAAAAAAATCTAAAATCGAATCTCACTCACGTTAAAGATGCGGAGAGAATCATCTCTCATAATTCATTTAATATATTATCGATACGATCATAATCATTTTGTCCAAGGTCGAGCGTATGGATTGCTCCACACACGCTCGACCAAAAAGCTCCAACGCCAAGCATAAGGAGTGCTTCACACATGTTCGGCTCAATGTCTCTAAGGCCGAGCGTATGATTGTTCCACACACGCTCGGCTCAAAAGCTCTAAGGCCGAGCGTAAGGACCGTTCCACACATGCGCGGCTCAATGTCTCAAAGGTCGAGCGTATGGATTGTTCCACAGATGCTCGGCTCAACAGCTCCAAGGACGAGCATAAAGATTGCTCCACAAATGCTCGGCTCAATGTCTCGAAGGCCGAGTGTATGGATTGCGTCACACATGCTCGGCTCAACAGCTCCAAGGTCAAGCATAGGGATTGTTCCACACATGTTCGGCCCGATGTCTCCAAGGCCGAGCATATGAATTGCTCCACACAAGCTCGACCCAAATACTCCAAGGCCCAGCATATGGATTGCTCCACACACGCTCGGCTCAATGTCTCTAAGGCCGAGCGTATGAATTGCTCCACACAATGCTCGGCTCGGCATCACCAAGACTCAGTAAATTAATTGCTCCTTTTACTAAAGACTGAACCCTACCAAACTTCTTTGAGCACATAAATGTACTTAAGGAAGTGGGAGGCCTCTGATACAGCTCAAAAATACACACCCAATGAAGACACGACACATGGACAGCCTCAAAACCAGACAACAAGGCAACACGTGGACCATCCCAAGCCAAGGCAGCTAGGTGACACCCGGAAGACACAAGTCAGCACAGTTGGACCCCCAAGTCACTACCGCCCTCCAGGTCACCACCGTCCTTGGCGCAAGAGCCGCCTCACCCCCAAAACCTTATAAAAAGACTTAGGTGCGCATTTCAAAGAAAAAAGAGAAAAAAAAAAGAGCTTCTTCTTCACTTGAAACGGGAACACTATCATTTCCACACTTCTTAGACCTCATACTAACAAAAGCGTCGGAGGATCCTCGGAGACATCTCCCTTCGACGACTCCTTAGCTTACCCCCTTATTTTTTGTACAGATCCCCTTAGGGCCCGGCTTCCAACTCAGCAATACATTTTTGGCAGCAACAAGAATCTTAAAAATAAAAAATAAAAAATTCAAGTCTAATAAGATTCAAACTCATGTTCAAATAAGTAGAAATACAAATCTTAACTATTGAACTAGTTATTCTTATTGTAATATCATTGCGCTTCATAAATATTTATTATATGTTATATGGTTTAATAATAACTAAAAACTATTTAATTAATCACTTACAAGTTACAACAATATAAAAATAAAAAATTATATATAATGTATATATTAATATATATTAATATTTATAAAATTATGATTATAATTTATATGCTCTAGAATTAATGAAAGTATTAAAGTTTGTTGAAAATTAATTTATTTTTTTATTTTTTTATCATTTATATTATTTTAATTAATTACTTATTATTATTTTATTAAAATTTCGAAATGCTTCAACATTTCGAAAAATTTATGTCTCGCCTCATTAAAATAAAATACCTCATCCAATACTTTCGTTTCTGAAAACATTTATTCATCTTTTATAACACTGCCTTTATAAAACATACCAAATTCTCAAACAGCATTACCTTTTGACATTATTTTCTTTAATTGCACAGGAAAATATTCTTATCTAGAAGGATAAAAAGTAAGATGTGGAAAATCCCAAGTTTGAAAGCACTGAAAATGAACTAGTTATTCATGTGTGTTCATACTAGACTAAGAGGGCATTAGGAAATACAAACTCTGTTGTTGAGGATAAAAAGGGAACATAGCATAAAAAAACTGCTAAAAATTCAAGAAAAATTAGAATGATAATTAATAAATAAAGATATTGAAACCCAATCTAAGCCTTAACTCTTATAACCCTAGCAAATGACACATGACAAAATAATTTGTTAAAAGACTTTTCTGCCCTTTCTTTGAACCCATAGCAGCATTACACATGTACAGGATGACCCACAAAATTAAATAACTTTTTATCAATATTATATACAATAAAAAAGAATATTTTTCTTATTCAAAATAAGTATTATACTCGAATGTGATGCCAAACGTGTTTTCCGTTTTTGGTGTTGCAAGAAATTAACCAAATCTGGAAAGATATATCATATGTACCATGGTTCTTTAATTAGTTTATATCCACAAAGAATTTTACCATATTTCAATTAATTTAATAGGTGAAGTGTTTCGTACAAAAAATCTAAAATCGAATTTCACTCACGTTAAAAATCAACAGAGAATCATCTCTCATAACCCATTTAATATATTATCAATACAGTCATAATCACTTTGACCATAAAAGAACAAATAATAAACTGTTAAGTGTCATTCCATTTATAAAAATAAAAATAATAAAAAAAATGTCATGTGAAAATCAAATGACTTAGTCGTTTACCCAACCACCAACATCAACCAAAAAGCTTAAATTGAAACGTTTCAATAGTTGAAGGTTAAAATAAGTATATTTGAAACCGAAGAATGATCAAAAATGAATTTTGACCCATAGAAAGACCAAGAATTAACCATTTTGGTTATGAATTTAATGTAATTTAATGTAGGATAATGCTAACTTACTCGAGTTAATGTATAAGTTGATTATACTCTAATTAAATTTGATAAAAATGTCATATGATGGTGAGTTTAATGTAAAGAAAAGATATGGGTAATATAATAATTCAACTAAACCCGTTTTTTATTTGTCGGAGACTTATTGTGATTGCCGACGAACAAATAGTCAGATAGACGTCAATATATACTGCCCACAGCGTCGGAATCAGAGACCACTGATCTATGTTTCGTGGAAGAATCACAACCATCCACCATCGCTATAAGCCACATGCGCAACCAAAAGATTTCAATTTTCAATAACCTCTATTTTGCCATCTTCCAACGATTTTAGACGGAAAACATCGCCAAAGAAATTTTGGAGCGTACTCCAATCGACATATATATATATGCTTTTGTTTCAATCGTCTTAAATATATAGCTTTATAATGTCAAATCTATACTCTATTAATTTTGAATCCACTTTGGGTGTCTTTGATCTTGAATAAGACGTGGAAGCTTAAAGCAATTTTTTGTTGTTTGTATTTCAGTACCAATCTTTAAAATGTTTTCAATTACACTCCCGTTAAAATACCCTTAATTATATGTTTTGACATTTTAAATACATCTTTAGTATAAAAAAAATTATAAAAATAACTTAGAATTAATTTTATTTATTTATAAAATAGCCCTAACAAGCTTAATTCTTATAGATACATATATATTCAAATTCTTAATAAATTATTTGAATACCCAATTTAAATAAAGTTTCTAATTAGTTATTTTTAAATACATATTTTTGAAATAAATTTGTATTAATGATATGAATATAATCTTCTTATTTATTTTTAAATAAGTCATAATAAATTACTTATTATTTTGAATTGTGAAAATTTGATAGAATATTGTAATTATATACTTATGTATTTTAAAATTTTATTATAACCCCAGCTTCAGTTTCAATTTAACCAAAAATTTGCATAAATTTTTAGTAATATATTTTGGATAATGAAAGATTGGAAACAAATCAATTATCCCAACATGGCTATCAATTATAACTATCTTCCCTTACTTTAAATTTTATTATATTGACCTTCTTAATTCAATGTAACAACCCATTGAAATTATTAATATTTTATATTAATTAAAAAAAAACTTTCTTAATATATTCTCTATATCTAAATCAATACTAAACAAACTATTTTTTAATTAAAAAATTACATTCAAATTAGATATTTCTAACAAAATTATATTTTAGAATAACTTATCAAACATTAAACACAAAAAAATGATATCAAACACATATTCCATTTTTTTTCAAATGGGTGAAAGAATCCAAAATAATAATAAAAAAATTTATATAATTCACATTCATTGAAACATTACACCATCATTCATTAACAAAAAATTAAACTTATAAAAAATAAATAATTTTATTTCTCTCAAACATAATAGATTAATAATACTGTTTTAAAAAATATTTCCAAAACAAATTTATCTAAATAATAAATAAATTAAAAACAATAGTTTAAAAATATATTTCACAAACTCCTGCAACATGAGTTTCTTATTAAAACCGAAACAAACTTTTCAAACTAGTTTTCCTTTAATTTAATGTGTGCCATTAGTCTTGCAAGTTTGCATCTGGTTCAAGGTTTTCTGTGGTTCATTTTGATTAAGTTCTTTAGTATTTTTTTTTTGGGTCAAGTCCAACTATCACATTTTTTTATTAAGTTCTATAATTAATAATTTCTAGTCAGATTTTCGTAAAATTGGAAAACATAATTTAAAAAGAAAACATTCGTAAAACGATTTAAGTAAGTATTTTGCGCATTAAATTAATGGAGAAATGAAGCTTTTGGAATTGGTCATGTCATACACGCATCAAGTGCAAGCAAATGAATTGACCCAAAACAAATAGGCCCAAACACATGTTAATTAATAAATGCCTTAACAGTGCTCCAAAGGCTAGGAAATTAAACATAACCCAATCTTTAATTTAATAAATTGTTAAATTTTTTATGCTAATTTATTAATACTAAGCATCTTAACACGCGTTAACGTGAGTGTTGATTTGCTCTTTTATTGGGTTAAACAACCTAAAAATGAAGACATGATTTAATTAAAAAAATCAACCGTGAATAAAGAGAATTGAGAAAAATCTCACTTGAAAAGAAAACACAGAAATCAAATTAAGCTTAGCGAATTAATTACCAATAGTTAATCGAAAAACAAATAAGATGATGAGAGAATACGTATAAGTATGTGTGAATTAATAGGTAATGGGTACTATGTAACTACTTATGTGGTTATGGGAGATAAATGGTTTCTAAAATAAATAACTTGTAACTACTTATATAGTTACGGTGGATAAGTGGTTTTTGAAACAATAAGTTAATACTGATTAAACAAACATGGAGTGATTGGAGAGTGATTAGTTTTAAATGGTATTTTTAACATTTCAAAAAGAAGAACACCAAAAAATATTCTGAATTTATTAACAGTATATAAATATTCGGCAATATAACCGAATATTTTTGTTTTTACTTTTACTATTCTTCTCAATACTTATGTCCAAATCTAATTTCTTTACACAAAAGCATATAAGGTTTTAAAGATTCTTCATGTTTCTAATCAATTTGAAAACTTTTAATTCAATTAATCTGGTTTAGCTAGAAAACAATTAATTTAATCAATTTAATCAAAAACCCTAAACATGTTTCTATGACAATATACAAATATCTATTTGATTCATACATCCATTCAATTTGAACCTTATAATCGCAAAAATATAACGTATAAGTCAACAAACTTTATTATTAGAGTCAATTATAAAATTACCTTTATTCTAATTTGCTTTTCAATTAATCAATAAAAAATTAGAATTCTAAATCTAAGTTACGATGGCTCTGAACCGCATGTAAAAATTACCACAAAACAATTTATCTTAAAATCATTTATAACAAGATTATAGAACACTCAATATAATTGATAAATTTTATAAATAAACTTATTTTAGACATAATGAATTGCGTAATGAAAATAAAAAAAAATAAACTTGATCTTTTTCCCGTATAAGTGGTTTCTTAATGAGATAAAAGTATTGTACTGTTAGAATAAGATAAGGTGACCTAACCATAAATCTTATATATTATCCATGAGTGCTCACCTAATGAGCTACTACGATCCGTAATAATCAATTCACAATTAACACATAAAAAAAATTAGGTCAAATTAATAAATCATTTTTTATGACATTTCTTTAAGCCTTACCAACGGTCTAATCACGTAGCCTGTTTTAATAAAACCTAAAATCCTCTAATAAAGTAAACCCACCTTCGTAAGAAATTCCAACATTAGGTACCATTTGACTTAACTTTCAAAACAGTTTTAATTGCATCCTGCGTGTGTGACATGTTTGTTAAGTAATATTTGATTTGTCTTAATTTTCAATCCCCAAGAAATGAGTTGCCACTTTCTAACTTTTTTTTTTTAAGTGTAACAATGGTAATTGATATCAAATGTAGGATATGTCCTCACAAGAAAATGTGTAATTAATGAGCTAAATCAACCGTTAAAAATCAAAATGAAATGCGACTTTTAACTATGGTGATATTAATTTCTTAGTCCATTATTTAACTACATAGGCTTTGACATTAAGGCAATTAGTTAGTAATCGAACGACGCGTTTAGAAGTTTGACTTGAGTTTTACTAAGTTGAACTTTCAAAATTATTACAACGAATCGAAAATTTACCGTAATAAGTTGTTTTTTACCATCTAATTTTATTTTAAAATCTCAAAAATAGATACTAAAGCAAGTATTAAAATATTTTTGCTCTTAATCACATGCATTGATTCTCTTAGAGTATTGATATTTGGACGACAATGGTTTATATCCAAAATTTTACATTCAAGCAGTCAATTAGTAGCAATATCATTATTCGTTAAAACTTCATTTGTAATTTACCGTTTTATTTTTTAAAATATTTACTGTAACGGGTCATCTTGAGTTTTGGTTTAAATGTTATTGTTTTTTTTTTTCATTTTGAATATTAAATTTGGGTGTTCATGTATGTATATTTTGAGGAATAATATTTGGCTTCACATTAATATGGAGAAACTTTCTCTTATTTACTGATGTGGTAACTTCACATTAAGACATGTATTAAAAAATCATGTACAAATCACATGATAAAAAAATAGTTAATCATTGAATATGTCAATAAAAAAAATTGTGTGATTTTCACGTTATTTTTTAAATACATTATTCAATGAAAAATTATCGCATCAGCGAATAGGAGAATGTTAAGTATTATTATTCTCATCACTATTAACCTTGACAAAAATAAATAAATATTTATGGTCTCCTCATCGCCAATTTTAGTCTAATGAATTATTGCAGATCTCTATCAAATGCAAATTGAAAATCATGTATTCTTAAATGAAAATCTCAGTCCATATTGGAGAGAGAGACTAAAGATTTTTATTTGTGTGAAACCAAACTAACCATGTTCACCTTGTGCCCTCTTGCCCAAGAAATTTCCTTATACCAGCACTTTTTATTATGCCTCGTTTCATTAATCCAGTGGGTGGACCAAACTAGATGCTCTAGAGAAACCAGAGAACTTCAAAAAAGAGAGGTTAAATAGTTCCACGCGCATGACTCATTTCCATGGTTATTTTATATTGAGTATTTTTAAAAATTTATTTGATAATATTAATTAAATATATATAAATATTATTAATTAAATTTTTAAAATTTATTAATTAAATTTTTACTCTATGTAAATATTTTATTTTGTTTAGGATGCAATCAAAAATCTCTCCGACAAGTTATAGAGGGTGGCTAATTAATATTGACTTGACCCTTTGCATAGAACGTGCAGCCAGCCACAAGACCCATCAATTTTTTTTATATGGATTCCTTCATTATAATAACTTGTTCAATTTGGGTAGTTTTCCCTTTTTTAGGTATATTTTCTTTTTCAAACGATGCTTTTTGTTTCTTCTCTCTAAAAAAATTAAAAAGAAAAACAAAATTCTATAATCTTATATAATACCCTTCGCACCCTCATTCCCTTTCTCCAGGCAAACCCCAAATACAATTTCTATCTTATTACATACATTTGATCATAAAAAAAAACAATGGTTCTCTCAAAGACAGCTTCGGAGTCTGATGTCTCTGTTCACTCTACCTTTGCTTCTCGCTATGTCCGAAACTCATTTCCTCGGTACCTAATTTAATTTACCCATTTCAATCGATTAATCTATTTTTTTCTTTTTTTTTTTAATTTTCTTGTTCTACTTTTGATATAATTGGTAGGTTCAAGATGCCAGAGAACTCAATACCAAAGGAGGCAGCGTATCAAATCATAAACGATGAGCTGATGCTTGATGGGAATCCGAGGCTGAACTTGGCTTCCTTTGTGACGACATGGATGGAGCCAGAGTGTGATAAGCTTATAATGGATTCCATTAACAAAAATTACGTCGACATGGATGAATACCCTGTCACTACTGAGCTTCAGGCAACTCTCTCTTTAATTCATTTCTCGAGTTATATATTAATCATTAAATTATGTAATTTAATAATTTATTTATAAGGGTAATGTTAAACTGATGGAGTCAACAACTGGCCATGTTCTTAACCAAGCAAAAGAAAGAAAAACTGGGTTTAATTGGACTTTGGACGGCTTGTTTTTTCTAGGCGCTATCCTCCACCGTCTACCACCTACCAAACAAGTCAACACTATGTTTTTGTTATTTAAAAATATAAGTTTTTTAAATTGCCAAATAGAAAGAAATGAATTTGAATAAAATTTCTTCTGATCACTCCCTAAAATAGAAATGTTTATTTTGATCACAGAATCGATGTGTGAATATAATTGCACATTTATTCAATGCTCCATTGGGAGAATCGGAGGCTGCTGTAGGAGTTGGAACAGTAGGGTCATCAGAGGCAATAATGCTGGCAGGCCTTGCTTTCAAGAGAAAATGGCAAAACAAGCGCAGGGCTGAAGGAAAACCTTTTGACAAGCCCAACATTGTCACTGGAGCCAATGTTCAGGTACTCCTATAATTATTTAGCATAATGATGGGTTTTAACTTAATTTTCTCGACTGAATTTATTCATAATCAAAGGAGAGTTACTGGTCTGGAAATTCGACTGAGAACACCCAAATATTTTTTATTAGGGACAGTAACCAATAGGGCACTTCTTGACATATTTTTAACACTTGTAGAGACTTTACTATCCATAAGGGAGTTACTGGTCTGGAAATTCGACCCCAGAACTTCAGGGCATCTAGGGGAGTAACCGATAATGGCACTTCTTGACATATTTTTTTTAACACCTGGGCAATTCACTAGTAACTGGATCACATTTGTAGTGACTTCACTATTCATAAGGGAGTTACTGGTCTGAAAATTGGACCCCAGAACGTCAGGGCATCTAGGGCAGTAACCAATAAGTCAATTGCAACAGGGTTTGATGATTTATTTTTCAATATTGGCACATTCAATTACAATTTTTTTGGTCAATTTATTACTCTATGTAGGTTTGCTGGGAGAAATTTGCAAGGTACTTTGAGGTGGAGCTAAAGGAAGTGAAGCTGAGGGAAGATTACTATGTGATGGACCCTGCCAAGGCTGTGGAAATGGTGGATGAGAACACCATTTGTGTAGCTGCTATATTGGGTTCAACTCTCAATGGAGAATTTGAAGATGTCAAGCTCTTGAATGATCTCTTGTTAGAGAAGAACAAGCAAACTGGGTATGTATTGCATTAAAATTATTTTTGATTTTCGAGAAATTAATGTATTTTTTTATATAAATTTTGCTTATTTGATTTTTTTTTTTCAGATGGGACACTCCAATTCATGTTGATGCAGCTAGTGGTGGATTTATTGCACCATTTTTATATCCAGAACTGGAATGGGATTTTCGTCTTCCACTTGTTAAGAGCATTAATGTTAGTGGGCATAAGTATGGACTTGTTTATGCTGGAATTGGATGGGTTATTTGGAGGAGCAAAGAGGACTTACCTGAAGAACTCATCTTCCACATAAATTACCTTGGGGCTGACCAACCTACCTTCACTCTTAATTTCTCAAAAGGTATTACAACATAAATTTATGCTAATTAACAAAAATTAATTCTTTAACCCTTTTTAATTACTGATGTCCCAAAAAAGATTTATCACCCAGTAAAACTTATTAATTTGTTCATTCCTTGCAGGTTCTAGTCAAGTAATTGCTCAGTATTATCAACTTATCCGCTTAGGTTATGAGGTAAGAGCCTAATAAAATTATATGAATAATCATGTTGTTCTTGGAAAAATTCTTATCTGTAATTGGTGCAGAACACCTTTTTTTTTTTGCATGGAGAGAAAAATTTACTAGAAATTCTTAGTTAATTTCACTGATAACATGAATAGTGGCTGTACGGATATTACCGATGAAGTTACCTAACAATTACTAATGAAGTTTTCACCTCATACAAAAATGATGTTTTGCACTGAACGCAAGTAAGAATTTTTTCGTTGTTCTTGACAAACAAACTTAAAAGAAATTCTTCCATAATTAGAGTCTGCTTATCGGATGAATATTTTATTAGACTAAAAAGAATGTTAATGTCAATAATGATTGATGTGACACTATTTAAGTAAGACGCGCTCACTGAAATATCTATCTTCCACAGAAAAATTGCGATATGTCATAAATCAGTCGTGACTAACGCTAACAGACAACATCCCTATTAGATAAATTTTATGCAAGAATTACTTTACTAATCTACTCGGCCTATCTTTTTCTATTTTTATTATTAGGGATACCAAAATGTCATGGAGAATTGCCATGAAAATGCAATGGCGCTAAAAGAAGGGTTGGAAAAAACAGGATGCTTCAACATTGTGTCAAAGGACCATGGAGTCCCATTGGTGGCCTTTTCTCTCAAGGATAGTAGCCGCCACAGTGAATTCGAGGTAGCTGAATTGTTGAGGCGCTTCGGATGGATCGTGCCAGCCTATACAATGCCGGCGGATGCTCAACATATTACGGTGCTTCGTGTTGTCATTAGGGAAGACTTCTCACGCACTCTTGCTGAGCGCTTGGTGCTTGACATACAGAAAGTTCTACATGAGCTTGATACACTTCCTGCAAGAATAAGCACCAAAATTTCTGAGGAAAAATTGAAGAGTAACGAAGAGAATGGAAAGAAGAATGGCATCGTCGCCGTCAAGAAAACAACAATGGAGACACAAAGGGAGATCACTACTTACTGGAAGAAATTTGTCATGGAGAAGAAAACTAACAAAAACAAAATTTGTTAGTGCGCTTTTGGTATACCGAATTCAAAGATGGAATAGAAGATTCCAAAGATGACATAAAAATCGTTTTATCATATCTCTTTTTTAATTATATTTCTTGTACGTTGGTGTACTAAACAAATGTGTAGATGTTTTTAACATTTACATGAATTTTTCGTTGGTTGTTTTTTTTTTTTAAGTTCTTTATTTGGTGGAGCTCTATGTATCTTGACTTTGACAGTCTTAAGTCATGTTCAAGACCTTTTTGAGGCTAATTATAAATGGAAGTTATAATTATTTTATGTTACACAAAAATCTTGTCTTTGTTATACTTGTGCGCTTATGGCTAGATGCTTTATCAAGGATGAAGTTGCTGCAGAAGTTTGTAGATTTATTGAGAAAGGGGCTAAATTACTCAATTGGTAGCAAAATTTAACATTATAGATTGCTACATGTTAAGGGACGTAAAACGTTATTGTTAATTTACCTTGCATCTTTTGAGTCATTCAAATGTATTGAATTAAATAATGAAGTGTGAGGAATGTCGGTGGTGTCTTTTGAGTATTTATGATATTCTCATAAAAATAAAATTTATATCTTGACAAAATGTCACGCGCATTTAAACCATGTTTGGTAAACCATTTAATCTAATTTAAAATAAATTGATTTAAAACTTTAAAATCATTTAAATTAATATTGAAACAATTTAAAATAACTTATTTAAATTGATTTAAATAGCTTACCAAATACTTTACGACACATAATCTTTTTTTTGTTTTTGGGGTTTGTGCGAGGTTTCACTGCCTAAACACTTCATGTGGCACCATGGGTATTCTATTAGTGACACTTGTCTTAGTGCAGTGTATTTGTTATAAACATCCATCGTTACACCAAAAAAACAATAAATATACTATATTGTTTTGGAATCATAGCCCGTTAATCATATCGATTACTATGTTATGTGTCACCCTAATGTCCTTAGGTTGGTGATTATTTAAGTGTGACAAGTTGTATTCATAGATTTTGTAGTAAAACACATATTTTTATGATAAAATTTATAATTTTAATAATAAAACACATGCTTTAAGTGAAAGTTAAATTCTTTTTTACAATCAGTATCTTTATTTTACCATAAAAACACATGTTTTATCACAGAACACACGAATAAAAACTCTTTATCTTATATTTTATCAAGCCATCTTAAACATCACCTATTAGGTTCGGTGTACTTTGGTATTGCTTCACGTTGTCTTTTGTCCTTCTTGCCTTTTTTTATTGTCAAACCAAATCGAGAAGAGCCTACACGCGGAACATTTTGGTTGAAACATTTTTTGAGCGTTCTTTCTTATCAAGTGAAGATATGCAAACTTCATTAAAAACAAAATATTTTCACTGGAAAAAAGGAACCCTAACAAAGTGTTGATATATAATATATAATATTGTTAAATACACAGGGATCAATTTATTTATTTTGTTCGAGTATTGAAATCTACATACCGTAATCCAAAACCAGACGATTTATAAATTTCTACAAAGCAAAACAAATCAAGAGAATAAAAACTGAACAGAACCAAACCAAAAAGAAATAAGGATCAATAGTCATTTTTGCTCTATTTTATGTACCTACAAGGAATACAACAGATTTATTGGAGAACTGCGAAAATTGGGAAGAGGAAAGAAGCAAATAGGAGCAGCATCCAAAACGGGGAGAAAAATTAACAATGATCTACCACGAATTTGGTGATGGACAATCCAAACTACATACAAGACCTGTTGAAATTGTACTAGCTGAAAACTGTGATCCCAACAATAATGGCTGATTGGGGCCTGTATTGTCCAGTACGGTACAGTACAGATGAAACAGATCGGTATTCTCTGTATCAGTAAGGGGCAGTGCAAGGGATTCCTTGTATCAAATCCTGTAAGGACTAATCAATGAAAGACTTAACTTACCAAGAAAGGATAGTGAAACCCTAATTACAATTACATCAGCGAAAGAATAAAGCAAAATCTGTCCAATAACCACTCTACACAACACTGAACCATCTTTTCCCGATCCAAAATATGATTATTTTTTTTTTACTGTTGATGCTCTAACCCCATTTCAGCTTCCAGACGTTCGCTCTCTTTTCTGAAGAAATCAAATTCTTGAAGAAGTTTAGCCAGTTTGGAGGCATTATCTTCCTTTATATGAGATGGAACCTTTTCTTCATAACCAGATGCATTCATCATCTTGTGCAACTTCTCCTTTTGCCTGCTCAAAGAGCAAAACCAAATCTAAGGAAGAAAAAGAAAAAAGAATATATACAAAGGAATTCTCACCAAACAAAAAAGGACGCTCCCCAATCAATTAAATAAGAATGGCAATATCTATGCCATGACTGACAAGTGGCAAAAAAAAGGATGCATTTACAAGCACTAACTGGAAAAATAAGAAAAGGAGGCAACGTTTGTGAACCAAGATCAGGATGAGCATTTACATGCGCTAAGGTTCAATCTAGACTTTTAAAAAAATCACCAGCAAACCTTATCAACATATAAATCTTGTAGTCATAGTCCAGAATAAATCACTTGTACACATACAAATAGAAATAGTGAAAACAGCAAGATATGCTCAGTTTGAAGCAGATTTGTACTAAGTGCAAATTTTGTATATAATTTGTTTTTGCAGAAAAACTCAGAATCACATGAGCTCATTCCATAGACATTGTTTACAAAGAGAAGCAAAGAAAGGCCGGTACATAGGATGTGACTGTAGAAAAAAGATTGCAACCATGTGTCAGAAAAGAGAGAAGGAAAAATGTTATGAGAACAAAAGCAGTAACAGTCTTCAGTGCCACTTGAAATAATGAATGGCAGAACCATGGAGATGCAACAACTGATTCCCAGTTTGCGTCACCGCATTAGCAAAAGAAAGAAAAGAAATAAAGAAAAAGAGAAGAGGTATGCCGCTAACACTAATTTTTAACATATTCTCCAAAACTACAAGAAAAGGTCTGAAGGTGACAACTTAAGGAATAACCCTTTACATGTATGAGAAATTAAGAGTTGCATTCGACCCAGAAAGTCATGTTACGTGTGAGCACTCAAGTGATATGGTGGATACCCACCCCAGACAAAACTACATAACAAGAAATATTCTGAACTTGAATTCTAGATGAGAGAATAACCAGGACAACAGGTCAAAGTAAAAGTGGATCCTATGATAGAAATGGGAAAGGAAAAGAAAGAATGTTAGGTAGAGCCGGTCGGCATTGTGAAGGCAAATAAACGCAACGAACAAATAAGCATACTTACTTTTGTATCTCATCCATCTTATTCCTGATCTTTTCACGTTCTGCTTCCGTATTAAGAGCTCCTTGAACTTTAAGATAAACTTTAAGGTTTTCATTAACAGTCTCAACTGCACATCCAGCTGGAACAGCATCGTTCCCACTCAATAGAACCTGTAGAATGTTACAAAATGAATATGAAACAGATAAGTAAAACCCTCATCCTGATAGCTCGAATGAAGCTAAAGAACAATACAACCCCAGCATAGAAACTTTAAGATTGAGTAATAACAATTGACAAAATTGACAGCAATATCAGAGTTTGTTCCAGCGTATCAATTGCCTACGTTAAAACAAAAACAAAAATAGTTAAGAATAGAAGCACAGAGAAGTGTGGAGAGAGACTAGTGGTAACTTCAATATATGCAAATTTAGTGCAAGTTTATTGTAATGACCTTAGATCATCAAAAAACTATCAAAAGAGAAGAAAAAGTCATCATTCCCAACAATGGGGTCATTGAATGTTGTTGGACGATTGTTCTATACGATTCAATTTGGATGAACATAACCATTTCATTCACAACAAGTTAAACAGTTTTAGGTTTAACTACATGAAACACAGGCGCCCAAATTGGCAACCCCAAAAGACTACACTGCCACATATTTGGGTCATTCTGAATACACAAACTGATTAGAAAAGTCGTAACAATGTATAAGTTCCCTGACAAAGTTGCATGTTTAATCCATAATTATGCACATCAATGAAGAAAGATTCTTTTATTAGCATCCATAAAAAGTGTTGACATGGGTGGGTGTAGAGAAATTTCATGCTCACATATTATCTCTTTTGTTTCCCCCATTTTTCCTTATTTTTTTGGCTTCTCTAGTAATGTTTGAAACTAGGAACCAACACAAATGCACCACAACATTTATCAGATACACTACCGCTAGAATGCCATATCATATATCTTTGATGTTATGCATCTGCAAAGCACCAACTCATCATATAGACATCTTTAATACCAATGTCATAGAAAAATAAAACAGTAGTGATTCATCCTAAGGCAAGGTCGACATTCTTCTTCCTTTTTGGGTTGAGTAACAAAGAAGGTGTGACAAACTTATATTTATTAATTGATCCAACGTAATGAATTCTACAACTTTAATGGGCATAAGTATGAGAATTTAAAGATGTTAGATCTTATCAGTGAATAAAATTATGAATTCATAGGCCAGTGGTGCCATCGTGCCGTTTGCCATTTTCTTTGGGCTCGTAAAATTCATCTTTTTTGTTATCAAGAAAAAATAAAACAGTATTTTTTGAGATGTTCAATACATTAGGAAAAAATACAACGGAGGGTGATAAGGAGACGAGATATCAAGCTTAAAATCCCAGCCAACAAGACATGTAAAATGCCAAAAAATACCCATGCTCCACTCTCAAACAGATTAGTTCCCAAGAAATTCCAAGTTTAAAAAAAATATATACTTTACTCAGTGAACCCCTTTTTGTGACACAGACTTAGGTTGTCAAGAGATGAACTCTATCCTCCTATGGGAAGAAGGGCGATAATACAAGAAGGGGTGGTTGGGACGAGAGAGTGAGTGATGAAAGAGAGATAGTATTCATCCAAGCAACAAATTTCTAGATCAAATTTGTCAGTGCCAGCCAATATATTCAACAATGCAAAGGATCCCAACAAAACTTCAAAAAATTTCCCAACCAAAAGCCTTGCTGCTACCAATAAGAAACCAAGTTTTAAAAAACAAATAATAATAATAATAATAATATAAAGGATAATTTTTCATTGTACTTCTGCTTAAATTTGATTTGCCCCTTTCCTTTCAATTGACACAATGTCAACCTAGTTTTTTTTCATTTGATAAGAATGTCGACCTAGTATTTTAAGGCTGTACCAAATTTCCCCCTCCATTTTAATCTTGTTGGAGGGAATGAGTGAATGATAGGACAAAGCAGATGTTAGAAGTTAAAATGTCCACACTAGAAAATTAGAAGTAAAATAGACGAAAGGGAAGAAAATATCATCACCTAATAAGCATAAAATCCGAGACACCACTAAATATCATATTTATGTAACATACCGTTAAAGATGATAGAGTGGCCAGAGTTACAATCTCCAATTCATGGCATTTGATAGTTTGTGCTACTGCATCAGTTTCACAAAATGCAAAAGCAGGTAGCCTGAAAAGGAGGGAACATGTGGTTATAATGGTTTCCTGACACAAATGTGGCTTCAATTTCTAAATCTTAACTACACTGATGTGAAATCAAGCATGAAAATGCCAATGAACTCTACCATTAATCAAAACCAATAATTCTTTTGACTGCTGAAATTTTTAAAGGAAATAGTAAATACTACATTCTCTTGGACAAGTTCTCTCTAGTTAACAAGCAAAGCATTTGATGATTTGGAAATCTACGAGAAAGCTTGTCACAATGACCACAATTAAGATTTTGCCCTTAACAACCCTCTCTTTGCAAGCTTGTTATAATCACAAAGAAATATTGATGCAAGACCAGAAAGATAAGGAGAAAAGAGTGACTGTAGTGCAACACTGTTCATACTGTTCATGCTTTCTTCCTTTCAAGAAAGTAAGTTGACTGATTAAGAAAAATTTGGAAACCACTTTCTTCCCTTCAAGGACTAGTCATACACCAGTTCAATGCAATAGACAGAAATGCATCAACGATTATGTCCATTAAAAAAATCAATTGGAGTATTTTATACACTAATCTGAAAATTTTTGCTTTCTGCTTTTCGCTTTTTGCTTCTCAAAAGGTACTTCTCCAAAAACTTTGTTTTTTTCTGTAAAGAAAAAGTGATAAATGTAAAATGCATTTGGTAGTTCTCTATTTTTATAGAATACTTGCTTTTGAATGCAAAAATATTTTGCTTAAAATAAAAACAAATTTTTCTTTAAGAATGTACCTCTTTAACATGTAAAAACCAGTGTCTTTTGGGGATTTTTTCCTGCTTCCATAAGCAAAATATTAAAGGCAAAAGTTGTTACCAAAAGATATGTAAGTTTATTTGCTTAAAGGAAAAAACTACTTCACATATTTACCTTTCATTTCTCTGTTTCGCAAGCAGCTCTGCCCTGAGTGACCTAAGGCATTTCACAGTTGACAAAACAATATCCATTTCATGTTCCAACTCTTCATTTGTCCAGCGCTGTTCAGGGGGGAAAATAAAATAAAGTAAGATAAAAACTGAAAAGTTCAATTCAATATATGTCTCAGGTACCACCTTATGTCTTACTTAACAATTCTCAGGACCCTAGTCCCAAAAACTTTCAAATAGTGAGGGTTTCTTGGGAGACCAACTCACATTGTAACATTTGATACAGGAACTTAAACTTACCTCCACAGCTGATGGGTACTCACGGATCATGATAGAGTCTTTCCTTTCACAGCCTCTTGCAGAGGGTAGGCGCTGCCACAATTCTTCAGTGACAAAAGGCATAAATGGATGAAGCAACCTCAGACCATTTTCCAAGCACACCCAGAGAGCATCTCGCGCAGAACTCCTCTCTGAAGCAAATACTGGATCATCACCAGTAAAGTAAGGCTTGATTGCTTCAATGAAAACATCACAAAACTGGTACTGCCACCATGAATACACTGCATTGGCTGCATCTGAGAACTCATATGCATTTAATGATACTATGGTTTTTGATATGGCCTTGTTTAGCACCGAAAGTATCCACTTGCAGCTGAAAGGCATCGTTTCAGGATGTACCGTCAATGAAGGAGTATAATTGTCTCCAAGTTTGGTCATTGCGAATCGGACAGCATTCCACAGTTTGTTACACCACTGACGATACCCAACAACTCTTTGAATATCCAAATTTATTTTATCAGACTGAAAAGAGAAGAATATGAATCAATATGTAAGAGCTGCTAGGAGTATGAAGACTAAGACAAGGAGAATAAATAAATATTATCCATAAATATAAATATAGAGAACCTGAGCAGTGTAGGACACAAGTGCAAATCGGAGAGCATCTGCACCACATTCAGAGATACCATTAGGGAAATCTTTCACCTGTCCCTCTTTAGCGACAACCAGCTCATTGGGGTCCAAGTTACCCTCTTCCAGCCTCTTGTGAAGACCTTCAAGGGATATCCCATTTATCACTTCAAGGGGATCAATTACATTTCCCAAAGACTTTGACATCTTACGCCCATGGGCATCACGTATCATCGGATGCAAGTAAACCTGTGTGATGCAAAATATTAATTGGGTGCTGAACAATAAAACAGTTGACAGCTAAACAACCATTATGAGAAGGCTCTATACATTGTAGGATAAATATTTACACCCACCTTCCTAAATGGAACATCACCTCCCAATGTAATTCCTAACATCACCATCCGAGCAACCCAGAAAAAGAGAATGTCATGTCCAGTTTCGAGAACAGATGTTGGATAAAATGCTTTCAAGTCATCTGTATGATCTGGCCATCCCAACACAGATAATGGGAAGAGACCAGAAGAAAACCAAGTGTCGAGTACATCAGGATCTTGATACAGCTCAAACTTCTTCCCAGCATATTTCTCGCTAGCCTCTTTTATAGCCTCTTCCTCATTTCTAGCAACTATCCAGTGGTCATTGTACACACCAAGTTCCTTCAATTCATCATCTCCAAGTGTAGCATACCATGCAGGAATTCGGTGACCCCACCAAAGCTGCCTTGAGATGCACCAATCACGTATGTTCTCAAGCCATCTGCAAAGTTGAACCCATTACAAAGTAATACTTATTACGCAGCCATACTAGTACAGAAATATAGAGACTCATAAAATACAAATGACAACACAAGGTAGATTTTAAGACAAAATAATGCATTGAAGTACAAAAAGCATGGGCTCCAACCCTAGATAAAGCCATGAACAAGGTAGATGAAATCATTCCATTTGACTGGCCATCTTTGTTCCTTCGTGGTTATGCACTCATCTTATAACCATGAAAAGTCAAAGGTTCAAGGGCCGCTGGTGAACCCTCCATTTCTCTATGCACAAAAAAAATAAAATAAAAAAATCGTGCCATTTGATGTTGTTAACCTAGACCTAATGAGAACAATAAAAAATATCTTTTGCCCCCTCATCTATTGTTGATGGACTTCTCTTCACAGGCTCTCTCCATTCAAATTGTTTAACAAAATGCACAAGGCCAGTTATAAGCCTAACAATATCTAATGAAGCATGCTGAACAATAGTCCACACCACCAAACAACGCATATAATGGAAGACCAGGATGCTTTACTGATATTCTGGTTTTATCATTCATTACTCAGCAAGATAATATGAAAGCACCTTTTCCATTCTGCAGCATACTGCTTGGGAATGAACTCAAGTTTCTTGTTTTCATCATCCATAGCAGCATCCAGAGCCTGCTTCGCCATATTGTTGCAATTAACAAACCATTGAGGTTTTATCATTGGCTCGACAACATCATTACTTCTTGAACAAAGCCCAAGCCGCATCTCGTTGTTCTTAGCACCTCTATACAATCCCTAAACGTATAAACAACAATTAATCAACAGAATATTTGATATCATATACAAGTGAAACGAAGAATCTACATAAACGACCACACACCCAGAGTAGACTAAAAAGCTTTACGCTAGCCTCTCAAACCTACTAAGTATGATATACCTGCTTTCCCAATCTTTTCCTACCTCCCACCCATTTTTCTAACTTTTTCTTTCTTACACTTGTTTAAAAAAGACACTTTCGCTAACTCAACAGTATCCAACTTCAACTTATCAGAGACAGTAGAACTTCTCTGTATTCCTGATTTCCTTTAAAAGAAACCATAAATTGGAAGTTTATGTCCCTATGATACATGATATGAAGCAGTAATTATACCTTTCTCTGTAATGCTTCAATCACAGCCTCACGAGTTGTAAAACGTGGCATCCCTGCAAACTCTGAACCACCATTGCTATTTATTTTTCCATCGTCAGTGAAAATATTGATAAATTCAAGATTATGACGCTTCCCGACCTCAAAATCATTTGGATCATGGGCTGGAGTGATCTGTAAGAGCATGAAGGAAGAACCATAGAATATTGACATACCAAAATAACTGGAGGCTCTAGTTTAGCATTCTAAGATCAAAGAATGAACTCTTACCTTAACAGCACCAGTACCAAAGTTTGGATCAACAAGTATTGCATCACAAATTATTGGAAGTTTCCTTCCATTAAATGGATGAATTGCAAATTTGCCATGCAGATGACTGTACCTTGCATCATTAGGGTGAATGGCAATAGCGGTGTCACCAAGCATTGTTTCTACCCTAGTAGTAGCAACAACAATCTCACCCAAGCCACCCTCCAAAGGATAAGCAAATGAAGTTAAAACACCAAACTCCACCGGCTTTTCATAACCAGGAACCTTTAACAGCGTTCTTTCCTGGATGTCTATATAATCAACCTATAAATGCCAAGCAAATTCAAAATAAGCAGGAGGACATGCAATAGCTACACAACTCAAAGGAAGTGGCTTACCTCAATATCAGATATAGCTGTTCGTAGGATGCAATCCCAATTTACTAAGCGAAGATCCCTGCAAAAGGAATCGTAAACATCTCCAAACATGTATTCTCATCAAACAGCAGTCAGTGAATTGAAGATCGATTTTTTTATTTTATTTTCAACCAAACATAAGAAAGAACGAGCTAAAGCATGAGATATCCTGGAGCGATTATTTATTTATAATAAGACTTAATTTAATTTGTTCATCAAACCAGGTTATAATAAATCCACAAAGTCACACCAATCTAGAAGATTTATTTTTTTAAAAAAAAAAAACTAATTTAAAAAAACTAATTTTGAAACCAACGTTTATTGGTTAGATGCGTTAAAATAAAACTAAAAAGTTTACACACCAAACATCACTAATCCAAAATGAAAAAAGTGTATTATCATCAAAATGACAAATGCATCCTAGCTTTAATATGAAATGTAATAATACTCTCACTAACAAATTTTGCAAACTCGTGAATGCATTTAATATCACTACTACTCTTTGAATTGGACACGTAAAGCATGTAGTTGGACAAATAAATAAATGTCAGGTTTGTAGAAACTTTTTACTCCTCCGGTCCATTTATTCTGGCTAGTATTCTATTTTGGGATGTCCTATATTGTTTGTCCATTTTGAAAAGTCAATGTTCGACTTTAGTTAAGTTTCCTAAATTACTCTTAAGTTTAGGTTTCCTAAAAGACTACCATTTAAGTCTAACTATTAAATAAGGGTATTTCTGTAAAGTAAGTTATAATTTAATGAATTGTAACAGTAATTATTATGTCTCCTTAAAAAGTTGGGTCCTCTATACATACCACAAAAAAAGGGGACAGAGGGAGTAGCATAATTTGTTAGTACGAATAGCTCAATATGAAAAGCTATTTGAAAAGCACTATTACAACAACGACAACAATAAAATAGTCATTTCAATTTAGCCTATTTTGACTTTGCTTGCACCAGACACAATTCTTGGCCTATCGATGCATCACTCACGTTAGTTGGTCTTTCACATATCAGAACAATAACAACAAGAAAAACAAAAGACTCATTTCAATTTAGCCTATTTTGACTTTTCTTCCACCTGACAAGACTTGGATTATTAATGCACTGTTCACATTAGTTAGCTTCCCATATATCAGAACAACAGTAACACAAGCATTGCCTGCACCTGACAGAAGATTTATAGTTATATCCACAATTCACATTGGTTGGCTTTCATATCCAGTTAATAATTTAAATATCAATTCCAGAAAGATAAGCTCTCATTCTGAATGCTTTGAACAATTCAATCATATTTGAGCAGCAAAGACAACAGCCACATCAAAATAACAGAAGTTATCCCATGTTACATACCTATAGATAAGACCCTCCTTGAATAGACGAACAAAAGCCTCTGTCACAGCCTTTGATCTTTTCTCATCCATCGTAAAGCACTGGACATTAAAGAAGGAAGGGAGGTAGAGAGAGAAACAGAGAAGGAAGGGATAAAGAGGAAGATGGAAAGAATAATCAGATAAAACTGCAAAAATTCTTGGTAATAAATCTAGTAAAGGGAAAATTACAAAAACAACCCTATAATTTGGTGCAAACAACAATTACACCCTTCTATATTAAAAGTATACTAATGCACCCTTAAACCCCAACCATGGTTAGTTCAAATTGGTCAAAAAGATCTCATAAATGTCATGTGAAAGGAGGATGTTTTAGTCCGTCAACATTAAATTATTGACAAGTATCATTATGAGACTTTTTTGCCAATCTGGACCAACAATGATTAGAGTTTAGAGGTGCATTAGTATACTTTTAATCAGTGTTTTTAAAAACGGGCCAGGGGCGCGCCCCGGGCGTATTTGTTGGGGCGGACGCAAAACGACGTCGTTTTGCATTAAATGAAATCAGCACATAACACCAAAACGACGTCGTTTTAACAATAAACCTTTTAAATTTCCTTCCCGATGACTCGAACCCATGACCTAAAGCATTCCAAATCTTAACCAATGAGCTAACACGGCTGTAATGTCATTTTTACACTTCATAAATATATAATACATATTATCTATCTTAATAATAATTACAAACAATTTAATTAATCATTTACAAATTACAACAATATAAAAATATAAGTTATACTTCATATAATTTATACATAAATACATATTAATATTTATAAAATTATAATTATCACACTATAGAGAGTTAGTAAAGTATTAAACTTTGATAAAAATGAATTAAAATTAAAATTAAAATAATTTTATTATTCTAATTAATTAATTAATATTATTTTATTAAAATTTTTAAATGCCTCAAAAGATTCAAAAGACTTACCCGGATTAATTATAATTAATATTATAATTATCACACTATATGCTCACATTTAACACTTTTGCTCATCAAATTGTTTGATATTTGTGTAAAAATATTTTGATAAATATTTATTCATAGGTCTTAAGTTAGCAAAGTTTATTGATAATTTATTTATTTATATTATTTCAATTTTTTAGTATTTTTATAATTTAATTAATATTATTTTATTCAAAACGCCCCAACGCCTCGGGGCTTACGCCTCGCCCAACGCCCTCGCCTCTGAAAACACTGCTTTTAATATAGGATAGTACAATTGTAGTTTGCACTAAAGTATAGGGATGTTGTAATTGTCCAATCTAGTAAAAGTTCAAAATAAGTAGGCAAAGTAAAGAACATCAATAACTTTGTAAACTTAAAGCATGAACTTTAACATTTTACCTCACGGGACCAATCAAGAGAGGCACCCAAACGACGCTGCTGTTTTAGTATGGTACCCCCATACTCGTTTTTCCACTTCCAGACCTGTCCACCGCAACATAAAAAAAAAAGAAGGGAGGAAAATATTATATAGATAAAAAATAAGGGCATTGACGGGCATGGCAAGATCAATAAGCTCAAACTGGGTTGTGATTGTTCAAACTCACTTCATTTACAAATTCTTCACGGCCAATATCATGCCTACTTAAGTGCCTTTCACGCATCAGCTTTTTCTCTACAACAACCTAGAAAATAGGATCCATAGATTTGTGTCAGCTTCTGGCTTTCAAATTCACATGCATCTAAATGTCGCCGTTGAAACTTTATATGGAAACTAGTACAAATACAGACAAATATAATAATAAGAATAAATAATCAAGTGGACGTGGACAGGGGACAGGGGACAGGGGACAAAAGGTGCAACATATATGGCAAGGCAACACTATGACACATTGTCATCGCTCCTTAGGTAAATGTCAATTTGGATCTGTCATGGTTGCAAATGAACCCATCAACAGGTCTCAATTCAAATATCAAGACAGGGAATGCATTGGCCTTCTTGATCCCCTCAATCTGCACTTGAGAACCCATGCGAATGGATACGATTTGTTAAGTAACAGAGATTAACTAGAAGAGAATATCATGCTCAGCAACTATACAAGACAAACTCTATTAAATATAAAGCAAAATTACAAAATTATTTTAGCAACACTGTAAATGGTTTCTTATGCCAAAAGCATGACCATATTAAGAGCTTTTCATATCACAGCAATCTTAAACTTTATTGCATTTTTGGATGGATTTCAAGAGGGAAATATATCAATGAAAAGGAAACATCATTTGAACGCTGGACCTAAATGTACTGGTCACAGAAACCCCAAGTGTCTGTGCATGATGTGCTGAGAGATGAGGCATGGTCAGGCACCAAACAAGGTAAAGGGTATAGACATAGAACCGACTTGATACACTGTTGACACATACAAATTCACGTATAGAACTGAATTCAAAATTTAACCATAATCCCAAAATTAACCAATTAAATGTTAGAGAAGGGATGTAACCTGTGTGACTATCCCAGCATGGTCCACACCAGGCACTGAGACATGTGGCATGGTCACGCACCAGAAAAGGTAAAGGTATATACATAGAACTGACTCAATACATTGTTGACACACGTGCAAATTCAGGTATAGAAATGAATTCAAAATTTAATCGTAAACCCAAAATTAACCAATTACATGTTAGAGAAGGAATTTAACCTGTGTGGCTATCCCAGCATGGTCCACACCAGGCACCCATAAAGTATTATATCCAGACATTCTCCTCCAACGAATAATTGTATCCTGCATTCAGTAAATTACAGGTTAATGGCATCTAACATAAAAAGTACAAAATGAACAAAGACAACATGCTACTATGCAACCTGTATAGCAGTTGTTAGAGCATGGCCTATATGTAGGGCCCCTGTCACATTTGGAGGGGGGAGAACCTGTACATTGATGCACAAACATTAAAAACTCATTATAAGAAAAGGAATGAAGGTTGAAGCTACAAACTTGAACAATTACTAATTTAAACTTTTGTTTCAATAAAGGAAAATGCAATACAACCATAGTTATTTTTTTCTGATGAGTAAATTTTATATATAAAGGCACACCCATGTACAAAAGAACTATCTACATGATAGTGTATATATGGAGTCTAACATATCACCTCCCATTACACCAATAGTTTACAAACCATTTAATAAACTCAGTGAACATATCATGATACAGGGACTGTACCATACAACCATGTCAGAAAGGTAAAAAAATTTAGGATTAAAAATTAAAACAACGAAAATCCTTTGTTTTCATCCATATGTTAAACGGCATAGAAAAGTGAGCACAATCCAAATTTTATCACACTAGTAGTGATAGACCCCAAAACAAACACAACTCTTATCTCAGGCTCTGCTAAGTTACTATCTAAAATGTAACTTGAGAAAGATCATTATACACATACTACTTGCAGTTTCACAAACACCAGAGTTTTCCAAATGATAAAATATACTGTCAAACTTTCCTAGATCCGATTCTTTTACTTCTTGCCCAAATCCACAACAAGCTATTCAATGCTCCAAGTTCCTACAATACATTTTATTCTTCTCTTTCTAGAAAATTATGTTTAAATCCAATTTAGCTGGCTCTGGAATGAATATTTAATTCTTTTTTTTTTAATTTCTGGCAACAGTTAATAAAAGCATCATGATTGCCACTGAAAAAAAAAACTGTCCTTTTTCTTTTACATTTGCTTAAAAAGGAGATATCATCCTATCCAACAGCAGAAATGGAGATTAAACTAACCAAGAAAAAGTTTAAGATATAACCACTTCTCCAGCTAAAACCCAAAACTTTTATGAAGCAACTAATAAGCAACCAGGGCTTCATTTTCATAAGCAGATTACCATTCAGTTTCTCTTAACGTTTTACCCCAAACTAGATAACGGTAAAATACATAAGAAAATGCTATACTTGTGTAGACCAATGAGACCCTTACAATCACAAATGCTGGCTTAGAACTGCTTGCATCTGCCCTGAAAAGGCCCGAGTTCTCCCACCATGCGTACCATCTAAATTCACCCAGAGAAGAGAAAAGATTATCAAACAAAAAAAAAGTTTTTGAACTAAAACCGTATGAGCTTCCACGCTGAAGGGACACAACAAAAATGAGTTTTCACACTTACGATTTCTCTACCGCAGTAGGATTGTATTGTTTCGCCATTTGGGTAGAGAGCATCTTCTTCTCACCAAATGTAGTCTCCGGGTCTACAAAATCCTCTTGATTCTCTTCACCTGCATCTCGCTTTGCGTTCTTCTTTGCATTCTTTTTTGGGGCACTTGCTCCCTCTTGTGCTTGTTGTGCCTTGATAAAATGAAAATAAAACAAGTTGATATTAACATTTCCAAGACCAAATACACTAGCCAAAACCATTCATGTTTTTTACATACACATGAAGCAGAAACTAAAACAGTTCACTAAAAAGCTTCCACTGATTACCTTAAGCTTAGCCTGCATTGCTTTCTCTTGAGCTTTAAGCTTCTTCAGCTCCTTCTCCTTAGCCTATAAAAATATTGCATTTAAAAAAAAACTATATGATAAGAAAATCTGCATTTAAAAAGTGGACTACAAACAAAGAAATAAACAGATTCCTTATAAAAAAAAATAAAGGGATGCCAGTCATGAGAACATTAAATAATAGATTTTAACAATTAATTGATTACTTTCGGAAGGGGAAAAAGATTAACAGAGAACATGGAGAACATTATAAAAAAGTACTGCTTAAACATGCAACTATGTAAAAGCATGATACTAAAATTAGTATAATACGAATACCTGACAAGTATTCAGAGACATCTAAATTATGCAGGATAAAATGATATTAAACTACCAAATTTAATGTAAGCTCACAGGTCTCATTATAGGTACATTAGATCTAACTGAAGGGTCTTATATTAGCACCAAACAGTAGTAGAGTAAGTAATTTGCAAACTGGATTAGGAAGAAATCAACGATATTGTGCTAAGTAGAAAGGTGAAGGCTTTAGAAGAGTTCAGTGCTGAATAGAGATTTGAAACTTGGAAAAAGCTAGATTACAAATATGAAGTAACACAACAGATAAAAGTTCAGATATTGAAGAAAATCATCACACAAAGACCTCTTGAGCATCAATGCTTCATACCATATAAATCTAATATTTCTTCGTTCTTCCAACCTGTTTTCAGAATTGATAGTATATAACTTTATATAATCTAGACAAACTTGGAGGCCACATAAACTTCCTAGCAAGACCTAAACCATTTAAAACCCACAACTGGTTGACCCCATTAAACAAAAAATTTCAATCAGCTGATAGCTACAGGGAGGAGACTATAATGACCAGTAACAGCAAAAAGCCCTAAATTTCATCATTTTCAATCCTTTCTTATGGAATCGTTCTCCCTGGTTGGAGAAAACCCATCCACCATTTTCCTTATTAAATGTAATTTTATCTTGTACAATGAAATTATTATTTTATTAAAATTCAACAATTCAAAGAAAACAATCTTTTTTATTAAAATTTAAGAAAATCAAACAGCGTGCCCACCCATCTATCTAAAAAGAAGAAAAAAAATTAACTAGAGGATATCATTCTAACTTACTTTAAGAGAAAACCCAAAACACTGAAGAGAAGAAAAAACAGAAAATGAAGAAATGATACCTTTTCTTCTTTTTTCTTCTTTCGCTCGAGGTCCTCTTGGGTCTCCAGCTTCTTCTCAGGCTGCGACTGTAAAGTCAAAAGATAACATAAAATGAAAACAAAAGTAGTTAACAAGAGGAAACTGCATTTGCGTAAAATCAAGATTAATTTTTTTTTAAGAATTTATCATATATATATATATATATGACCGATCGAAAACTTGCATACCATGATTCTTATCAGGTGAAATTATCGCGAAGACAGAGAGAACAAAGGTGCACAAGGAGAGCTTTGACAGCAAGAACGTGAAGAGAAGAATAACGTTGCCCTGCTTAAGAATAGTGACATATTGACGCAGTCAGGCTCCCTCTATATATATGAAGCCTAATATAAAACCCGAGGGTTGTTGCTTTGTTAAAAGATTAAAAATAAAATTAAAAAGTGAAATTTGGATTAATGTCTAAACGAGTCGGGTAAGTCTGGTCTCGGGTTCACGCTACCCGATTACCAATTGGCCAATTGGCCAATACATGACCAAAGGGGAGAAATAAATATTTTTCAGGAAAATGAATTTGAATTTGTCATTTTAATTTAGAAAGCTTAAATTATTGCTATAATTGATAGCATTAAAGAAAAGTTGGGAGGAAGGAAAAGAATGAGCAAAGAAAATATGATGAAAAACAGTTTCAGAAAAGTAGGGAGGTTGTCAAATCCCAGCGTAAACATATGCCGGTACCGGAATAGTTCCGCTTCGGTCAATGCACCGGCCTATTCCGGCCAGTTCCATCTGTTCCGCTTCACTCAATGCATAAGTCTCATGGAAGAGTTTAAAGTTATGTTGATCGATAAATCGGTGAAGAGAGATGGAGACCTATGTTTCTTGAATGAGAAATTGAACGTTGGACTAGAAGCCGGTGAAGAGAAATGGAGAGGCTGAGGTGCAGAAAACAGATACCTGCGGCTTCACTAGCGGCTGAGTTGCAGAGAATTGATGAAAATGGAGAATACCGAAGAGAAACACGTACGTAGGGCTAAGGATTTGGGCTGGGCTCTTGTAATTATTTAAATAAATAAATAAAACCGATCTGTACTTTATGGGCTATAAAACTTATAGTACAAATGCTATATGGGCTATGGTCACCATAACTCCATTTTAAGGATTTCAAATTGGGCAAAGCCCAACTAATATTTTTAAATGTTCGACACTTTTTAAGTGACATTTAGATATTAATTTAAACATGTTTAGATAAGCACTAATCAAATACATTTAAAATAAAAATGTCTTGACCTACTTTATTTAAATCAGTAGCCAAATATCACCTTAATACTTGTTAACCAAACTAAATCAAAATTATATATACATATGTTGTGTTATATGTTATATTGTTGTGTTTGTAAATAAATATAATGTACCATTTATCATTTAATTATAAAAACTCATAAAAATCTAACCCAACCATCACCCACTTATGTGGATTAAATAAGATTATGATCTTTTCTTATTAAAAGAAAATGAGAGATTATGATCTGTGTGTATTGTGTTTTTATTATTATAATTTTTTATTGAGTAAAATTTAATTTTTTTATTAATCATAAAATTTCAGTTACCAAAATAATGACCCAGATTATAGTTATAAATTATGACAAATCGAACTTTTAATTCCGATTATGTTTTTTCATGGTTGTTTTCATTGTACAGTTACCAAACCGTGCCCACCTGCAAGGAGCAACGGCCTTACCAGGCCGAGAGGTCTGCTTTAAACATTCCTTGCAACCATTAGCTTGTTAAATCGAACATCCCTTTCAATTGTAGTGTCACCAAACTAGGTACGCTAATGTAAGGCTTCAATGTTGGTTGATAGAAATCAAGCCGTCGGGTCAACTTCAACCAAACAAAAATGCCTAATTGGAACAACATTAGCATTGAAGAGCAGCCAACAATGATGCAACAACTGCATATGACACAGAAACTGTCATTTACTAAAGCCGCAATGGGAACCAACCAGAAAACTCCAACCCAACACGGTTATGAAGACGCTCAATTTTAAAGACATGGGCAGCTGATCTCACGCCTAGCCCATGTGCTGTGACTGCTCATCACAGAATGAGGTGTTTTCCAAAGATTATCCAGACAACAGTCGTGCTTCATGAATTTGGACTATCATGTACTTCAATTCTATCAGTTACATCTGAGAATTTCCGAAAAGAAAAAAAAGGAATTTAACAAAAAAAATTAAGGTACAAAATTAACCAAATGAAAAAGAGAAAAAAGGGTCGCAAAAGATCAGCTGATGTACGACCCTGATGCTACCAAAATGTAATGCTGCTATCAACCTGCTAAACCTTAATGATACACTTCTGCTTCCTTACCTTTCACTTTTCCTAATTTCTCCATCTTTTTTCTTTTCCTTTCTTATTCTTTTCTCTTTTTCTTTTTTCTTTTTTTCCGGACTTCAGCTACTTCTCTTCCATTTCTTCCCATGTACAGATACAAGAATGATTATGATTGACTATGACTTGTTGAGTTTTGCTGTGTTAAAAACTCCTATACCTCACACTGTCATGTCCATGGCTCAATATATCACAACACGAAGCAGCCCTGGCTGTGGTTCAGTGTACTCAAGGCCCTCTTCTTCAAGCAGATAACGCTGTACAGCAATTGGGAGTCTTGCTGGAGTGCGGGAACCCCTAGTGTGGTGGCCCGTTCCAACACATATATAAACTTGCAGACGCTGCTCTGCTGCACGGGCTGTGCTCCTCAACACGCTCAACTCGTGCTTCAGCACATGAATGGCTTCGCTAACGTGCAGCCCATGCAGGTCTATGATTCGCTCCTGTCCTCTCCCATTCTCTGGACCAACTGGGTTCCTGAGGCATAATTTATAGAGTCATAGAGAACTAACCAAACAGTGACTAGTTATGGTGATTGAAACGATTGCAAACACGCCCAAAGTAATCAAGAGCAAATGCAAGCAACATAGATGCTGACAGTTGGTTTACAGGGAGTAGTCAGCTGTTCAATACTTTATAAGGTAAGGAAATCCAACCTAACCATCTACCAATGCATGTCAACTTTTTTTCCACAAAAAGAAAACACCTGTCAACTTTTAGCCAAATAAAAATGCATATATGCTTGTCTTACTTGAGACTAAACCACGCGCGACAGAGGGAAAGAGAAGCATGGGCCTGGGAAGCTATTAGATATTTTATGTTTCAAGGTAGAGATAAAACATCATTCAACACATCATGATGAAGAGGCACTTTACGGAGAAGAAGAGAGAATATATGAGAAACCTATCAACCATTTAGTCACACACACATCAGCTTGTCACTGCCAAACTAAGTGAGCAGCAAGAAATGACAAACCTCTGACGGTAAATAGCTTCTTGAGCTTTTCCATGAGCTGCCTTCATATGCATATTGTGCAGCTGACCTTTAACACTTAGTTCCTTTGCTAGAGCCTTATTGCCAATGAGGTATGCTTGCCGTGCCTGTATAAAAATGATACTTAATATAACTAGGTGAAAAATGTAAGTTCACTAGAAGATCACATCCCAAAAAAGGGGAGGGAAGAGGAAGTGATGAAGCTTAAGGTTGCATTTGGATTTATGAATTTGAAATGCAATTATTTGTATTTCAAATTAGTTAAAAAAAACTAAAATACAACTAAAAGGCTATAGAGTTTATACTAACATTCATATTGATGAATTAATCCAATCTTCAAAACTTGTGAATTTGAAATACATTTTAGAAATATGATATTTCAAATTTACAAGTTTTGGAGGCTTGAGTGACTTCCTAAAATTTCATAATTAAAAGACTTGGAATTTCATCCAAGCTTTCCATATTAACTTTGTATATGAATACATGCATTTTATGTTTCCAAATAAAGCATAGAAGTAGACTCCTGCTCGTAACTCACTCAACAGTCAGCATGCATGCATATCATAATGACAATATATGTGATGTCCATTGCAGCAGTGCACTTGTACCCAACTTGGAAAGCTGCACCTATCAGTCCAAAACATACTCATCTAGCATGTTTTAAAACTGATAGATGTCATAGGAGTACACCTCCAATGTACCACTGCAGTTTGTTTGTAAACTCCATTGTTATCTAATTCTTTGCCTTGAAAACAGCCCCAAAAAGTTATCTTGGACACGGAAATCGGTTAAATTTAAATCTATTATCCTACTTGAGGAGGGACTTCACAATAGGGATTTTTTTTTATAAATTATATCATCTCGTATATGTTGGCCTAAGGTATAAAAGCTCTACTAGAAAATTAGAGCTTGAAATGGAAGTTAATTCAAAAAGTAGAAGAAAATGAACCCAACAATAAATGTCACTAAAGATTAAAATGTATGGAGTTACTGATATTGGAATAAAGTAAAGATTGAAAAGGCAACTATTACTCAGAATTGGCGATACGAAAAAAGAAGAGAGAAAGAGCACAAAAAGAAAAGTATATTTTTAAACATAAAGACAGTGCAACTAAAAAAAACATACCTGTTCAAAGTATGCATTACGTAAACGTGCATGGTCACGAGCTTCTTCCCGCAGTTCAGAATACATATTTGCTGTTCATCTCAAGAGTATTAAAGCTAAAGATATATGCAGAATGAACTAATTCCACAAGGAAATGGTCTATAAGTGCAAGTAAGTTTGTTAAGTGAGGAATATTACCCACTGAATCTCCAGTTTCCAGCCAAACAGGAGCTGCTCGAGCTGAACCACGATTTTGTGACTTGTCAGCATAAATGCTCCTCCCATGGGCACTATTGTAAGTGCCAGTCAAAACATGGGAGCTTCTACTTGAGCCCACAGTGGAATCAGCAGAACCGTTTCTATCATACTTCCAGATACCAGAATCCTGAGATGCCAATTTCCTGACAGCTGTAGCAAAATCAACCGCACCTCTAGACGGGACTGAAGAGCTCGACTTGAACAAAAGCATGTTATCCTTTTCAGAAGATCTATATGGATTTCCACTTTGTTGAAGATCATCTCCGGCGTATTTTGGAGGAACATTCTGACTGTCCCCTATATTAAGTGCGGGGAAATCCAGTGCGCTGAGATTGGGAGCTGACAATGTCTTCGAGTTCAGATTCTGATTGAACCCGCCATCAACTTGAAGCTACAATTGAAAACAAAATGCACAATGAAATGCCCTATAATGTGAAGGATATTACCATGTGTGCCCCCCAAAAAAATGAAAGAATATTAAGATCCACAGAACAAACTAAGAGAAGAGCCACATAATCTTTACTTCAGAAAATAAGAGAAAATACCCAATCAAAAAACGTGTACCACGGGCCACTGCCCCATCAAAACTAAAAAACATAGAATAAAATTAAAAGAAACCTCATCTAATAATAGAAACCAGTGCTACAATACACAGTGAAATAAGAAAGATCCCATATAGAGTCACCATCCCCCATACCAGGCCACAATGTCTAAAGAATTGGAAGCAACACATAAGACTATGGCCGCATTGAGTCAACTCATAACTCTATGGGGACTGTGGAGCCAGCTCTTCCCTTCCAAAGTAAGGCATAAATCCACAGTCAGCATCCAACCCATTAGAACCATCCATAGCATCTATGATGAATACCCAATGTAAGCATTACAAAAGCCATGAGGAAGAAAATTACGCAAAAAGTCCGGCATGAAAGACCACGAAAGAACTAAAAGAAAGTTAAAAAGATACTTAAAGCAAGAGTCAAACAAAGTAAGTACATTGCCTTGAAAGATTCTTAGCTTTCTATTTCAAGACTTATTTTCCATGACTTGATACTCAGTAACTACAACAATGACATAGAAAAAAGAAGGAAATAGAAACAATAATCACAAATATGACTTTAACCACACTCGATGGCACATCACTTTATCTTCACACAGAAACAAAGATGCAAGCACATCATAGTTTATCAGAAACAAATTAAGAACGACTGAGCATACCTCAAGCTGAATAAGCATATCAATTGTGAGGTTTAAGTCACAACCATTGGCAAAATAAACTTCTGCAAGACTTTCAGCAGCGAATCCAGAGAACTGTGAAGCCAAAAACTCCACGGGGTTCACATCATTGTCTTCTATGATTGCATGTTTACCTATCATATCATTCATGAACCCATGTCTAGAATTCCCATCATAAGGATTCCCCTCCCTGCCGTTGCCAAGAAGCTGATCGCTGTTCACAATTTGCTTATCCCAAGGCTTAGTTGGCAAATGCAAGAAAGTGGCTGAAGTAGGATCCTCTCCATATGATGAAGCAGAATATCTTATCTTATCAGCAAAGCTGTTACCATTTATATGATGTGAAGATAATTCCTGCTGGTCGGTTAACACATATCCACCACCCGTAGGTGCAGGAAACCTTGATGCTTCATTACCATCGTGCAAGGACAAGCTGGCTAAGGAGAGGTTCCCAAGTCCTAGAGAGTCATCTTCGCTCATGACCTTGAAGTCAGGGGTAATATCGTCAGGGAGTTGGCAGCGCCAGTATTGGTGAGCCTCTTCATCGGAATTGTTAGAGATGGATGATTCAGATCGGTCTAGCACTGCTTTCCCTACTGTGCCAGAAGTAGCAAACCTTGCTGTTGCATCTGTGCTGGTGCTTCCAAAAGAAGGCGATGATCTGAGTGCAAAAGGAACGAACTCGGCTGCATTGGGATTCAAAGTTCTCGCCTTGCTCAGGATATTTAGCTTTGTGTCACTTGTCTGGGTCCCTTTCTTGGATAAGCTCATTCTTTACTGAAATGGAAACAAAAAGATTCTACATACACAAAGGAGACTGACGCAGAGAGTAACTTGAAGCCACGATAGGCTTTACCCGAAACCTGCAAAAGAGTTTCATTTCACCGTACTAAATTAGTCAAACAGACAAAAGATTCTTCATTTAAAGACATAGTCACGTGAACGAGTCCAGTCCTTGTGACAAATGAACTCAATAACCTTATATTAATAACTGAAAGTGCAAAATCTCAAGCGTACTCTTTTATAGAAAGTTCCACTATAAACGCTTTGAAAAATTATAAACTTTTAGCTTTAATTACAGTGCTAAATATCCGTTTCTTTAGATAAAACAATCATAATACTCCGCATGATTGATTAATTACTGAATACGAGCATAACTAAACATTTTTCAACAGATAACTCCCAAGCAAGCCCCAAAGTTTAGTTTTACTAAATTTTACACACAGCGATAAGCTTAATTCAACAAAAACAGAATTTTCTAAAACTTCATCAATTGCAATAAATTGGAAACGGTAACACTTAAAACCCTAGAATTCACATATCCATCGAGAATCAGTAAAAGAACTCAAAATTTACTCAATTTTCAACAGAAGAAGAAACAATATAACAAAATCCTCTATCAATGATTAAACTAGAAGCTCATTAAATATTTAAGAAGAAATAAACACACCAAAAAAAAACGAATTTCACTTCAAAATCTGATAGAACCATGCGTTATAACTAAACCAATAATAAAAAGGTAGAGCAAGCACGAACCAAAACCGAAACCTCACATTATTCAAAGAGTCGAATTTCAAAGATCTCAAATCAATTCAACCACAAAGGGAAGAATAAAAAAAACATAAAGAAGAAAATTAAGAAATAGAAATATAATACAGATTAAAAAGTAATGAGAATAAGAAGTAGAAGATCTGTGGAAAATTATATACCTTTTCGAAACAAATCGAATGGATCCATAGCAGACGATGGAAAGGATAACAGATCAGATAAGAGATAAAAAGAGAGAGAGAATAGAGGAAGAAAGATAATTTTGTTTGTTTCTTTCAATTTATCGAGGATCGAGCTAGTCTTTGTTTTCTCTCTCTCTCGAGTATTCTCTCTCAGCTTTTCAAGTCTATCTCTCTATTTTTTTGTTCTGTATTTCTCTCTCTCTGTCTGTTTTTGTTTGAAACTCTCTTCGGCTAATACCAGCACCACCACAAAAATATAAAAGAAGTCACCCAACCCTTCGCCACTCGATTTGACCCTCTCTTCTCTCTCTCTCTCTCTCTCTCTCTAGTCGTACATATTGTTTTATTATAAAGAATTAATTAAGTAATCAAGTATAGTTGAGATTTGAAAAATATCTGATAAAAATTTTAAAAATAAAATAAAAAGAAAAAAGCACCCACTCTTCTTTCTAAGTTAGATTTTTCCCCTATTTTTTCTAAAAAGATCCTTGTTAGATTTTAAATTTCGATAATTTTAAAAAAATTTATCAATAAAAATAATAAAAAATAAAACTTAAAAAATAATATTACTAATAAAATTTTAAATAAACTTAAAACCAATTTGTTAATTATTTTACTAAATATTAACAATTTTTAACTTTACAATAATTTAAAAAAAAAACTTGTTCAAAATCAATCCGCATTATAACTAAGCACAACAGTAATTCGAGAGATGTTATTTCTCCCCAGAAAAAAAAAAAGATGTTATTTCTCATGCGTAATTTAATATACAAAAAAAATTAATGCATTTTAATTTTAGTGGATTTTACAATGACTCATTTAAAAAGTTAGGCATCATTTTTAATTGAATACGTTAATTTTATAGTAAAAAATATAATATTTTATGATAAAAAAACTCGTATTCGATAGTAAAACAAAACATTTTATGGTTAAAATAAAAATATTATTAAATTTATTAATTTTACCCTCGAACGTGAGTTTTTTTACTATTAAATTTATTATTTTACTAAAACTATATGCTCTATAGTTTTGAGTCATGATACATCACTTTTAAATTATTAGTATGCACATTTTTGAATTATTGTCCGAGTTTTTAAGTCTCAACGTTTTTTTTTTCTAATTAAGTCTTGATATCTGCTTGAGAATACAAAATTCATTATCAATCTTAAATAAACTCTAGTGTTAATGTCCTTTTTATTATTTTTTATAAACAAGCTTAGTATCCTTAATTGCTAGTAAAAATATGATATTAGTAATTGATTTAGTTTTAAATTTCTTCATCTAGTCACCAATGGTTAGATCTCATTTAATAATGCATGGACAAAGCAAATTAAGTGGAAATTAAGATTGGGCTAATTAGTATCAGTTTGACTACTTCGAATTAAAAAATAAAAAAAATAAGAAAAAGAAATCGATAATGTATTTTCATGAGGGATTCTTGATGGATTTCGATTGTCTTAATTTAAAGAGAGAATATTACTCTCAGTTTTAATCAACCTCAACCATTTTTGTTTTTAATGGATAAGATTGTGCCACCAAATTAAATTGATGTCACATCACCAGTTAACTCAATTAAAATAAACTTAAATTTAAAAATGGTAAGTCACAAAACCAAAATAAAAAACCTAAAGGCAAGCTTTCTTCATCATCTATGGCTTTCAAAATGATCAAATCCATCCAGGTTGAACACATCATAAATCCAATTTAAACAAATTTTTCCTTTCAAATTCATTCCACTCTTTCACTTGCTTCAATCCTTTTAGATCTTGAACATGAGGAAATTTATGTGAAAGTAATTTTACTTTTGAATCACTACCATTTAGGCGGCCTAATTTTGCAGATTTAAATGACATAGATTTGCCTATTGTTCTGGTAGGCCCCTCTTTCGTATTAAGGGAAAAATGTTCTTTAGACCCCTTCGCTTTTTAGGAACAAAATCATCATGTTTCACTTTCGGTTTGGAATTAAAGGTACTGAGCGAATTGGATTTTGATAAGACACCTGTATTAGAAGAAAAAAAAATGATGCAAAAAATTGTTAAACTTGGGAGGTCACATAAACATCAAATTGAACAACACAAAAACTGTATAGGGTTTTGAAAGGTTTATATGCAAATCAAATTAGAGGAAAAACCAACTCATAAAATATTTTAAGTTAAAAAAATACTTGGATGGATTTGATAATTCTGGAAGCCATGGTTGATGAAGAGAAGCTTGCCTTAGTTTTTCTGCTATTGTAATAGTCAGAGGAAGAATACAAAGATAGAGATACCCAGTAGTGTATGTGAGAGAAGGTTCATGCCTTTAGGTTTTTTTTTTTTTGGTTTTGTGACTTAACACCGTTAAGTTTATTTTAATTGAGTTAGCTAGTGAAGTGGCATCATTTTAATTTGGTGGCACAATCTTATCCATTGAAAACAATTAAATGGTTAAGACTGATTAAAATTGAAGATAATATTCCTTCTTTAAATCGAGACAACCGAAATCCGATTGTTAACATTAACTTGTTTATGTTTTAAATGAGCTTGAATAAAAAAATTGTAATTTGAATAAATGAACCTCTAAAATATCTCTCAAGTTGGATGTTGTTTTTTTCCAAGTAAATCAATTCAATGATTTAGCATCATACAAATAAAGTATAGAAAAAAGATTGTCTCGCATCATGGTTTAAATTTTGTTGTCGAGTAGCAGAAATTAGGTCAAATTAGTGATAACAATGAGGCAGGTTTCTCTAAAACCATCCTCATCCCACCCTCGCATTGAGGTCTAAACTTCCAAACTCGTATTTCCCTCAGCAAGTAAAACGAGAAATCTGCCCATACACCCCTACTGTTAGACCCTTGAAGTTTGGCTATTGCTATGGCATGGGTGCGCCTTGCAGCATGCCAAGCAAGAGGCGGGGATGAGGTGCACATCCCCTTAGTAAGGTAACAGTCTAAGGTAACAGTGGTCTCTTATAGTGGTGCATGGCTTATGTGGGGTCTCGGTCGGATAGCTGGGACAAGGTTGGCTGGTTCGGAATAAAGCGTTGGGTGGTGGCCAACGACCAAGGCTCGGCACGGCTCGATGAGAAAGGCTCGACATGTGAGAGGGCTGCAGCTTGGCACGAGGGAGACATGTGCAAGACCTTGGCGCCATAAGGCGGTAAGGCTTGATGGGTGCATGTCTTAGGGAGGAAGGCCCGACATATGAGAGGGGTGCAGCTTGGCATGAGGGAGGTGTGCGCAAGACCTTGGCGCCATAAGGCAAGAAAGTTTAATAGCTGTATGGCTCGGGGAAAAAGACCCGGCATATGAGAAGGGAGCGGCTTGGCACGAGGAAGGCATGCGCAAGACCTTGGCGCCATCAGGTGGGAAGGCTTGACGAGTGCGCACACACAGGAAGGCACATGAACGTCGCATGTGCGCACACGCATGGCAAGTGGTATGTGTAGATGGTCGGTTAGGTGCTTGGATGCTGGGTGCGAGTTTGAGCACGTGAAAAATATGTGAAGGCACTGAATTGCTATAACCACTCGCAACCGCTCGGAATTGCTCATAACTACGCGCAACTGCTCGGACTGCATGGTTGGTTTTTGTTTAGGCGCGCTCAGGGCTGTTTGAAGAGCTGTGTGAAATACATGGGAAAATGTTGGCACCTGCTAGGTGTGCCAATGTGGCTAACTACTGGGTTTATCAGCAAAGTTGTATTATGTGTTGGTCTATATGCCTCATTGCTGTTATGACTGTTAACCGTCTATGCTGCCTATAAATGCAAGGTATAGCTAAGGCATAAAGGCAAGGGGGGATTGTGTGCTTGTTGTTGTGACCTGGTCTAAGAGTCTTTGCTTGTTTTGTATTTTCCCTTATGGAGTAATAAAGGGTTGGGTGAGATTTCCCGTAAACTTGTGTGTTGTTTACTTCGTGCAATTGTGTGTGCCTTGTGCTTTGTGTTTGATACTTGTGAGTTAAACGCTTTGCTTGGGTGAACCTTGGGTTGTGGTTGGCTAGGTGTGAGACTTAGTGCCATTATAAGGCAAAAATTTGGGAGTGAAACTTACCCTATGACAATTTGGTATCAAAGCTAGGTTTGGCTGAAAGTGGGTTCGATTCCACTATGGCGGGTGTCGATTTACGAAACTGTCTAGCACGACTCGAAAACTTTGTGGGTGCCCCTCAGATGGATGATTCTGTTAGCCTTACTGTGCAGACCGAAAGGTAATAAGACGAGATCTTGGCTTTGCAGGTAGCCATTGAAAGAGTGGAAGGTGTTGTTAGTGTCTCTTTGGATGATGCCCCTGAACTTGTTGTTCAAACGGCAGAGCATGGTGCTGCCCTTAGATCAATGGAGACGGCCTTGAAGTATTTCATCCGTGATACCAATGACAAGTTCAATAACTCTTTAAAAGATATGCTAACTATGACTGATTCGTTTGGTGCCACTGTTAGGAACCTTGAGGAGGATGTTGCTATTCTAAAAAGGGGAAGAGCAATGGTGCAAGATAATGGAGGCGATGGGTCTAGTTCCAAAATTAAAGTGCCTGAACAAGAGACTTTCAATGGTGCCCAAAATGAAAAGAATCTCGAGAAATTTCTGTGGGATATGGAGCATTATTTCAAGGCTGCCCGTATTCTCGATGGAGAGAAAAGTGACTATTACTAGCATGTATCTTGTGGGCGATGAGAAGCTTTGGTGGTGCACTAGGACGGAAGACTATGTTAGTGCGCGCTGATCGAAGATTGAGATGTGGGATACTCTAAAAAATGAATTGAAAGATTAATTCCTACCTTGCAATTCGGCTCGGGTTGCGAGGGAATCTCTCAGGCAGTTAAGGCACACCGAAACTTTCCGTGACTATGTCAAAGAATTTAGTTTTTGATGCTTGATATTAAGAACATGTCGGAGGATGACAAGCTATTCAATTTTCTGTCAGGATTGCAACCTTAGGCGCAAACAGAATTGAGGTGCCAGTTGGTGAAGGATTTACCATCAACACTTCCTGCGATCGATAGGGTTCGTAGACTACAAATTTGTCATGTCTTCTTCAAACTCGTATGCAGACAAGAAGAAGAATCATAGAGATGGCAAGAAGGGAAAGAGTGGACCTTCTAAAAACGAGAAGAAATGGAACAACAACAAGAATGATGGTGATGAAGGTAGAATGTCCAATGCCTCATCATCAAATCGGAATAAAGAAAAGAATCAGGGATGCTTTCTTTATAACAGTCCACAGAAAGCCCAAGAATGTCCCAAGAGATAAAAGCTTAGTGCATTGGTAGCACAGAAATGAAGAGAAGGGTGATGATGACTCGGCTGACTGCACTATAAGGGTCAATCCTTTAATCTTGTTCAACACCATCTCTGCGGAGAAGAAAGGGCAATGTAAAGGTTTGATGTATGTGGCTATTAGAATCAATTGGCGCGAGATCATGGCCATGCTAGACACCTGTGCAATGAATAATTTTGTTGCACAGTGGGTTGCTACCACACTATGTCTTGATTTGACTGTAAGTTCTAGTAAATTGAAGGCAGTAAACTCGAGGGCTTTACCTGTCAAAGGTATGGTGATTAGTACACTCCAAATGGGTAACTGGCAAAGGGAGTGTAATTTAATGGTAGTCCCTCTCGAAGATTTTGATATTATACTTAGGATAGAATTCTTTATGGCTACTAAAGCTATGGTGATGCCCCATCATCAAGGTGTGTTAGTGGGTGACGCTGGCTCGAGTTGTTTTGTGCAAACGGTCTATAATAGGCCAAATAAAGGGAGATCATGCGAATTGTCGGCCAAACAACTGAAGACGGGTGTGAAACAGGGGGAATCAACATATGTTGCTGTCTTGGTAGAACTCGAGCCAGGGACAAAGGCCCCTCCCATGATAAGAAAGCAATTTGACAAGGATATTGAGAAGATTCTTGACCACAGGATAATGGGTGCTAGCAAGAAGAATAGGCGGACATATTACTTGGTTCAATGGAAAGGTGAAAGCATTGCGGATGCCTCATGGGAGCATGATGTTACTCTTTGGTAGTTTAAAGACCAGATGAAGGCTTATCTTGAATCCCTTCCGACAAGGACGTTGGTCTATTTAGGTGGGGGAGATATGTTAGACCCTTGAAGTTCGACTATTGCTATGGCATGGGTTCGCCTTGCGGCATGCCAAGCAAGAGGCGAGGATGAGGTGCACATCCCTTTAGTAAGGCAAGTGTCCGAGGTAGTAGTGGTCCCTCATAGTGGTGCATGGCTTATGTGGGGTCTCGACCGGATGGTTGGGACAAGGTTGGTTGGCTCCAAACATGGCGTTGGGTGGTGGCCAACGACCAAGGCTCGGCATGGCTTAGGGAGGAAGGACTGACATGTGAGAGGGGAACGACTTGGCATAAGGGAGGCGTGCGCAAGACCTTGGTGCCATCAGGCAGGAAGGCTTGACGGGTCCATGGCTCAGGGAGGAAGGTCTGGCATGTGAGAGGGGCGCGGCTTGGCATGAGGGAGGCATGCGCAAAACCTTGGTGCCACCAGGCAAGAAGGCTTAACAGGTGTATGGCTCGGGGAGGAAGGCTCAACATGTGAAAAGGGCACGGATTGGCACGAGGGAGGCATGCTCAAGACCTTGGCGTTATCAGGCAGGAAGGCTTGATGGGTGCACGCAGGCACATGGATGCGGTATGTGCGCGCACGCATGGTAAGCGGCATGTGCGGATGGTTGGTTAGGTGCTCGGATGCTGGGTGCGGGTTTAAGCTCGTGGATAGTATGTGAAGGCACTGAACTGCTACAACCGCTCAAAACTGCTCACAACTACTCGGACTGCATGGCTAGCTTGTGTCTCAGCGCTCTCAGGGCTATCTGAAAGGTTGCTTGAAATACATGAGGAAATGTTGGCACCTGTTAGGTGTGCCATCGTGGCTAACTGTTGGGCTTGTCAGCAGAGTTGTATTATGTGTTGGTCCATGAAGCTCTTTGCGGTTAGGGCTGTTAATCGTCTATGCTGCCTATAAATGCAAGGCTTGGCTGAGGCACAAAGGCAATGGGGGAGCAATAAAGGGTTGGGTGAGATTTCCTGTAAGCTTGTGTGATGTTTTCTTCGTAAAATTGTATGTGCTTGGTGCTTTGTGTTTGATACTTGTGAGTTAAACACTTCGCTTGGGTGAACCTCGGATTGTGGTTGGCTAGGTGCGGGACTTCGCGCCATCATAGGGCAAAAAGTTGGGAGTAAAACTTACCTTGTGACACCTACTTTGGCCGCTTAAAATCGTGTGACGGTGCTATTGGATCACAACATCAATCTTGTTACGTTGCTACACTACAATACCAATCATTGTTGCATCGTAGCGTTGAGGCATTGCGATGATGCAAGGGCATGATAGAAGAGAAAAAAGAGAGAAAGAGAGAAAGAGAAAGAGGCGGTCGACTTAATAGAAATTATAGATGAAACAAAAAATAAATCCTAATAATATGTGTGTATTTGTACATATATATTTATTTAACAAAAAGGGCAAGGGTAAAATTGATTTTTCTTATTCAGAACAAGTCAAGGAGAGAATATACTTAAGCCATACCCACCATATTCCCCAATGTGGGTTTTTTTTTTTTACCCCAAATCCACCTCGACCCTCGATTCCAAAAAAAAATCTATTGCAATCGAGATATTAGCTTGACAAGGTAAACGGGTAGGGATGTCAAAAGTTTTCGCCTTCGATGAAGCTTTGGAACTATTCGACCGGTCAGGGATCGGTATGAAATGAATTTTATCTGGGATCGAGACGAAGATGGGGACAAAAGGGACAGCCTTCACCTCGCAAAATCACCATGCACATCCCTTATTACATTAGGTTTTTATGTTTTGAATAAATATATTAGATAAACTTGTTAATTCCCCAATTACCCTTTTAGCCATATAAATAACTATTTAAAGTAAAAATAGGGTTTCAAACAACTTTACTCAGTTACTGCCGCTTTCTGTTTATTCGGCCTCCAAGCTTTATAAGGAAACACTTGCGACTTCTCTTAATCTCTTCTTTGATTTATTAACGAGAAGATAAGTAAGAAAATTTTGAATACTAGTTTTCACGATGATGATATTTGGTAACTAAAATAAAATTTTAAGATTACTTCAAGATAACAAAAAACACCTATTCAAAAAAATGCTTCTACAAATCTAAACATAATGAATGTATGTGCTCCATCAACACTTAGTACATCTACGAAAAAAAAAAACCACACATGCACCAAAATTGATTAGAGTCAAAACAGAGTGAGGTTTTTTATTCTTTTTTTTCTCTCGATCGATTTTGATTTTTTTTGTAAGGTATGGCTAAGACAGGGACGGAGACGAAGATGGAGATTGAGATATTCATAAATTTTGACAGGAACGGAGATGAAAGACAAAATAAAATCTTCGACAAAGACGAGAACGGAAACGAAGATGACACTATTTGCTTCAAACCCGTCTCGGTGCCATCCTTACAAACGAGGATCATAATCCATAAGCCAAAAGCTTTTTTTTGATATATTTTTAAGCATAAGCATAAGCATTATTTTTATATAAAAAAAAAAGTAGCTATAATGTAGTATAAGCTAAGTTTTGTAACTTTTAACTTTAAAGCTAAAAATTTAACTTAATGTCACGCACTGTAAAGAGAAGAAAAAAATAGTGAGCATTTTTTATATATATAATTTTAACCACTAAATAATTTTAAAGTTTAAACTTGGTAGCATTTTTATTAATAATAATTACAAATTTACAGCAGTTTTTTTTTATATTGTCACAAGGTAATCCAAATATATGGCCTGTTATCGCTCATAGTATATCCTCCGAATATTAAGGTCTCACGATTTAATCATTCTTAAATTAAACTTAAATCTTTAAATTATTTTTAAAAAATTGCTTTAAGTTTCAATAATTATCCAAACAGCATCTAAGGACATTATGTACGTAAAATACATGTTCTCAAAATAAAATGTATGTAAAAAAAAAAAAAAAAAAAGTGATACAGGTTGGCTCGCCCACAATATTGATTTTTCCATGTTAAAATTGATGCATATCACCATATGGGTAAATTCGATATATATAGAAGAAAACTGATACAGGAAATAATCCAAGGGGTGAGGATGTACGTGCATAATTTAAAAACGATAGATTTACCTTTTTATTCATTTTTTCTATCTTTTACCTTTTATAAATGGATATTAATCAGATACTATTTCCTTTTATTTTCGTCAATAAATCACATTGGAGATTTGTTTGCATATTACAAAAAAGGGCAAGAAATCTAACTAAAGTGTTTGTCAGGCACACAATTTTCATCATACATGTTATGCCTTTAGAAGTAATTTGGCATCGTTTGGGCAGTCTCACTTAAATCCATCAAGACAAAACCTTTCTTAAAAGATTTAAGTGGGGTTGCTTAAATCAGTCTCAAAATTTTAATTTTAATAAATATAAATATTGGTTCGAGTTTGATTCGGCTCAAACTCGATGATACTTTATCGAATTGTTCGAGAGCCTTTTGAGTAAAATATTAATGTATTCAAGTTTAGCTCGATAAGCTATTCTAGTCTAATATTCAAACTTGAGTTCGGTTCGAGCTCGATCGAGCCGAATTTTGACTGAACTCGAATAACTCGATAAAAACTTGCTTTGAGTCCACCCCAACTTATAACGATGATGTATGACCATACAAACCAATATGCTACTATTCATTTTGTTTCTTTAATAGCCAACATAATTAGAGAATTCTATCATGTGTTTAAAATGCTTAAGAAGTAGCTCTTAAATGAAGATGTGTTTTATTGTTATTAAAATAAATATATTGTTCATGGAAAATAAATATTAGATAAGAATAACAATATCATATTATCTCTATGACCATCCAATAATAATTGTTCACGTTGAATTACTAATTCATACCATCTAATAATACCACCATCACCCTATGAATTTAACTAACGAAACCCGTCACAAGATATTGATGACGTGGATTAGTAATACAACCTGAATAATTGTTATTAGATGGTAGTACGGATGATTTGATACGACTGTCCGACCTAATAATTTTTTGGTTCCCTAGTACTTGTTAAAACGTATTAAATAGGATAATTGGGTTACAATCAAGACAAAGTTTAACTTGAATTTATAAATAAACTTTATATGCAATTCATATACACACACTCATAATTAAATGAAAAGTATAATTGGAATGGTATTTAAATTTAAAATCCTAATACATTTATTTTGACATTTATTACAAGTACTTAAAGGTAACCGTTAATCAAATCCTTAAAAGAGTAAAAGAGACGATGCTGTAAATAAAATGTAAAAGATGAAAGTCATGTAAACTCTCGTTTGAAAGGGAATATTATCTTCTTTCTTATTTTTGATTGGCCAAGAGATGATCAAGCCCATGTTGTTAGAAAAAATCATTTAAAATGATATTAAAGGGTTGTTTGAAAACCCAAAAAGTATTAATTTAAATATAAAGGTTATGATTTAAACAGAAATGTGTGATTTAAATTTAAAGGTTGTGATTTAAACAAAAATATGTCATATTTTTTAAACAGACACGATCTGATCCGTTAAAAACTAACAGACATGATATTAAGGTTCTCATTAAATTTGAAAAAATCATGTCTTTTCAATTGGAAAAACATAACTTTCTAGAACTATTTGAAGAGTTGCTTCTACACCTATGAATACTCTAACTCTCCACTTCAGAATACAATTCATTTTTTTTTCATTCTTTCTTCTATCTTTTTCTCTAAAAAATTTGTCATAATATTTTAGTATTTCAAAGCAGAATTAAATCGAAAGTTCTTCATATTTTGCTGCCTGCAGACTTCAAGTTTGAGACTTGGTTGCATCCTGGAGGACTATTTGTCTATAACCCATAACAAACTTGTTTATACAAGTGGGGACAAATAAAGCCTTAAAGATAGTAATTAATTCACGTTTCTAAGTCTTGATTCTCATATTATGTTCTCATTTAAAAAAAAATTACAATAATTTTAAGGCTTTATTTCTGTCCAACAAAATGGAGACAAAATCATTCAAGGTGATGAATCAAGACTTCGTTAAGTTAGATAGATTCGATGGAAATAATTTCAGCCGGTGGCAAGACAAGATTATATTCTCGCTTACTGCATTGAAAATGTCCTATATACTAGATCTGAATCTGCAATCTATTCACAAACATCAAATCGGCTCGTGATATTTAGAATGCTTTTGAGTACAAATACAAAGCGGAAGAAGAAGGTACGAATAAGTATTTAGTTTCCAAATACTTCGATTTCAAAATGTTTGACAATAAACCTACTTTAGAACAAGTGCACGAATTACAAGTTATTGTCAATAAACTCTGAGCTTTAAAAATTGTTTTGCCAGAATTATTCCAAGTGGGGGCCTATTATAGCTAAACTTTCCACTTCTTGGAAGGATTATGGAAAAGATTGTTGCACAAATATGAGAACTACACTTTAGAACAAATTAAAAAAAAAACATCTTCGTATTGAAGAAGAGTCATGTTTACGTGACAAAAGTAGTAATGTTCAAAGTGGTCCTAAAGTGCATCATGTGGAGGCAACCAAAACTAAAAAACATGCTTTACAAGTGAAAGATGGATGAAAATTTAAGAAGACAACAGGAAAGAATAAAGGGAAATATAATTTGCATTTATACACAGTGGTATGCAAATTTAATTATTTAGAAAAATAATGTGGATGTGGAATACATTTGAAGATAGCAATAACATGCCAATTCGTTTGGTTTGATTTGTTAAAGCTGTGAGACCATTTGGCTTGCATGCATTTAAATTTATAATTTAATTTTATTTGGTTGATTAAATTATTTAGTGACACTATAAATTTACATGAGATATTAAATTGAGATTTATTATAAATTTATAGTAAAAATCACTACCTTATTGCTATAACATATTTGTGTGCATAAGTTATTGTCAAATAAATTTTGACATGAAAAGACATGGTGATATATCTATCTAATGGAAATGATATAACATCTTTAGATTTATTTGTAGAAATATGTGTTCAAATAACAGTATCTTACTTGAGATGTTACTGTTACATATAGTATGAAGTGTATGCCATTAAAAGATAACATGAATATGAGTAACATTGTGTTGAAACACATTGATAGGAGTTGTTGTGTTAATGCATAAAAACTAACATGGTTGGTACATATGGGAGAAAATCTAATTATAGATGCACATGAAATATGAATACATGTTGATCATGTTAATCTAAAAGTTTAATGGAATTTGAATTGAGGGGGTTTAAAATTTCAAATATTTATGTAATATATATATATATATATATATATATATATGTACTTATAAGTTATACAAAAGCAGAAAATTGAGTTTATTGGAACTCTCAAAATGTGGGGGTATTTGGAATAATACAGAGTCCAAATCCTAAAAGAAAAATAAAGTAAGAAAGCATAGTGGGGTTATGCTTTGAGTCCATAATGGTGCATTATCAGAATGTACAAAATTAGTAGAATCCTTGGTTATCTAAATGAAACCATTGATTTTATATGAACTAGTTGTATCAAGAGGATACATTGATGTCATGGTAATCCAATTGTATCAAGAGGATACACTGATGCTAGTTGGATGATGAAAGTGGGAGATATAAAATAATCAAGAGGAGGTAATGTCTCTTGAAAGGGAAAGAGACAAACCTGTATGTCTCACACAATAAATCCAAATTAATTGCATTGAAAGCAATTGAGAAAAGAATGTTGAATGGATTAATTAGAAATTTATTATTGAAAATAAATTTTGTGGTCACATCCTATACATTTAAAATCCATACTTTGTGATAATGAAGTTTTGTGAGAGGTACCTTAAATAGTAATTCTAGACATATCAATCTTAGACATGAGTATATGAGACAATTGATACAAGATGATATCATTACAATTGTCTATGTTAAGTCAAGTAAGAACTTGATTGATCTACTTACTAAAGCACTTGTAAGAGGCCTACTAAGTAATATAATTAGAGAGATTGGGCTTAAACCATTTAAAAGTCAGCAGTGATGGCAACCCAACCTAATGCTAGTAGACCACTAGTCATAGGTTTTAATGGGTAATAACAAGTTACTGTGATTGACTATTGATATTGTTAGAAAGTTGGCCCATAATTGAGAAAAATAATATCGTCTGTTATGTTTTAAAGGATGAGTTAAACTCTTAATGAAGTTATAAAATGTGTTCTACTAACGGAAACACAAGAGGAACTTCACCTATATGAACAAAGGAGTGGTGCCACTTCTTATAAAGAGTTATGGTTTGCTTTATTGAGGTTCATGAAACCAGGATATAACATATGACCATATTGGTGCTGAGTGAAAATAAATTCTCACCGAACTAAGAGAATTGTATGTGTGTGGTGGCTTTGGTCGTATCACATAGGAATGTTGGTTTAATCTAAAGGACTTTGATATGACTTTGAGTTGTTTACACTAATAGAAGGTTTTAAATCGAAAGATACCTACTTTATGCATACAAGACTCGGAGATATTGTGGTAGAATTTTTCAAAATTGGTTGTTCAAATAAGTGGGAGATTGTTAGAAAATCATTGGTTGTTTGAAAATCCAAAAGGTATTAGTTTAAATCTAAAGGTTATGATTTAAACAAGTGATTTAAATCTAAAGGTTGTAATTTAAGCAAAAAAAATGTCAAATTTTTTTAATATTTTTTAAACAGACACTATCTGATTCGTTAAAAACTAACAGACATGATCGTAAGGCTCTCATTAAATCTGAAAAAATCATGTCTTTCCCGCTGGAAAAACAAAACTTTCCATAACTATTTGAAGATGTGCTTCTACACCTATAAATACCCTAACTCCCCACTTCAGAATACAATTCATTTTTTTCATTCTTTTTTCTCTCTTTTTCTCTCAAAAATTTTGCCACAATATTTTAGTATTTCAAAGCGGAATTAAATCGAAAGTTCTTCAGATTTTGTTGTATGCAGACTTCAAGTTTGAGACTTGGTTGTATCTTGGAGGACTATTCATCTGTAACCCATAGCAAACTTGTTTATACAAGTGGGGACGAATAAAACCTTTAAGATAGTGATTAATTCATACCTCTAAGTCTTGATTATCATATTTTGTTCTATTTTAGAAAAAATTTACAACATGTATGCTAAATGGAGAACCCAAAAATGACGATTAGGTCAAGAAATTGTACTCAACTCGAAAGAATGCTAACTTATTTCCATTCAGGCATAAGTTAGACTTGCATCTTAATTTAATCGGCAAAAATAACCTTCTATGTTTTTTTTTTGTTATAGAAGTTACAAAGGGGACACACCATTGAAAATAATTCCAACCCTAAGTAGACGGAATTTGTATATTTATTGTTTTTCGAGATGTTTATATAAATTTTTTTTTAAGTATTTCACTCAAATTTTTATTAAAATGAAGTGATTTGATTGATTTTAAAAATTAATATATTAAATTAAAACAATCAAAAGTATAAAATAATCCATCCAAATTCATAATTTAACCTAATTGGAATAGGAGAAAAAAGAAAAAAAGAAAATTTAACAAAAGAATTGTTCTATTGTTACTTCACCGCAAGTCTTTGTTTCTAGAGGCGGTCAAGCCCTATCCAACAGTTCGCCAAACTGCCCTCAAAACGTCAAAAACATTAAAAAGGTTAAGTAGGTCCCACTTTTGAGCATCCACGTCAGATCCAAATTCATGAATGAATGCTCCCTGATTCACACTGCTCGCGACAATATAGCAGCTGCCTGTAGTCAAACAGCTCCAAATTAATTCTGATGTCTTCTAGCCCTGTTTCAGTCTCGAAAAGTGTTTCTGTTGTTTTCTAGTGTAATGTAATAAAAGAAAGAGTTACACTTAATTGAAAAGAATAAACCGTAATTAAATTAAAAAATTATACTTATACCACTAGAAATCGCGATTTTGCTTATTGACTCCATGAGTCCTGGTTTACTACAGGCAGCTGCTATATTGTCGCGAGCAGTGTGAATCAGGGAGCATTCATTCATGCCTTTAATGCCTAATTCTCTCTCAATAAATAAACAAACCCAAATGTAGAGAGAAAAACCATAATAAGAGAAATATCAAATCCTTCTTGTACTAGTAAACCAACCTATTATTCTTTTTCTCTTGGGGTTACAAAAAAAATCTTGCTTCAGGGCTTCACGTTTATTGTGTTTCTTGTTTTTGCAGTGTCCTCGTTCCGTCCCATTCAATTTAGAGAAAACAAAAGGATCTTTCGGCAATAATTGAAAATTTTGAAACCCAATACCCCTTCTCTCATTGTTGTATAAATAGTCAACATGCATTCTTCAAACCAACATAATAATAATCCTCTCAAGCGAAGCTTCAGTGACATGACATCAGACACTACACCTCCTGAAATGGGTTTTAACGACAATGATCATACTGCTACTAAGAAACAATGTTCTTCTTCCTCAGCAGATTTTATGGACTTCAACCCCAGAAAGTTTGTTTTTTTTTTTATTTCTTTTTGGTTCGTGTGTGTGTGATTTTTGGGGTTTTAATTGTTGTTAATGTGAGTTTGATGTGTTTGTGTTGTAGGTATCAATTGAGAGTGCACCAGGTTGCAATGAAGAGGAACACAATAGCAGTGTTGGATACAGAAACTGGGAAGACTATGATAGCTGTGATGTTGATCAAAGACATTGGTCAAGCTATCAAGTCTAGTGGCAATAAAGAGTTGATTATTTTCTTGGCACCCACTGTTCATCTTGTTAATCAGGCATTTTTAAAAAATAAAAAAAATTAATTTTGCTATATTATCATACCCCTGTTGCCAATTTTTGTTACCTTTTTTTTTTTCCTTGTGAAATTGTATTTTATGGTGTTTTGCTTTTTGGAAGCCATATGCAATGTGGCTTGTTAAATCCTTCTAATGTTGAAAAATAATTGACTTTTATGTTTGCAGCAATATGAGGTTTTCAAAGTTCATACCAATTTTGATGTGGGAGAGTACTATGGAGCCAAGGGGGTTGATGAATGGAATTTGCAGTGCTGGGAAAAGGAAACCAATAAGCATGATGTAAGTTTTCCATGATGATGTATCAATATATGTTTCTGTTTATTTTCTTACATTTCTGTTTGGTTGTGCTATGTTTGGTTTCTTTATGCACTTTTAGAGGCTTTGGGTATCGCTTAGTAATTTTGTTACAATGTATAATTAGTGTATGTTACAAATAATTGAAGTTTTTTTAGGGAACCTAAATTAGGTTTCTTTTGCTACTGTTTAACGATTGAGTCATTATGCTGTGGAGACTTACATGCCTGAACTGTTGCTGGTTGATCATTTTAGTTTATTGGCACTTGCTCTGAAATAAGTTCTATGTAGGACATGTAAAAGAAAATCTTAAGAGGGGAATCTTGATGATCAGCTAAGCCAGCCAATATATCAATGAAGTATGTTACCCAGAATCGGGTATGGCCATGGCCCCCATAAGTTTTTTATTTTTAGGTTAAAAAAAAAGAATATATATATATATATATATATATTATATTTACCCCCTCAATAATGTCTAACATACTCTCTTTACTCTCTCTGTCCTTAAAAAGCTTTTTGGATCTTGTATATAACTTATGTTTTTCGTATTTCGGGGCTTGAGTTGTGAGTTTGATAGAATTGATGATCTTAGATAGTTAATTGCTACCCAATATGTTATAAAAAAATTTAGATCAAAATGAATTAGAATAACAGTAAAATCATCTATAGGCTACAAAACGGGTAAAAAAAATTACCCTGAACCCCCAAAAGAGAGGGTTTTCGAGTCAAACCAAAGAAAGTTTGACCCCCTTGAAAAAACTTCTCAAGATCCGCCACTGTTCGTACTCATCTATACTCCCTCCGTCCCATTTTAGATGTCCCCTATGGAAAAAACTCATATTAAGAAAGTGCATTAATTACATGCAAGCCACTTAATAATAATATTAAAATACCCATTTTACCATACAAAAAAATGCAAATCACGTGTAGTTGGAGTAATAATGAAGGGTATTATTGGAAGATTGATAATATAAATCTTTGACGTTTGATTGGTGACAACGAAAACTGTTTTGAGACATCTCAAAATGGAAACAAGGCCATCTAAAATGGGACGGAAAGAGTAATTTTTTGTAAATTTTCCAATTATTTGAAGTGTCCAATTGTTATACCCATATATGGACTGTCTTGTTTGACATGGATATGGCAGGATAAAATAAATAGTCCATGTAACTCTTATCTTCTTGAGAAAAGCCACCATTGAGAAGAAACTTACATTCTGTTTTGAAATCAGCCACCATTGAGAAGAAGCTTATAGTCTGTTTTGAAATCATGCACTTTCCTTTTCTCGTTTATATTAATTCATATCCTCTTCTTCTTCTTCTTCTTCTTCTGCTGTTACAGATCCTGGTCATGACACCGCAAATTCTCTTGGATGCCTTGAGAAAGGCATTCTTGAGCCTGGAGACAGTATGCTTAATGATACTGGATGAGTGCTATCGTGCCACAGGAAATCATCCGTATTCAAAAATAATGAAGGTTTGATATCATCTATTACCAAAAGTTCTGTTATGTTTTTTGTTCTTATGCCACATTTCCTCTGTTTATATTTTATGATCAGAAAACATCTCTTTAATTCCTATGTTTTTGTTTGGGTGAAGGAATTTTATCACAAATCCAATAACAAGCCGAAGATTTTTGGAATGACTGCATCACCTGTAGTTAGAAAAGGTAAGATATTGTTGCTTTTTCCTACTTGATGTGTCATTGGCTGTAATTGGATTCAATGTCTGCAATTCAGTGATGAACTTTTGTTTACATAAATTAACCTTTTTGGTTGAAGAGTTTTCACTTTTCGAATAATTTAACAAATAGTTTTAATGGCTATGTAAGCATACAGTATAGAAAAATGTCTCCAATGACAGTGGATGTGAAATCATTTGCATGATCTACTACCCAATGTGTATGTAAAACTGAATTAAAAAAACCATGGTTGGTTTGTATTTTTTTGCAAATTTTGTGGCATGTCTCTCTGGAGGCTCTTTCATCGACTAAAAAAGGGAAAAGAAAAGATTTTTTTTTGGTAATATGTTCATTAGTGAGCTTGTGAACTACACAGCTTGTCATTCTTATCACATGGCTTATAAATACGACTTTGCACATCAGGTGTCTCATCTGCCATGGATTGTGAGGATCAGATATCAGAACTTGAAAGCCTCTTGGACTCCCAGGTACTTAAGAATTTTTAAAATTTTGTGCTTCACTGATTATGGGGCTAGCAAAAATGTTGTGCAATGATATTTTTTTATGGGCTTCTTCAGATTTATACCATTGAAGATAGGGCAGAGGTGGAAGTATTTGTTCCCTCTGCAAAAGAATGTTGCAGACTTTATGACCAAGCACAGTGTTCTTTTTTGGATTTGAAAGAAAAGATGGAAAAGTCATTATCTAAGGTATTGATGAAACATGGTTCACACTATTAGCTTTCACTTTTATGTGTTTAAATTGGAGCGATACTAATTTTTTTTACTTGCATGAACAGTTTGATGCCTCATTGTTAAAGTTGCAAGAGTCACAGGAAAATTCTTACAAAGACATGGATGTTAAACTTAGGACACTGCAGATGCGGTTACTTATTGACCATGCAAAGATTTTGCATTGCCTTGACGATCTTGGTCTCATGTGTGCTTATGAGGTATGATTGTACTCAGTAAGTTCTAACTAAAGCTGAAAACAAATTTGCTCTCTATGATAATTGTGATCTTACTCTTAAGTTAGCGCTCTCTGTACGGGGATTCCCTGTTAAGGGCCTGAACCATAGTTACCAGAATCTCTATACCCCCCTTGAAACTGCAATCCAGATGCTAGGTTTCCATTAGTGGTAAGTTTGTGAACTGGAACCCCAAAATTGGCGATCCAATTTCTTCTTAACAAATATTAATTAGATAAAGGTGAGACTTTTAGCTAAAAAATTGCAAAAAAAGAGAGGAAGATTTCTAGTTGCAAGAATGGAAGAGTAGTCTTTATTTTAAGACATTGACTCTATTAATTGTCAAAACTCATGTTATCTTTATTGATAGAAAAAAACTCATGTTATATTCTTCACTATTGTCTTGCATCCTACTCTTTATTTAAATTATATTCATAGACATCTAATATCTTGATTTTATACGTGTGCTTATATATAATAAACTATCTAAGTCTACTTCTGTGTACCGGGTGGGTAACGTATCGCGTTCCCGTACCCGTAATGTGAACCAAGACTTACTGAGTTGACATAAAATAAACCAAGTGATGAATCATAAATATTGTTTTTGGTTATGATGCTAAGTATCTATTTCAATTCCTTTTAGACATCAATTATCTGTCATAACTTATTCCTGATATAGCAATTTACTGATAATTAAGTGTAGATCGCTTGGGTTTTAAAACTTTATTTCAGTAAGGTCTTCCTTATCGGTTCTGATTTGATACCTCCGACACTATTTGTTTTGTAGGCTGTTAAAGTCTGTCTCGAGAATGTCCCTAATGCCAAAGAGGAATTGGAAATTTATACAGAAAGTTTGTCACTACACAAAAATTTTCTCGAGGAAGTGTTATGTATATTTGGGGAATATCCCTGGCTAGGTATACTGCCCCTCTTTCAATTAAGATAATTTCTTTATCCAGTCGGATACAGTAGAAAAAAATTATATCACGTGGTTTAATACATCTTTATGTATGAATTATCTAGCACTAATATTTATTGTTAATACTTTTTGTTGCTGTGTTTTTATCTTTCCAATCTGCTATAAGTAATAGAAGATTTCTTAGTATTTTATCTATCCATGTGTCAATCTGCAAAGTTATAAGCAATTTTTGTAACTGAGCATAGTTGCTTGTAGATACTAACTCTAATTGTTTGCATTGAAGTTTATAAGCTCTTAATGCCTGACAAAGAAAACTTTTAGGTGATACATTTTCAGCTGATCCCACATCTCATTATTATTGATTTTTCTCATGAATTCACTGGCCCAATATTTTGCTTTAACTTTTTGTTTGTTATAATTATGATGTAGGATTGAATGCATTGAGGAACCAATATGCTTCTTAATGAATAAAATTATATTTTTAATGTATTAGTTATCTGTGAGATTCATGAGAAATCAAACAATGCCGACGTTTGTGTTTTTTCTCCCTCCTACCCCACCCCCCCAAAAAAGTGTAAGTCCGATGGTAATAGGTTTCATTAGCTTTTGCTTGCCTGCTGCACTTTCCATACTTGGTTTCCGCTTCAAACATGATATTTGCCATTGTTTTTTTTGTTTACCTTCTCATTTGTACAGGTGATAATTTCTTTTTGGATTCTGGTGACTATTTAAAATTAGTAGATTCGGGCTACATATCTCCAAAACTACATGAACTTCTCCAACTTTTCCAGTCATTTGGGTAATAGAGCTACTTCTCTGATCATCTACTTCTTAGCATTATAGCAAAGTTAATTTACTTATCTTCATGGTTGCAGAAAATCTCAGCAAATATTGTGCCTCATTTTCGTTGAAAGAATTGTTACAGCTAAAGTAATTGAAAGATTTGTAAAGAACGTGACCTGTTTAGCTCATTTGACGGTTTCAAATTTGACCCGAAGTAATACAGTTGATTCACTGCCACCGAAAATGCAAAAAGAAACCTTGGAATCATTTCGCTCTGGCAAGGTACAATTTTCATTAGTGCAGTTGACTTATAGGAGTCCAGGTGTTTGAAACTTTCATAATGAATGAGTAAACCCTTTTATGTAGGTCAATCTATTATTTGCGACTGATGTAGTTGAGGAGGGAATTCATGTCCCAAACTGCTCCGTTGTTGTACATTTTGACCTGCCTAAGACTGTCAGTAGTTATGTCCAGTCCCGAGGACAAGCTGGGCAAAATAATTCCCAATTTGTCATGTTGGTCGAGAGGTGAGGTCATCTCCTGGTTAAATGCGCTAAAATTTCTTGTAAGTCGTCCAAGTCTAAGTACTATACATGTTTGCAGGGGAAATGTGAAACAAAGAGATCACGTATTTGATCTCCGCAGGAGTGAATATTTGATGACTGATACGGCTATAACTAGAGATCCAGATTCACCCATTCTGAAAGCATGTACATTTGAGGAAAAAAATGCATACTATGTGGATGCAACTGGAGCATCGGTCACAGCAGATTCTAGTATCAGTCTCATACATCGATATTGTGGAAAGCTCCCTGCTGACAAGTATGGATATGTTTTCCTTGTCAATTATTCTGAAATTTGTTATATAACATATATGCATTATTCATTATTTTTCCATAAATTTTCCTATATGGAATCAGTTAGTCTTTTATTTAGTCCTAATTGGCTACTATATAACTTAGGTACTACACACCAAAGCCCAGTTTCGAGTTTTCTTTTTCTGAAGGGTCCTGTGAATGTAAATTGACATTACCTGCAAGTGCACCTTTTCAAACGATAGTTGGTCCAGTAAGTAGGAATTCTCAATTAGCAAAGCAGCTTGTGTGCCTTGAAGCATGTAAGAAGCTGCATCAAATGGGTGCTTTGGATGATCGTCTTCTACCATCCATTAAAGAGTCTCCGAAGAGTGATGTCATAGTGAAAAAGAAAGAATCAGCTTCAGGTGCAGGTATGTCTGCTTATGGACCTACTTGTTAGTGATTTGTGCAAAGGGCATACATATTTTTAGTTGGTTTTGAATCTTTACGAATAAATGGATGAATTATGACCTTTTTGGTCAACAGTAAGGACTCTAGATGCCTCTACTGTTATAATATGATATACTGGTTGAACTTTATTATAGAAACACTGATGTGGTTGATTACTGATAAATTAGCTAATGGCTACAAGAGGGAACATTGCACCAAGGGTCCATGAATTTTGGGCTCATTGCATTTAGGTCACTAAACTATGAATTTGGTGCTAGAGCTCCTCAAACTTTCATTTGTTTACAAGGCCACGGTTTTCATCTATGAAATGCGTATTTTCCACTTGAAATGGTTGCATGTACCAAAACAAGATCCTAATAAACTCTATGAACCATTTTGAGGTCGGCAAACAATTTTTTGTAATTTTCAAATTTTGAACAGTAAAATTTTAAAAATGTTTCCAGTACTCAATTAGATATAGCCTTAAACTCTTACATCTTTTTACATCTCCCAATAATTCCATTTTTACTAAAAATCCCTATTGTTGGATCAGATTCTAATAAGTCTTTTGGGAATTCGTAATAGAATAAATTCTTTCTTTATTAATTAAAATTAGAAGACAAAAAGGAACAATAGAAGGATAATAATAATAATAAAAAATCTGATTATCATACATATCTTTCATTTAGAAAGATGAATAAGTCTGTTTATTTAGTTCTACATTTCTTGTACCCATTAGATATATATTCACTTAGTTATACTTAGTATAATTGTATAATATACAAATTGGAATTATTTTAAGATATCTTTAGAATTAAGAATCTAACAATAACAGGTACTTTATCATGGTATATAACATCTTTCTTTGCATGCCTACAAAACTTCATATCCAAATTCTTTGTATTTAATTACTTAGGATCATTTCATTGATGAATAGCGACTGAAAGGGCTACATTGCAACCAAAAAAGACCCTTGATGCCAAATTCATAGTTTAGAAACCTAAGCGGTGCTGATGCAATTTCCCTTGCAAGAATTATGGTTGTAACTTGTAAGGTTTATACCACTGTAAAATGTTCTGTGGGGTTATAATTAGAATTTTAAGCTTGTACAGCATCAAATTTTGTAGCTGCTATGTTATTGGGATCAAGAAATCTTATGATGTGCATCACAAGTCTGAAAAGGAGCTAAAGAGCTACTAAAAGTTCTGTAAACTATTTTTCATCAAATTGGAAGAATGGCACAAATATTTTTATGTTTGTACCTCTGCTTTTGTGAGTATTAATGTAAGTAGACTAGGAGGATCCTGAGTGGTTCTCACATGAAATCCAAACCATCTTTCTCGAATTGGTTGGCTTATAAGTTATAGCCTTGCTTCTAGTCAAGCCCCTTGTCATCTGCATCAAACATGTGGCATAGGTATTGGAATTTGAAACCTTAAAATACTTTTTAAATTCTTTTTCCGTGGGCTGATTATTCATTTCTATAGCTATAATGATAGAACTTACTAATCAAGCTGTTTTTTGCTCTTATATTCATACAATTTAATTACATGTTTCATATCTTGTATGTGTAGACTCATCTTCAGGTTTCTGTTTTTATTTTCCCTTTTTCCTTTTTTTTTTCTACCCCTTTTCTTTCTGAAAGGAACAACAAAAAGGAAGGAGTTACATGGGACGACCTGCATCCGTGCATTATCAGGAAGTTGGGGAGAAAAACTGGATGGTGCTATTTTTCAGGCCTACAAATTTGACTTCTCCTGTAATATTGTCAGCGAGGTTTATTCTGGATTTGTTCTTCTGATTGAGTCAACACTTGATGATGATGTGGGAAACGTTGAAATGGACCTTTACTTGGTTGGAAAAATAGTTAAGGCTTCTGTTTCTTCATGTGGGCAAATGAATTTGAATGCAGAACAGGTATAAACTGAACGATTCAAGACCTGTCAATCACACGAATTATGAACAGAAAGAAAATAAGACACGATATACCTAGGTTCACTCCAGAATAGGGTTACATCCTGCCATAAGTTTCACTATTATCAACCTCACAAATCTCTCGTTACAATGTGCGCTCAGTGCATAGAGAGTATTTATAAGCAACTTAAGATGCCCTAATTAGGGTTTCCGCCCTACTGCAAAACCACAGCTATTCATGGACCCAAACCCAAACTGTCAAGCAAAAAACCAGACCCAAAACATGTACAGGGCCTGAAATTTTCGGGGTGCTGCCCCCTAACCCCCCGCTCACCAGGGAGCGGTACCCCGAGTAGTCAAGGGTTTTACAGATCTAGACCCGTGAAGTATGCACCAACTCTAACATAAACTTGATTTTGTAATAACAGTTATCAATCTTTTTTTTTAGAAAAGTACTTACAGTAGCTATTGTTGTCTTCTTTCTTTCTTTTCTTTTTTTTAAATTGCAGATGAGAAAAGCAAGGTGCTTTCAAGAATTTCTCTTTAATGGATTGTTTGGGAGGTTGTTTTTCGGATCTAAATCAGCTGAAAAGAAAAGAGAATTTTTACTTCAGAATGAAACAAAATCACTCTGGAGCCCAGCCTACATGTATTTGCTTCTACCACTCGAGACATTGAATAGTTCATGTCGTGAACCTTGGAGAATAAATTGGACGGGGATCGATTCTTGTGCTTCTATTGTAGAATTTATGAAGAGAAATTCTTTGCTGGGTGCTGGGAATTGTAATGGTGACAAACCCAAACCATCACCTAATAGCACTGCTTCATCTGAGAAAGAATGCGAAGGCAATGTAATCCACTTTGCTAATGGCTCATTTGACATAAAGAATCTAACAAATATGGTAGTCTTGGCTATTCACACTGGAAGAATCTATTCCGTTTTTGAAGTAGTGAGTGATTCATCTGCCGAGAGTCCTTTTGATGGAAACGTTGATGGTGTCCAATCGGAGTACACTACCTTTACTGACTACTTCAACAAAAAGTAGTTTCAATCATTACTTATGTTTTGTCTTTATCACGTAACCTGGGATTATTGTTTATGATTCCATCGATAACTTCTGTTCTGAACAGGTATGGGATTGTACTGATGCATCCAGAGCAGCCTTTGATGAGGTTAAAACAGAGTCATAACCCACACAACCTTCTTGTGAACTTCAACGATGAAGGTTTGTTGATACTTCAGCTAGACTAACATAAAATCTTTCCATATGTTCTAATAAATCATAATTCAGTTTTGTGATCATGTCAAAAAGTTTATGATTCTGATTCTGACTGTTGCCAAAGGAGTGGGGAGGGGGGAAGTACGCGTTGCTGCACATATTACTTAACGAACTTCGGTTGTGCCAATCTTTCAAATTTTAGGGAGAGACCTGTTCATTCACATCTAAAGTATATGCCAATTTTAGAAAGAGACCATTTGTTTCCATTCACATCTAAATTCTAAAGAATAGCTCCACACCTAGTTCCTTGATATTCCTGTTAATTTATTGAGTTACCCTGCCCGCTTTCCCATAGATTACTCTACCCACTCAGGCCGCGCACCAGAATTATTTTACAATGTTAAGATTTCCAGAACTGAAAACGAAAAAAATAAAAATAGCAGCTTCAAAGGTTTGAACTTAAAAAGTTGTCTTTTTTAAGACTGACAAAATGGTTTCCTACCTTACCAGAAATACTTTATATATGGTTTCTAATAATCTTTTATAAATGAGCAGGTGCTTCTAGTAAGGCATCAAAGGCAGGCATTGTTAATGAAAATCCACGGATGCATGTTCATATTCCCCCAGAGCTTTTAGTCAGTGTTGATATTCCATTTAATGTTTTAAAATCATGTTACTTGCTACCATCGTTGACACAACGCCTGGAATCCCTGATGTTAGCCTCCCAACTCAGAGAAGAGATTGATTGTCGTGCTAGCAACTTCCATATAGCAAGCTCATTGGTTGGTCTTACTAAACTTATTACTGCTGTTTTTAATGAATAAATAAATATGATGTTTAATATCGTTGAACTTCTCATAATTAGATTCTGGAAGCGCTTACAACACTTAAATGTTGTGAAACTTTTTCTATGGAGCGATTGGAATTGCTTGGTGATTCAGTTCTAAAGTATGCAGTGAGCTGCCACCTTTTCCTTAAATATCCCAAGAAACATGAAGGACAATTATCCTCTTGGCGATCATTGGCTGTTTGTAACTCGACCCTATATAGATTGGGAACTGATCGAAAATTACAGGTACCATACCTTATTCAGCTGTCTATGAATTAGATATCTATATAACTGGTTCAATCTTTTACCCCCTATCCCCATTATTTTTGTGGTAAACCTATCATGATGCACATTGTGCAGTTCTCTTCCGTCATTTGATTCAGTCTCGTCTGCACATATACTTTGGGTGGGACTTACCCTGACAATTAACCACACACTGTGCCTTTATGTTCCTCTGCTGATATGTTTATCTCATTAAAGTTCATGTCATGGGTTTGGATTTGGATTTATGCAAGGTGGCACACTTCGTTTATTTCTCAATACTATATGTTATTACCACTCTTAAAGTATAAAGAAATAATTGCGCTCTATTCCCATCAACTTAAGCTTTTTGGATAATTGGTAACTCAATTATTCTTAATTTGGTGTCAGAGCCTCGTTGGTTTAGAGTCCTAGGGATACCCCTTTTCATTTAATATTTCATCTAGTGCTTTGCCCTTTGACATTTGGACTTTCTTATACTTGGGTTTTACGTGCAAAACTTTTAATCCTTGAGTCTGCTTGCACGTGAGGGGATGTGTTAAAGTATAAAGAAATAATTGGGGCCATTCCCGTCAACTTAAGCTTTTGGGATAGATAGTTACTCAATTATTCTTAGTTAGCACACACTGTGATAAGCATTCCACTAATGGCTTCATTCCATTTTATCAGCCTTCCATCACTGATAACTTGATCTGACTTAAAAAATTTCCATTTTAGCCTGTTTATCTGTTTCATATTATTTTACTTAGCTTCGCAGAAAGTTTCTAAAGTTTTTGCTCTACATTTCTTATTTAACAGGGATACATACGAGACGGTGCATTTGATCCTCGTCGTTGGATTGCTCCAGGGCAGCGAACTTTGCGCTCTGTTCCTTGTAAATGTGGGGTGGATACTTTAGAAGTACCTTTGGATCCCAAATTTCATACTGAAGACCCAAAAGTCATGGTTGGGAAGTGTTGTGATATGGGTCACAAATGGATGGGTTCAAAAACTATATCTGATTGCGTTGAATCTCTGATAGGAGCATACTATGTCAGCGGTGGATTGGTTGCAGCAATTCATCTGATGAAGTGGCTTGGAATTGATGCTGAACTTGAGCCTTCACTAGTGGATGAGGCCATTAATAATGCATCTCTAAGCTCCCCTCTCCCCAAAAATGATGAACTTGATAGCCTAGAATCAAAGCTTGGCTATAAATTCTCTGTCAAGTTTCTCTTACAGGAGGCCATTACACATGCATCAGTGCAGGAGTTCTACTGTTACCAGGTAGAAATGGAAGTTCTTTTCTGATTTGGTATTTGAGTTTAATTTTTCTTCCTAGTTCCTATGTTCTCTTTCTTCAGTTTGTTTGTTGAAATGAGCCAGGAGTCCTGCAAAGAAAATGATTTATTTTATTTTATTTTTTTTTATCAATGTCAAGAAATTGCAACTGACCTAATTATTTCAAAACTAATTCTTTTGGCATACTGCATTTACTTGGAGAGCTACTCTTTCTGTCCCAAAATGAATGTCATAGTTGACTTTTTGAAGCATTTTTTACCCTAAATTTTTATAAGTAATTTATTGGTTTAAAATTATAATTTTTTTTGAATACTTGTTAACTTTATGAACGTATATTTGAGAATTTTAATTAATTTATTAAATTATTATTAAATAAAAAAATCAATCATTCAATTTGGTGAATAGTGCAATGTGACATTCATTTTGGAATCGAGGGAGTATTTACTCATTATCATTATTACTATACTCCAAAAGTGGGATTTGTGTGTGCGCATAAGTTGAATTGTGGGGGATGGGAGTGTTTCCTTAACCATGTCAATGTGCAATTTTGGAGGCTTGACTTACATGTGATCTCTGTGGTCTAACGTTTGAACTTATTGACAGAGGCTTGAATTCCTTGGTGACTCTGTATTGGACCTGCTTATAACTTGGCATCTCTATCAGAGCCACACTAATATTGATCCGGGAGAGTTGACCGACTTACGGTCAGCGTCTGTTAATAACGAAAATTTTGCTCAAGTTGCTGTGAGAAAGAACCTCTATAAGCATCTTCAACACTGTTCTACGTTACTACTAAATCAAATAACAGAGTATGTGAAGTCCTTTCATGGACCTGGTGACACCACCAGATCAGGCTCGAGCACAAAAGGTCCTAAAGTAAGTTCTTTTGCTGGTACACATTATAATCACTCTTTTAGTGGATATGGAATATGATATTTGCATCCATTATCTTGTCTATCCTCTGACCATTCCTTTATTTGGCTCAGGCTCTTGGAGACCTGGTGGAAAGTATTGTAGGGGCAGTGTTGATTGATACGAAGCTTAATCTTGATGAAGTTTGGAGAATATTTAAACCGCTATTGTCTCCTATTGTGACCCCTGATAAACTTGAACTACCTCCACTGCGTGAACTGAATGAATTATGCGACTCTCTCGGGTATTTCATCAAGGAAAAATGTATCAGTAAGGGAGAAATGGTGCATGCTGAGCTTAGGTTACAGCTTGAAGATGTTCTTTTGTTTGGAGAGGGATATGAACGGAACAGAAAACTTGCAAAAGCAAATGCAGCTTCACATTTGTTGAAGGAACTGCAGGTTTATAAATTCTCATATTAAATGCATATTGTATTACATATTTTGTTTGTTTTTCCAAGAATTGAACTGTGTCCAGAGTTGATCGGTCTGAAAATCGTTTTGTCGACTGACAATGCTGCATTTCTTAAAGTAATGCCAACTTTCCATTCCTCTTTTTATGTTAATGCTGTTAGAACTTTTTGATGCTGCAGGACAGAAAAATCTCTCGTGGTGTCCCTAAGAGGAAGAATCAGGATCTTGACTTTTTTGATGATTTGTCTTCCCCAGATTTGGGTGTCAATGCCTGCAGTCAAACTAACGATGAAGATTCATCAGCGTGTACAACTTCTAAAAAGCAAAGGAAAAGTGCAGTGGAGATGCTTGGAGAGTCAACTAGAATGTCTTACGTTCCTATTGATATCTCTAAGAAAGCCTGCACTTCCTCTCCTGCCGCATCTCCTGGCACCCCAGGTACACACGAAGTGTTCTTATTCTTAGTTGATAGGAAAAACATGTGGGATCCAGAGTATAATACCATCTGCCTGCATTATGAGTACTTGAAACGTTGTAACTCATTTTTTCCTACCCGTTTTTTATCTTCTCAACTACTGCCTTATTCAAATGTGAAGAAAAGGAGTCACTGCATTTTTTCTGCAAAGTTTATTGTTTTGTGGAAAATTTTTTGTCTGGTTAGGCGCCAGGAGGACCAAGCCACGGACAAGATGACATATGTCCCAAAACTAATAAAATAATACATGAATTGTACTGATGTTACCAATGAACTTTCCAATAATTACCAATAAAGTTTCATCCGGTTGAGCTACAATTTCCTGGCATGGTGCCAGGTAAGAAGCTCTTGGTTTTGTGATGTTTGTTAACCATGTGCAGCCATGGGCAAAACAAGGATTATGACTAGATGAGGATTATGTGATATGTTCTCCCAGTTTTCTCACGAGAAAGTCTGTTTGCTTTTGTTCACATTTCTTTTTTCTTTCTAAATTTATCCTTTCATTACCTTTAGAAAAATAAAACTATCCTTTCATTAGGATACAGATTTGTTTCTGGCTTGTTCTTTTGTCTTCCAAAAGTTAAATCAAGAATTAATTTGGTTAAGTTTGATATCGCATTTTGTTTGCAGTTTTAGGGCCGATCAACATGAGGAAAGGAGGTCCTAGAATATCTATTTTTGAATTTTGCAAGAAACAACTGTGGCCAATGCCTTCCTTCAAGACGCACGAAACTAAATCAAGGTAACCAATTTTTACTCTCTAGTTTCTCGTTTCCGCTTTCTTGTCTGTTTTCTGGTCAAATTCCTTGTTCACAATCTATTTATGTTTATCTTAGTTTCAGCCTAATTCGTGCTTCATCCTGCAGAACTCTAATAGAATTTAATGAAGGACCAAAAGGATTTAACAGTTTTGTATCAAAAATTACATTGCATGTGCCCAAATTTGGCCTTATTGAATGCACAGGAGATCCTAGAGCTGATAAGAAGAGTTCATTTGACTCTGCAGCACTAGTTATGCTTCTTGAGCTTGAGAAACAAGGGAAACTCATCATTGATAAACCCTAGTGTGTACTGGTATTAAATTATCTCCTCTCATATTCAAGAGATAGAAAAAGAAGTATGTGGTTATCCATCTTTCTTTCTTTTCCTGGGTACATTGGCGGGGAGTCGTGTCTCCTGGATGGAAGATCTGGAGGTGTTTGAGGCTTGGGTGGCTTATCTATCTTTCAGTAATCTCCATCGGGATTGTTTTTTTTATTTTTATTTTCCCCCTTAGAAAAGGCAATAAGGATACAGGCTGGTTAGTAGTCAGATAATTTGCTAATTCTGACTCCAGCGTTAGAATGTAATCTGTATGGGACAAAATAACATAATAAATTATCCCTCATTGTATGAGTAGAGCTTACTCTTCCTTTCAATATATATTTCTTTCTCTCTATTTTCTTTTTTAAATTCTTTGTTTATTTCAAACATTAAAATTTAATTTATTTTTAAAACAATTATTTTTCAATTTATTTAAAAAATAAGTTTCAAACAAGCAATGCCAAGCATAGGTTAGAGAATAATTGATAAAAAAATAATGATAAGCAAGAGCATGAACATGAGTCTTAGCCACAAAATTATGCACGAGCAGGAGCGTACGAGGGAAAACAAATTCATTTATGAACAAGAAAGTATATATATTTAAGGGCATAATTCCTCCATAAAAGTAAAAAACTCTTTTCTTTTTTCTTTCTTTTGCATCATTGAAATACCGATCATGCAATTAATCCATGGACGAGGTGTTGCTAAAGCTTGTGAAGTTCACAAACTAACAGCTCCTTGCAGCAATTGTTGCGTCTTCCCATAACTCACGTCCCCATTGCATTATCTCTAAACCAGGATGCGGAGAAGGCTGGATTACTGATAAATGGCATTATGCTCTAATCAAAAGCTCGTATACATTACTATTGTTATCCCCACTAACACGCTTCAACATTTCAAAACTCAGACGACTACCCAAAAATTCAATTCTTTTGAAACTCACATACCCACGTTCCACTGTCTCTTTACTGCAGTAAACTGCCCGAAGCTGGTCAGCATACCTTGAGTCAGTGTGAATAGCAGCTTCTATTTCATGAGTAGAAATGTTCTCCTGCAAGAAAACATCAAAAGTAAACTTCATTGAATAAACATCATTATCATGCTAACAGCACCAAGCCTCATGACCGAAGGACCCATCGCTGAAGGTAATATATATTCAACGCACATAATATAATCCATATTAGAAAATATCAGGAAATCATACCTGATAAAAGGTGTAGATATAATCTAGCACCTGCAAGCACGTAAAACCATTATCACTGAAATATGTACGTGAAGAAGGCCCCATCTCCGCAAATCGATCAACAGGAAACAATATTGTCAGGAAGTTGTTTTTGAATATCAATTTGGTTTTCTCACTGCAAACAGGCCCCACAGAAAGAGAAGTAGTGAGATGCCGCACTTGCATTGGATCAAAAGACACTGATGTAAAAGACTAGTTTGGGCAGCCTTCCAGCAGATCAGAAAGACGACATAACAATTCACAAACATAAAGCAAGTATGGTTTACATGATGGTGCCATTACATTGTGTTATGGTTAACATAGTTCACCCGATCAGATGGTAGCAAACAGATATTTCAATAACAGGTTTGGGAAAATTACGGGTTGAGTTAGGATACAAGAATTGGTGTATTTTACCTGTTAAGGTGGTAGCAGCCACAGCATATCAATTGTTTGTTCAATTCCTCTTCACATTAACAAGAGAGATTGCAATGACTGGTTTTGGCAAAACAGATCCTAATGTAGAGTCTATGCTTACAATGTCATTCATTCTTCTCATTTCCACCAGCAAACATAAAATCTTCATGATTGTGCACGCATACACGTGCACTGACATTCACACACACACAGAGCAATCTAGCATGTGAGCAAGAAAAAGGGAGAGAGAGGTCAACAACCTTTCTGTAAGTATCCGAGTTAAGTTTGCAAACAAAGCCTCTGAATCCTTGCCATCCCCTTTTGCATCAAAGAACACAGACATATGATGTTCACTAGCATCTTCACCACTGAAAGAGTCTGTGTAAATAGAAGCAGTTGAAGTTGGCTCAGATACTGTCCAACAGATAGAATCCAGAAGGCTGCTTGGGGTTATTGGTCGAATCGGGGTTTGACAAGTCTGTACAAACATCATCATCATGAAGTAGTCGCCTCATTAATGCAGCCTCTATGAATACCCATCAAACACACATGATATGACTAGAGCTGAAAATTCATCAATTATCAAAAATCAACCAATCAAACATATCCAATTTTGGGGAAGTCCAGCACCCTTTAATTTCCTTTTAACTACTCAGAAGTCAACACATAAGATAGCTAAGATCATCTAACAGAGTACCATACTCCCTCATGTCTACTAGCAAAGAGAAAGCAACAATGCAGTAATGAATGGCCCCTCTTCTGTGCTGGGTTTGACTTCATATTTCCAGATCCAGTGTCCAAGGTCCATCCACAAAAACTGTCTTCCTTGAAAGCTTACAAGTATTATTTTCCAGTCTCTTGAGTTTGTGTGTATAATATATAGTCCAATTTAAACTTTAAAAATAGATGAATTCATGAATTAACTCAAGCAAAACTCTCTCCTAACTGCCAACATCAAGAATAGGGCAAAGGAAAAAGGAATATGAAAAAGACCATAATGTGAGAATAATTAAGTATGACTGAATCAAGCACTCATTAACGTAAAGCCCCAGACAAGATCAGCCACTTGCCTGCATACGGCGACCACGACGATTTCTAACCCCAGTTTTTGCAAAATTTACAATCTCTTGTCTTTCTTCATGGGTTGCTTTAGTTCTAAAGCTGTGAGCATCTTGAGGGACATCTCCATTAAATTCCTAGGAAAATCAATAACAACAACACTCTTCAGGGCAAAAAGGAGAAAGAAAATAAAAAATAGACAGACACGTGGGACATCATATGAGAAAATTCAACAGATAAAACAATGAGCTTTGGACAGATGGAAACTGAGCTGACTTGATAGAAAATATCCTATCTCACTACATGATCAGGATACATTACAAACAATAGTATCACGTGATTCTAAAAGCAATGCATTGAAAATGTATACCTCCCTTGCAGTTGTATTTTGAAGATTTTCAAGCATCACCCCAACCTCCCTGGCCAAATCAGCTGAC